>VYXC01009969.1:266-105381 GCA_013397175.1 Platysteira castanea
ATGTAAGCACATCTTAAGGTCAAAAACCACCTCAGCTGTTAAATTAGTCTTTTTGTACATCACAAAACTGGGTTAAAACAAGGAATTCACTCATAATTCTGTCCAAACTCACACGTGTTTTACTTAGGGCAGAGAAACTCAAGCATTTCACTCTATAATACAATATTTTGCACAGTTCATTTGGAGTTCGGAATAGTTTCTGCTCTTTTATACTTTTTATGGTCCAGACTTGGAAATTGCATTTCTCAGTTTGCTGTTTAAATCCACATCTTGGCCTTAAGAGTTCATTCTCTGCTTCATGCACACGTGTCGCTGCCATTAATGCAAATGGAATGGAGTCAAAACAGAGCACTGAGGGGGAAAAAAAGCCCTCACTAATCCTTTATAACCTCAGTGTGAAGAAAAGTGATTTGTGGAACAACAGGTCCAACAACTGCCGTGGTTTTCCTGGGAGTTGCAGACTATTCTGGGAGGAAGGATAAGCCAGGAACTACAGAAGCTCGACTGCAATAGCAGAACCCAGCCACTCCTGCTGCCAGCATTTGGCTTTTTTATGGTGGGAGAAGCTTTTTTATGGTGGGAGAAGCGTTTTTATGGTGGCTTTTTTATGGTGGGGAAGTCCCAGAACTGCAGCCCCTGACTGTCCCCCCCTGGGTCTTGCAGCACGAGGAAAACCAGCACAGCCCAGCTGTGCCCAAGCTGGGGCTGAACAGCTGGAACCCCACCCTGCTGCCATCCCTGGGCAGCCTGGGGATGGGGCTGGGGCTGGATTTGCCATTTTGCTGCCCAGTTTTGCTCTGGGACAGACAGAGGCTGGTCACAGGCTGCCCGGGGAATGCTCCTGGATCCCTGGCAGTGCCCAAGGCCAGGCTGGATGGGGCTTGGAGCAGCCTGGGATGGTGGAAGGTGTCCCTGCCATGGCAGGGGTGGGACGAGATGGACTTCAAGGTCCCTTCCACAGTTTTGCTAATGGATAAAGTCCTTGATGTTTGTGCTCCCCGAGCAGCCCTTTCCTGGCCGTTTGCTTCAGGACAACACAGGTTAGGAAAAGGGAGAATCAGCTCACACAGAGACCTCTCTCTTCACTTGTCTCTGTTGTTTTCAGGGCCCAGTGTGGGAAAATGCCACACAAGGGACTCAGAACAACCCCAAACCTGAAGAATTGTTGGGGTCCCTATGTTTCCCTACAAGATTCAGAAAATCCCACACTGGTTGGGGTTGGAAGGGACCTGTGGATGTGTTCCAGCCATAAAAACCTTGGATTAAAACCTGAATTGAAACATTTTAAGTGTTTCCTGTATACCACAGAAACAGCTGACAAGGAGAGCCTCTGACTGAGTATGATCCATCACTGCCAGTGTGTGGCAGAATTAGAACTGACAGCATTAGAGCTTCCTGATTGATTTATCACTTCGTAATCAATGCTTCCTGATTTGTTATCCAATATAGGTTTTCCCCCAAAATAAGAGAGAGATAGAGAGTGATTGTAAGGGTAATAACCTGTTATGTTCGTGGCCTATAATAATTCATCAGACACTGGACTACTCATCAGCAGGCCAAAAAATTAATTCAACACATTTTTCAGTGTCTCTGGTTGTTTAGCAAATTATTCCTTTCAATATCTTGGTCAAATTACAGCTTTAACTTTTGGAAACAACATTTGACAGAACACAAATGCACGTGAATAAACACTTGGAACTCCTGAAACGCTGAAATTCAGCCCTGGAGGAGGAATAATGAAAATAAACCCGACTTATATATTAGATAATGCCTCAGACCCCCACAATGAAAGCTGATTTAGTCACCTTTCACCACCAGGCTGCCCGTGCTGCTGGCTGTCCCAAAGTGGTTGGTGGCCACGCAGGTGTAACTCCCCGCGTCCGACTTGGTGACGTTGACGATCCGCAGGCTCCCATCATCCAAAACAGTGATTCTGCAAAGACAGCAGACACGGGAGGTTTGCTTTGTTGTTTTTTCTTTTTTTTTAAGCCAACATGAAACCCTTCTGAGCCTGCATTAATTATGGATGGCGAGAGCAGCAGACAGCCCTGCCCCGCGCGGGAGCTGAGCTGCCGCGAGTGTCTCCGGACGCGCCTCATAAATACTGAATACATCATTTACATGCGTTTTCTGTGTCTTTACTCGAGGGCAACTTTCATTTACACATCAGCAGCTCGTGTAGGTTTCCCACACGTGTCTGTACTTGGATGTTGAGCCCTCTCACCGTGACGAGCCCTGCAGCACACGGCGCTCAGGCTCCGTGGCAGACCCGGCGCTCGCTGCCTCGCGGCGCAGAGATGCGCTGGAGCAGGGGCTTTGTTCTGGAGGTTTTTTCCAGCAGGATGGTGGCTTTCCACTGAGGGCACTGCACTGCCAAGCTCGCTCTCCTCCTCTCTGCCTGTGTGTCACTCAGCCCACGGGGTTTATCTGCAGTGGCACATGCAGGTTACAGAATCCTGTCTCACTCCCGTCCTCGGCTCGCCTGCACGTTCCCCAGCTGGGCAGGGCTGTTATGGGCAGTCTCTCGAGGGCAGGAGGCAGGTGAGCATGGAATGGTAATTCCTGGGTGATCCTCACCCTCTCTTCCTGCACAAGAGCACTTCAGGCTCTCCTTGTTCTCTCTGTGAGCTTTGCCTCCTGTTATGGTTTTTTCTCTCTGCTCTGCTTTAAGTCAGTGAACACAGAAAACCTGATTTTGCCCAGTAAATCCCATTGAAACATGAATGACTCGTGCCCTGTGGAGGCATCACCTAAGGAGACTCCAGAAAAAACCCTTCTCCCACTCTAAAATCACCTCTTTCAGCAACATTTTTGCCTCCTCAGAATCACAATCTCCTTTCTCGCCTTCAGCCACTTGCAGACCTTCATGGAAAGCCTTGTATTAACTCCTGCTCAATTATTTACCGATTTCACTAAAATGAAGACGCCTTCCTGCATTTTTAATGCCAGTGAAGCTCTGCACAAGTGGGCTGAGAAACTGGGAGGAAAGAACCTCAGCAGCAGCACTGGCACCACCGCAGGAGGGCTCAGGGGCACTTCCCTCCTGAGGAGGCTTCAAGGAACAGGAATCACCTTGGGACAGGAGAATAAAGGCCCAGCCTGAGCCAAGGCACAAACTCAAGCACAGGGGTCACCTTGGAGCTGCCAGCTGCAGCCACAGGGCTGGGCAAGGTCTCCAGTGACCCTCAGGAGTTGTCACCTCACCCAAGGGAGCTGCTGTGGGTGCCCTTTGTCGTTCCACAGGCTCTTGGTGGGCACACACGAGCTGCAGAGCCCCCACTCACAGGAACCTGCTTCAACAAATGGCACGGTTTGAGTGACTGTGAATTTGAGTAACTGTGAATTTGAGTGACTGTGAATTTGAGTGACTGTGGATTTGAGTGACTGTGAATTTGAGTGACTGTGAATTTGAGTGACTGTGAATTTGAGTGACTGTGAATTTGAGTGACTGTGGATTTGAGTGACTGTGAATTTGAGTAACTGTGAATTTGAGTGACTGTGAATTTGAGTGACTGTGAATTTGAGTGACTGTGAATTTGAGTGACTGTGAATTTGAGTGACTGTGCTGAGCGAGGAGGAGGAAGGCGGCCCAGGATGCTCTGACAGCACTCGCCCATCTCTGGCCTGACTCTCCTCTCCCTGACCTGCTCCTGCAGCAGCCCGGGAGCTACAGACCAGCTGGCAGAGAGCAGGGACAGAGGTGACATTTCACCCATCAGCAGCAGTGATATTGACAGGAGCTTCTCAGCTGGCTCAGGGTCTCCGAATTGTGGCAGTCAGTGATGCTCACTGCTGTCATTTGTTTCTGAGGGACCCTGGTGCCACGGATTTGCTTCTGTGGCAGTTCCTGCAGCTCAGCAATTGGGAGGGAGCAGTGGAGAGCTGCTTGTCTCATCTTCAGCACTCCGTGGGCACAGATCAAAGCTCGTGCTGCATTAAACCCGTGCTGGAGTGGCCACGCCGGCCTCCAGCAGGAGCTGGGCAGCACCAGCAGCTCCCCAGGAATTATTTGCTGCTCTCATCAATTCCAGGTCTTCAGGAACAGCAGGGCCTTTCTCAAAGCTGAAGGTGCCCTTGACAAGCATTAAAATTCCAATCAATATGAACCAGGACAAGCTCAGCACTGTGCTCCAGCACTGCCCCACCAGGCTCTGTCACCTCCCTCCCTGTCACCCCAGGAAACCCAGAAAAAGTGGAGTTTTAGGTTATTTCTGTACAGTTGAGATCTTATTTTTAGTTATTTAGGCTTTATTTTCAGCCATATGGCTGAAAGCTATTTACTGGCTAATCTCTTCCACAGATCATTTTAATTGTATCTGTTGATGAGGACAGATTTAATTTCAAATTCTAATGCCTTTTCTATCTCTGCCTTCCTCCTGCTACTGGTTTCCTTCTAAGCTGTCTTTATTGCCAGAGTCAGACTGGTTTCTAGTTGATGTGGGCTGGATTGCCCTGGAGACACCTTTGGATCAGGACGGCCCATCCACCCCCAGGCTCGGCACATCTCAGGGAGCTTGTGCTGTCTTTATTTCCTCCCCTTCCTAAGATGAGAGTGTGGGCCCTGGATTTACAGCCTGAGCCCACAGATATCCTTTAACCCCAGGAACGTCTCAAAAAGAGCTCAGGAGCTCTGACCTGCCCTGAGTTCCCCAAACCCCTTCCCCAGAGAGCCCCCAGGCACGTTTGATTCTGTTCTGGTCTCAGTATCTCCCTCCACGCTCCTGTAAACGAGCATTATTACAAGTGACAGACAACTGTACAAGTTAACTGATTTTTTCCAAATAAATCAGACCATTAAAACCTCTCTGCGACTCATTGATTAGGAGGCCTGATGGTTATGTGGCTCTTTTTGCTGAAGCTGCTTTTCTACGGCGAATGTTTTGTCCTCTAATCTGAATCCAGTGTGTTAAAAGTTATTATTATTTGAACGCTTGGAAATTTGTTACAGTTAGCTGAGAAAGGACGAAGGCCTCTCACTGATGTTGCCAATTCCTGAATTTTCTTTGCAGGCTTTGTCTGCATTAAATGAGAGGAGAGGCTCATTTCAGGCCACCGAGGTTCTCAAGCTGCTAATTGGCTCAAAAGCAAACAACTCTTCAGCCACAACTTTCGTCAGTTTGGGTGAAAAAGTTCCTCCAAGACACAAAGTTCAAACTGAAAGAAGCACTGCTCAGTGTGCTTTCTCCTCTGAATTAGACCCTCAAAATGCTTTCTAACCAGATGCCTGGGAAGACATAAAAATAAACCACATTTCCCATAAACACACGCATCAGAACAAAGTGTTGGCTGCTGAGTGTGCACCTCTTTAAACCACTACAAACTCAAAAAAAGAAGCTACTGACTTGCTATTAAATGTTCTGGGTTCCCTGGCTCTACTACCAGCAGTGGTAACAATAAATAAAAATATAAATCTCTTCTTGCACAGGTTAAAGAACTGCTCTGCTGCTAACCTGGCTCATGGTCACCGCTAATATCAGAAAAATCAAGATAAAATATCCATTTGGAACAAAAGAAAAGACGATTTAAGATTGTTTAGCATCCTTACAGAAAGAAAGGTCATCTATTCTAAACACAGCATTTGTAAGAGAGATTCTGGGGGTCTCTGTTGCCAGCTGGAGAGTTCAGGTCCATGGAGAGCAGACAGGTCTGACATTAGGAGATAAAAGCATTGCTTGTCTCATAAACTGAAGCGTTGGGTTCTACTGCAGGAAGAGCTGACCTTGTCAGTGTTTTGATCAAAACTCTTCTGGGGACAAAGGACCTTTAAAAATGCTGAAAACACCCCTCCCCAGCTGTTGCTATAGGACAAGAGAAAGAACCCCTCTGGCATGCACTGAGCTGAGATGGGCAAGAAGAGAAGAGGGAGGAACTTTATTTTGTCCTTCTATTTATACATTTCCCAATTCAACAAGGGATTGGAAGGATGGTGTCACTCCCTCTCCAATCCCACTGGTAAAAAGAGATGCTCATCAAAAGTTGTCTCATTGTAAAAGAATGAAAACAAAAAGGACAGTTAAGTAAACATTCTAGAGGGATAACAGCCCTCTGGCTCAACACAGCAACACTCGCCCGCCCCGCATCTCCAGGAGCAGCTGGAGATGGGTGAAGAATTCAGGCAGACCTGGAGCATGGAAGGAGAAACAGCAGCACAGAATCACTGGGGCCTGATGTCACTACAGGACACGAGAAAGAACCACTCTGAACACCTCCTTGAGCAGAGGGAGAAGAAGAAGAAGAAGAAGCAAGTTTATTTTGAAATTCTCATGTTTATAGATTTCTCAATTCCACAAGGGATTGGAAAAACATTGTCGCCTCCTCTTTCATTCACTGGACGAAAGAAATACTCGTCAAACTTTCCCTCAGCACAATGGAATGAAAACAAAAAGAGCAGTCAAGTAAACATTGTCTAATATTTACATGAAATCCGTGAGAAAAAATTATCTGACTCCAAGTTACAGCAGAAGGTTGAGAAACAAGCAGGACATCAGCCTGATCTGCTGGTGCTGATTCCCAGCTCATGATCCAGCTGCCAGGTCTGTCACTCCCCCAGCAGCAGCTGTGTGAGCTGCACCCCGAGTGGAGCACAGCAGGTCGGATTCATGGGGCCCATCAGCATTCCCCACTGCTGGGCAGCATTCCCAGGAGCAGATAAATAATCCTCAGCCAGTAACATGTGCATTTTGAGATAGAACCTGTCCCGTCGAGCTCAGGAAGGGTTTCATCACCGGCTTTGTGAAACGAGATCAAGCCCTTACCTGGAATATAAATGACAGCGGAAAACTGCCCAACTCCCAACATCATAAAACTGAGTGTCAGTAACCATGTGCAGCCCAGCTCCATGGAAATCTGACCTCTGGGTGTCTGGCTGCACCACCTGCATCTCCCAAAACATGCCTCCTGCTCAGCTTTGGCCTCCTGCTTTGACAGAATACTCCCCTAGAATCCCAAATTACAGTATCCACCAGAACACCTTGCTCTGGAGTTTGATGACAAGAAAACCCACGTGGCTCCCAGCAGCACTGGGGGGGTTGGAGCTCACCTGCACCTTGCTGGTGGAAGCAGGGTGAGGAGCAGGGCCATGCCCCGGCCTTCCCAGTGGGAATTCCTCCCTGATTCCCACTGCCAGGGAGCTGCACAGACAGGCAGGGATCCCTCAGTATATTCCTCTCAGCTTGCCCTCTATTTCCCTGTCCAGCAGGTGGAAATTGGGGGATACAAGTGGAATATGAATGGAGCACAAGCCCAGTGGTGATGGCAGCCTGGGCGTGTGTTCCCTTCCCGAGGGACACTGCAGATCAGAGCCCGCTGCTTCTCTGGAGCCAAAGTGCTCAGAATTACAAAGTGACTTTTTCCCCCCCCTCCTCTCAAATGGTTTCATTAGCACTGCTGCAATGAAATGAGGTATTTTGTTTTCTTATCTAATCATTTTAGCATTTTAATTTATGAGCTACAAGCATAACTAGCCTTGCTTTCACTCTTGATTAAACACACGCAGCCAAAATATTTCATGCTTAGCCAAGTGAATATTTTAAATACTTTTTTCCCCCACGAAACAATGCTTAGGATGTCCGATCCTTTTTCTATTACGGAGAGAAAAGATGTCTTAGAGCAAGCATTTAAATGAATGTCAGCTGGAAGAAACACACGCTGAGTGCAATTGGAGATAAAACTACCATTGATCCCTTCATGTACAGCCTTTGTGGCAGTGGTGACGTGGCTATTGAAAAGAGACACTGGTGCCAGAGTTCTTCCAAGAGATAATCCGTCTTCTGAGCGAGGATTTGGGTTAAATGCACCTGTGAAAAACAGTGTATTTCAGCCAGCATGATGAATGGCCCATTGTTCCTCCTCGCTGCCGTGCCTGGGCTGGGGGGGCCGCAAGCAGAGAAGAAAGCAGAAGCACCAGGCAGCCCTGACTGCAGGCTCAGCAGTGTATTTGTTCCCTCCTTTCCCAGAGTTCCTAGGCAGGAATAGCCAGAGCAATTTTTAGCCCAACAGCAGCTTTGCCTCATGCCACAACTCCGGGCAATTGCATTATTTATCAAATTATTTCTATTTCCATCACACGTCTTTGTAGCGGCTTATTACCTTTTAAAGAACGCTTGCCACGCAGTGAGGCAGGGGCTGGGTTATTAAAACCATCTCACGGATGTGGTACTGGCCACTGGGCTATTTTGGGACTATTTTGGGTGAACAGTGGAGTTTATAAATCCTCCCAGGTTTTACTGCTCAGAGCACAGCCCTCCCCAAATCAGGGACACAGCTACGAGTACCTGCTCATCACTTGAAGAATGGGCTGGTTCAGGGCATAGTCCACAGGTGACAATTCCTGTGGCCCTGGGATGTGTCCCCAGGTGTGACCCCAACCTTTGTGTTGCGTAAATCAGTGGCAGCCAGGTCAGAGCTTTCTGCTCCGTGAGTTCCTCCCCAGTAAAACACCCCGAGGTCAAAGCCGAGGTGCTGGGGCTCCCCTCCTCAGCTCTGACGGTGCACAGGGGACAGAACCCTGATCCCAAACCCCACCCAGCCCCCTGTCCTGTCACCTGAGGCCTCCTGCCCTACATCAGCACCATCCAAACCCTCAGCATCCCCCTGAGTGAGCGGGGCTTTCCAGGCTGGGGCTTCACCCTCGTCCTGTTACTCCTGATGTTTCTGAAAAGCAGGGAGAAGGGGATGGTGTCCACACCAGTGCGGGACATTGACACAGCCTGACAGCTCAGAACACCCACCTGAGCAAGGAGGGGACAAGTTGGGTCCGTTCTACAGCTGATAAATCCAAGAGAAGTGCAGGATGATCCCGTGTGCTGGAGCACCACGAGTTTCCCATCTGATCATCCATCTGAACCCCCTGAGTGAACTCTCCCACTGTGCACACAGCCTCCTACACACCTGCACCTTCCTGCCCTGGCCGTGGTGCCTCACACAACCCCCCAGAGCTGCTCCAGTGTTTATTTATCTGTAAGGACCTGTCTTTTCACGGTTCACAGAAGAGCCTGAGATAATTCAGAGCCTCTGTCAAAGCCCATTTAATTTAGTGCACGTCTCTCTCTCCGTGAAGGCAGCAGCAGATAAGTCCTGCCTTATCCATGACAACTGACAGGCCTCTTAGCAGCAAACCCTCTATAATTAATTTTCAGGTAAGGACTATATTTGCTCTAAATAAACTGAGGTAAAATCCTGTTGCATTGAGTTCAGCAGAACATCTCCCACTTCCCAATATGGGAAACCATTCCCTCTTGTCCTGGCACTATCTGCCCATGGAAAAAGTCACTCTCCCTCTTTTAGTACTGACTTATCATAAAAACCTCTAAATAATATTCTAACGAGAAAGAAAAAATAGAACATATTTTGCTCAGATAACTCTTTTTGAGGATACAGCAGTGGCCCGTTTGGGAACATCAAACGTCACAGCACCACTGAATTCAGCCTCAGCTTAAACCAGCCATGGATCAGGCATCCTAAGTTTCCCCACAATTTTCTTTTTCCACCAGTTGTTTATCTGCAGTGACAGAGCAGTCCAAAGCAGTAATGCTGCATCCAGCCATTATTAATACCTATAAACACAAAAGCTGTGGTTTGTCATCATCCTCCCTTTGGTCTGTACATTTTTAAGACAAGTCTGGAAGTGACAGAACCTCATCCTGATGGAGCAGGGAGGCAGGAGGAAAGGAAGGGAGCATTTATAGCCACTGAAGACTTCATGTAGATTGTTCAGAGATGCCTGGAGTTATAATTCAAATGCAAAAATATCCCTAGGTTATCTAAGAAGAGCAGTTCTCTGGAAAATATCTTTCTTAAGGGATGCTGATAACGGGAGGAAACAAATGAAAACCAAACACAAGCACTGTGAGGGACCCCGAAGGGAGCAAGGGGCTGTGGAGAATTTTGAATAATAGAAACCTTTTGCCTTCTCTCCCAAACCAATCTTCTTTTACTACACACAAAATTAAAATAAATACAGTCAGAAAGCCCATGCCATGAAAATAAATATTTGAGGAAGGAGATTTGAGTAAAGCAAAGGAAAGCTTTGTTTTTACAACAGCTTTTGTTCCTGAGACGCGAGGCAGTGACAATGTGATACGGGAAGATTCTGCAAGTCTAGAAGGGTCTGATGGTGCAAGGAGCCAGTTTTCCATTGACTTTGGTGGGAAATGAAGACCATCCCCCATGGGGAACGGCCCTTTGACCCAGCCCCTCCACCTGGAGTTTATTTTACAGACACAGCTGAGTGTTTGCTACAAACCGTGAACGCTGTGATGGCACCATGAGGGATGAGGATGCTCCACAGTCCCAAAAGAAGGCTCAGGACCTGGACCAGCTCTTGCTGGTGGTGGTGGAGGGGCAAAGCACACTGGAAAGCATCTCCTGAAAGGCTCAACCCTCCCTTTCTGCACAGCTGGCCACCAGAGACACAGCTCTCCCCACGCGCTCTCCTGCGCTCGCAAGCGAGGGAAATCCCGCGCGGGCAGCAGCAGGTGCTGCCAGGCCACTGCTGCTCTCACTCTGTCTAATGTTCAGTGAAATACTTGCTGTGCTCGCTCTTCCAGGGCACTGGCTACAGCCCAAGGCATGGAAATTAAATGGTTTCTTGTCCATGGAGAGGGACAGTGGAAATCCAAGGAATCGTGTTTGGAATGCAGCATCCAGCCGCCTCCGCCAACAGCTCCTTCCTGACAAGGCCAAGCCACCACCCTCTACCTGCAGCAAACACTGTGCAGGTTTGTGGAACATAAGAATCAGAGGGAACTCCACTGGAGCTTGTAAAAATTATTCTCTTATGAGGAAAAAAAATCCATGCAAGACTTTCAGTGCATCAGCTGCTGACACAATCCATTTCTGGGAGCATTCGTGAGATCGGAGCAGAGGCAGCAAATGCATTCTCAGCTTATTTGTTCCAGCTGATACCACCCGAATTCAAGCCCAAAGGCACAGTCTTTCAAAGATAACACATCTTTCCCTCTGGTTCCAACAAAAAATGCCCAAAGTATGAAGAGAAATTACGCACTCAGCTTGTAATGGACATTAACAGATTTGTGAGAGCCAAGGACACGTTTACATCACTTCAAAATGATGTTTGAATAACCATCAAAAATATCACCAAGTCTAAAAGGTTCATTAGGGATCCTTCTTCCTCTTTGGACGTGTAATGATTTCCTTGGATTCTAAAAGTGCATCTCAAAGTATGGCCCTAACTGTAAAATCATTACCTGCTTGCTCTTTGTCATAAAAATACTCAAGAGAAGAAATATTGGACAATATTTTTTCATTCAAAATGCTACAAACTTGCTAAAATCATTATCCCTGTTTTCTTCAGCTGGAGGACAAGCAGGAAGTCACACATCAATTCCAAACTGCATTCAGGAGATGGATCACAGGCATTTCTTTGGGAAGCAGTGGCTGCAGGGTGTGCTCACCACGGAGCAAACCCCGACGGCACCGCGGGGAGGGACGGGCTCCTCCCTGGAGCAGCTTTACTCATAGGGAGAAACAATTGGTGTCTGCATGTTCAGCACCTAGAGAGGAATTTAATAATCATAAAACCGTGAGAGACCTCGAGCAGGAAAAGCAGCAAGTCACCCATTTCTTTTAAGGACACCAGCACTGGACAAGTCTCGCTGTGCTCCCGATGCCTCTGGGACCGAGCTCTGGATCCTCCACCCTCTCCACCTCTGCAGGCAGGGCTCTGCTTTTAGAATTAATACACACCAGGGTAGAAGCCTGATGATTTCTCTTGAACCCCTTGTGGCACATTTCTCTTAAGGATATTTTCATCCTGCTTTTAAGGACACCAGCACTGGACACGTCTCGCCGCGCTCCGGATGCCTCTGGGACAGAGCTCTGGTTCCTCCACCCTCTCCACCTCTGCAAACAGCGTACTGCTTTTAAAATCAATCCACAAGCACCAAGGTAAAAGCCGGATGATTTCCCTTGACCTTTGGGGCACAGCAGCCCCGTGGGTTTGGTCACACCACGGTTCTGAGCCGGGCCCAGCAGCAGCACAGGAGCAGTGATGTCCTACACGTGTCTCACTGAGCGCTACAACAGCACCACGCTGCAAATAATCTGCTGGGGAAACAGGAACAGATTGCTGCTGCTCCAGGAGGCTGTGTCACGGCGTGAGGGAGAGCCTCATTCCAGCTGAAACTTGGCAGAGGCTGGGATTGCACTCGTCAGGGCACTTGGCAACAGTTTGTGGCTGGAAACAGGAAATCATTTCCTGCTTCCACAGGAGCAGATGAAAGAAATGGGAATTTTAGGGATCAGCGTAGTTATTGATGCATACAAAATCAACCAGCACTGAACCTGGATTCTACATAAATCTCTAACCCTTCCCAGGTAACCTTTAGCTAGAAACATTTATAGAATCGTAAAATCATGTTGGTCGGTGAAGCCCTCCAAGAACATTGAGTCCTGCTGTTAACCCAGCACTGCCAAGGCCACCACTGCCCCATGTCCTCAAGTGCCACATCTTTTTAATCCTCCAGGGATGGGGACTCCACCGCTGCCCTGGACTGGACAGCCCCTTCAGTGCTAAAACATGGTGTGATCATAGAAGCACAGGATGGTTTGGGTTGGGAGGGACCCTAAAGCTCATCCAGCTCCACCTCTGCCATGGATAGGGACATCTTCCACTGTCCAAGGCTGCTCCCAGCCCTGTCCAGCCTGGCCTTGATCTTCCAGAACAACACAGAGCTAAAACCAGCTCCTGCTGGGAAGCAGTCTATGAACAGAAGGCCATAAGAGACAACGGCTTTCCAAGACCTCTCACCACCAAATCCAGTGGCTTCCTGGTTCATTTTATTCTCTTTCTGCAGAAAATTTGCTGAAATAAGTGGACAAGTCAGTGATTTCAGATATTGCAATGAAGTAGAGCCGTCTCCTGCCACGGTCTTTGCAAAGTAAGATGAATGCTGCACCGTGGATTCAAACTTCAGGAAGCCATTTGCAGGGTGTCATTTTTCATTTTGCCTGGGCAGGATGTAATGGAAACCCGACAAGTTATTGATGGTTTGGTTACCTGTCTGCCTTCAAGAAATTGCACAGGTGCTTTATGTAAAAAAAAATGCAAAGAGTCAACACAATTAATGTGAAGCAATGATGGGAAGCATCCGTTGAGGTTTTCTTTTCTGCTGAAGTGTCACTAGACCGCGTGTCCAAAAGGCACTGCTGGCAATTCATCTCTCAAGTAATCAGGATAAAAATATCACCATGGTTTGTACCCTGGCACCAGCCTGGGAGAGATGTGCTGTCTGTCCTCTTGCCATTTTCTTTCTGGCTGTTTAAAGTAATTAAGCACTAATTAGGAAGTTCGAGGCAACAAATATAAAACTGGAATTTATACAACTTTTTGTACTCAAGACATGCTGGAAGGATGGGAGAGAAACTTTTCTTGTTCAATTTTACCATTTTTCCTCCTCAAAATGATGTAGAATCAGCAGGGATGTGTTAAAATTCCTGTAATAAAATCATCTCTAAATGAGGGGGTCCATAAATGGACAATGTTTGTGAGGAGGTCCTTAGGATGTGAACTCTTGAGAATCACAGAATCACAGAATCACCAGGTTGGAAGAGACCTCCAAGGTCATCGAGTCCAACCCGTGCTCTAACACCTCAATTAACCATGGCACCGAGTGCCACATCCCATCTTTTTAAAAAACACATCCAGGGATGGTGACTCCACCACCTCCCTGGGCAGACCATTCCAGTACTTGACCACTCTTTCCATGAAAAACTTTTTCCTGATATCCAACCTGTATTTCCCCTGGCGTAACTTGAGACTGTGTCCTCTCTTTCTGTTGGTTGCTGCCTGGAGAAAGAGCCCGACCCCACCTGACTACAGCCACCTTTCAGGGAGTTGTAGAGAGTGATAATGTCACCTCTGAGTCTGTTGTCCTGTTTTTGCTAAAGCCTTCTGTTATAACCTTGGAGTCAGAGAATTTTCACACAGTTTCATGTAAATAATGGCCTATGTTTATTTAACCGTCTTTTCTGTTTTTCATTCCTTTTGTGATAAGAGAAAGTTTGATGAGCATCCTTTTTCTCCAGTGGGATTGAGGAGGAAGTGACATGTCCTCCAGTCCCTTGTGGAGTTGGGAATTCTTTAAAGCAGGATAAGTGTAAATAAAGTCTCTTTTTTCCCTCCTTTCTGCTGAACCTAGCAGGTGTGTCCTTTATTGTGCTTTCACTGCCACATGAGTCTCCTTTTCTCCAGGCTAAACAACTCCAGCTCCCTCAGTCATCCCTCACAGGGCTTGTGTTCCAAGCCCCTCACCAGCCCCGTTGCCCTCCTCTGGACTTGTTCAAGTGAAAACCACTGAACTCTTTCAGGAAGACAAGACACCCTGGACAGTTCTGCAGTGCAGAGGACAACAAAAAAATGAGGTGAGAGCTTTCCGCTTTTCCTTGGTCAGAATCACTCCAGCTCCTGCAGAAGGGATTCAGCTGCTTCAGCTTCACCTGGTGGTTCACGGTGGCTTCGTGCCAGCCAGGGGACCAAGGACAGCAGGGAGCAGCTCGGTGTCCCCCGGGGCAGGACCTCAGCTCCTCTCGCAGCAGCTGCAGTGCCCGTGTTGGGTGATGTTCTTCTTTACGAACAAATTAACATTCCCTGCCAAATTAATAAGCCTGGAGGCACAGCTGTGTGTTAACATATCCAAGAGGCTTCCCAGCTCCAGCTGCCTGGTGTCCTTCCTTCTGAGCAGGGATTTCGGGGAGCTCTGGCTGGAGTTTTGCTGATGGAGGGGTGAACAGCCCTGAACCCCGTCACATTCCCACTGCTCCTTCCCAGCCTCATGCCCTCACCTTCTTTTCAGGACACCACTTGTGGCTGCCCCATCCCTGGAAGTGCCCAAAGCCAGGTTGGACGGGGTTTGGAGCACTCTGGGATTGTGGAAGGTGTCCCTGGCATCCACACCAGGATGAGCTTTAAGGTTTCTTCCAACCCAAACCAGTCTGGGATTCCCAACTTTGGAAACCAAATTACCCCCCTAGACTGTCCCTAACTCTGGGCTGTGGTGGAGAGAACAGTGAAATACCTGGGAAAATCTGGACCCAAATCACTGAAATCTTGGAGCAGATAAGCCAGTTTGGGTCACAAATGACAGCAGCTGTCTGGAAGTGCCGTTCTTTCTCCTCAGTGTTGTTTGACAAGGACTGAGTTAGCCGGGCACTCTTTGCACTTCCCAACGCTTCCGTGGCTGAACTGGAAAATGCCACCATGTGCTGCTTCCCTGTGCTTTTGCTGGTTTTCCCTGTGCTTTTTTTTGGTTTTCAGCTACAAGAAATAACAGCGTTCCTGCTGTAAGCACGGTGGCTCTGCGTGTGCAAGCTCACCCATCACAGAGCCTGGCAGGGCTGCGAGATAATGGGACCAACTGGGAAAATTTCCATGAAGATGGTGAGCGTGCCTGGAGTATCTAGGTCAGATCCTGCCCTAACAAAGTGCACCGAGAGGGTCCTTTTATACAGAGCCTTGTTTAATTAAGATAATAGATGTTGCTATTACACAAGTCATAGGGAATGGTTGTTTAATTGGACACTTTCATATTCTTTGCTACCAGCACAGAACATCATTTGTTTTTTAACGCATTTCTTTCCTTACAATTAAACTGTATAAACAATGCAGGCACTGTACGTTCACAGAAAAGAAACAGCTCTAATGATGTAGGGGCTTTACATGAAGAAGAATGAGAGAAGAGCAATTTGTTTTGGGGCTTAAAAGTACGATTATTTTTCTGTCCCAGCCTGAGTATGTGCCTGGTGGCAGGGTAAATATGACTTCCTATAGCTCTAGGAGAACATTAGGAATTAAGACTGATGTGGACATATTTTAAGTAAAAGTTGTCTTGGTTTTCCTGCACTCTTTCTGCTGCTGGGGAGCCAAGGAGAAGGGGAAAAGTGGGAAGCTGTGGAGGACCAAGAGGGTGAAATGTGAATCTGCTCTTGAACCACACAACGCTACAGCTTCGCCTCTGGGAAACGCCCCTGTGTCTCACTCTGTGAGGAATAAATAAATAAATCAATGGAATTATTGCCATTAAGGGGTGAAAATTCAAAGCCCTTTGCCCAAGTCCAAAACAAGACCTTGGAAAAGAGGGAAGACTTGCAAGGGAAGTGATGCAGAGCCTGCAGGGCTGAACACCCCCTTCCAGCACTACTCCCAAAACGGTTCGGGTTGGAAGGGATCCCTGGGGCTCATCACACAGGGAGGTCCTGCTCAGGCAGCTCCCACTACAGTACATGATTCAAGATTATGTCCAGACTGGTCCAGCAAAACAAATCCCTTGACCAATTCCATGAGAAATTTCCTTCAGATGCTCTAACAAAACAGCCTCTGGTGCCAAGTTATTAAAAGCCAGTTCACTCTGTGCAGTGGAGGGACAGGAAGCCCCAGTTTGTGTCCACAGATCACAGGACCACCTCAGCCCCGAGGTGAAACCCCACTGTTCCCACAGGCACAGCATCCCTGGGTTTGTTGGGATACCAACCTTATTTATTGGTGGGCTATGGAAAACTCCGGGGCCATTCCCACCAGAAAGGCATCCCCTGGTCCCAGGCAAGGCTTTCCTGGGAATATTAATTCATAGGTGTATTTTAATCGTGTTTCATCTGCTCCCACTCTCCCAGTGGCCCCGTGAGGAGCAGCACTACCAGGACCAAAGACCTCTCCCCCAGGGTGTAACTCTCTCTTTGCACTGGAATGTGAAGGGAAGATCAAGGATGGAAAATGATCTCTGTACTTTCCCCATAGTCTTTGTTTCCAAACAGCATCTGCAATACATCTATATCTGTGCTAGAGCTGTTCCTATATAAAATTTACCTTCTGGAGTCAGCCCCCAACATCATTTGGACTCAGTTAGGCCTCCGAGGCAGGATTTCCATTATTATGGAGATGAAGTGCCTTTAATGACTGCAATAATATAATTGTACCCCAGGGCAGAATTCCTAATAACACAATTGCACAGTTCTCAACCAGCAGTAAGAGATGCCCTCAGGCCACGTTATTCATTAGAGGTGCAGCACACACCACCTCAGCCTCCAGAGAAGAATATGAAACCTACACCGATAAAGCTCTTTTTTTTCTCACCATGGCAGTCTGTGCTCTCTGGGCAAACATTGAACAACACACTTTGTTTTGCCTCCTGGACAGCAGGAGCCTCCAGAGCCAGAATCCCAGCAGCAAAAACCATGAACAGTGTCCCCAGCAAGGAATTTAACATCACACAGCAGCTGAAAAGCCACAAAAGCCCCAGGAGGAGCTCGGAAGCGATTGCCATGGCAGCCGTCAGGCTGAGCATCAGCATTCAGAGCAAGCACTGCCACAGGAACGCTGTTTTTAACTCCACTTGGAATTGGAAGGATCATCTCTATTGATTAAGCTTCACGTGATCAACCTGTGGGCTGGAGAAGCATCCAGATGTTCAGGTGCCTCTCTGGCACTCGAAGGACCCTTTAACGTAAGTTTAAGCAGAGATTTCACTGAAGTTTCTTCTCCCACACCTGTCTAAAAGTTCTGTTTCCCCTCCTAGATGAAGAGATTGCAGCAGCAGCTTTTCCTGGCATCCCTCTTCCTCGATTTCAACAGATTTTTTTTCCAACAGCCAAGAAAGTTCTTGTTTGAAGTCCACGCGCAGCTGTGGGTGTAGGGCGATACTGGAGCTGGACTGCAGTGACTGCTGCTGTCCCTGGGACAGCGGGGAGGAGAGGACATTTCGGCAGGCCCAGGAAGCAGAAATCCAGCAGGATTCAGCAGAGCACAGGCGCTTGGCCCCTCCTGCCCGTGAAGGCAGACGCAGACAGCGTCATTCCCTAATTGTGCATCCCTCACATCTCCAGGCCCAGGCTGCAGGGCTGGGGTGGTGAATAAAGGCAGTGGTGAAGATTCAAGCCCCCATGCCCACGGGACACCCAGCCCAGCGTGTGTCAGAGCAGGGCAGGTCCCGCTGCCGAGGCACCGCAGCGCTGCGCGTTCCGACACGGGCGGGTAATCCCTGCTGGGGGATCCCGAGGGATGGGAAACCCCCGGGCTGGAGCAGCTCGGGATTTCCCACCTGCTTGTTTCACACCTGGTTTGCCATGCAGGGCTGGGTGCCTGTTGCCCTGGTTTTTGCTAAGCCTTCTGTTTTTAACCTTGGAGTCAGATTCTTTCTCACAGTTTCATGTAAATAATAGCCAATGTTTACTTAACGGTATTTTCTGTTTTTCATTCCTTTTGTGATAAGAGAACTTTGATGAGCATCTTTTTTCTCCAGTGGGATTGAGAAGGAAGTGACATGTCCTCCAATCCCTTGTGCAGTTGGGAATTGAATAAAAATGTGAAATATGTCAATAATAAAGTCATTCCCCTCCTTTCCGCTGAACCTGGCAGGTGTGAGAGCGTCTTTATTGTGTCTTCCCAGACACAGGTGCCCAGGTGGGAGGCTCCTGTTTGTGGCTCAGCAGGAGCAGGAGGAGCGAGGCTGGCAGTGCCATGAGGGCCTGTGGCACACCCTGCCCTGGAGCTCAGGCTGTACCCAGCACCCTCCTCCCACTGCTGTCCCAACCCTGCCTGGGCAGTCCCACTCCCAAGTTAAAATGAGGAGCAGGAACTGCGCCGTGCCAAGGGGAGCAGCCTCAGAGCAAACCACGTTCAGGCACGGACCGCGCCGGTGAGCACGGCGGGACAGACGGAACCTCGTGGGGCTGACACCCCAAAACTTCCAGCACTGAACACCTCCCGTCCTTGGCACCACCCTCACCAGCAGAACAAGTTATTTCAGTTCTAAAAATCAATATCCTTTGATCTGTGACAGCTTTGACCTCGGCAGCTCTGCGCTCTGCCTGCTGAAGGAAGCTTTGTGACATCGATCACCAACTCCTTCCATCCCAAGGGGTGAAGGAGCAGCCCATGGACAGCAGCTCTGAGAGGATCAGGGAGAGCAGCAAACAAGTCAGGAGCAGGGTGTTTGATGTTTTATCACCTGGCTCTAATGAACTGTGGCTTTCTGCATCCTCACACACACCACCACAGCATCTCTTTCACGGACACTGCAGGCTGGGTGGAGCAAGATCAGACTTCCCAAGATAAAAGAACAGCTCGAACAGATAAAAGCTTTTAAAGATAACAATTTCCTATAATTTCTGGCTTTTTGACCTGTACTAATAGGACAGGATTCTCCCCATCAATCCCAGTGCCCACACCATGTTTTGGAGGAGTGGCAAGGGTGGTTTCTCATGTCCTGCTCTCAGGTGCTGTGCAGGAGACACAACCCCACAGCCAACAACAAACCAACACCACAGAGGAGGATTTGAAAAGGTGGCTCTTGAATTTTTAAAAAAATGAAAAAAAAGATTATTTATCCGGTCTGAGAAAGCCACCTTCCAGTCAGAACTGCCAAATTAATTACTGACCCCAAATAATTCCTGTTTGCAGGACACTGAGTAATGTACCAGAGCTCTGCAATTTGCAGTGGAGGCTTTTATCTCCTGAGAATCTATATATTTTTTTAAAACAATGGTTATTTAGAGCACTGCAGAGGCAAAATATTTGGTTTTTTGGAGGGCATTTTTATCAGCTTCTTGGCAGGGATGCTTTAACAGCACACAGAGGTGGGGTTGGGATGGTGGGAAGAGGAATCTCACTCCCAGCTCCTTGGGATTGAGCACTGGCTGTCTCCTCATGTATTTGCAAGTCAATTTCGTGAAGCTATTAATGACAAATTTAGCTTTGATTGCTGAAAGTCCCTGGGTTAGTTAATGAAAGAAATGGCTGCTTTAAGACATTACCTCTCATTTTCTCTCAGGATGTCTTTTCCTTTCTTCCAAGAGTAAGTAGGTCTGGGGGAGGCTTTGGGCTTGCACTCAATGATGACTTCACCACCCACTTTGACAAGAGTTAACTTCTTCAGGAGAGTTTTGGAAAAGTCGGGACCGATGGCTGAAAGCAAAATCGACACAAACCAGATCAGAATTCCCTCGGGAAAAAACAAAGTCGCGCTCTTTTGAACATTACAAAATTCCAGGGTTGTTTCTTACTTGTAATTCCTAAATGATTGGACTTCATGAACTACGTGGATGTCTGGATGGGGCAAACAGACACCTGAGTGCTTCTTTCACTGCAAAAAATACCTGATTTGTTTAAAAATGTGTGTTCAGCTAAAACCCTGAGAAACCAGTAACTCCATAATGCTCATCTTACTGGGGCAGCACCCCTGGGAACCACTCATGCAGGAGGAGGATAAAATATTTCCTTTTTCTGCGTCAAGATCATCATTTTGTCAGGCTGGAAAACTGTCACCAGCACAGAACCTGTATGATTAATCAGAAATGTTAATATTTCCAGAAAGGCTCACACTTTTATGCTGTTGCATAAACTGGGTTATTTATTTTAATTCTTCACAGGTGGGAGACACTGACACAGCCAGGTCCTGAACCAAGCAAAACGAGGCAAGACTTGTTGGCTCCAGGACAAAAAGTGCTCTGGAACCATCTCGTTCCCTGCCCCCCATGTTTTGTGACAAACACTCAGATATCCCCTGAGGTCACCCCCAAAGCCTGGAGCCTCTCTGCAGCCCAGGGAACAGAGAGATGCCTTGGGGCTCTGATTCCTGCCTCAAAGGCTTTTCCCTGATCCCTTTGCAGGGACCCCGTGCCAGGCAGGGCTTTGAGGCAGCCACCTCCAGACTGGATCTGGCACCAAAACCCCCCAGGACAACCAGGAGGTTTTACTGACATCAGGTAGGACAAGGCAATGTTTTCAGTGTGGAAAGCTCAGAGCAAAAGTGAGGCAGCTGAAGGGGTTTGGGAGCAGCTCTTGCTGATGGGTGTGTCTGGGGAGACACAATAAAGACACTCTTCCACCTGCCAAGTTCAGCAGAAAGGAGGAAATGGAATCGATTTATTGACATTATCTCATTCTTATACACATCCCAACTCCACAAGGGATTGGAGGACATGTCACTTCCTTCTCCATCTCACTGGAGAAGAAAGATGCTCATCAAAGTTGTCATATCACAAAAGGAATGAAAACCAGAAACTACCATTAAGTAAACATCAGCTATTATTTACACGAATCTGTGTGAAAAGAATCTGACTCCAAGGTTAAAACAGAAGGCTTACAAAAACCAGGGCAACAGATGGGAGCTTGGCTTTGTGTGGGAGCAGTGGCAGCAATCCCTGCTCTCTCCATCTTCCCTGGACCCCTCCTGCTCCAGCCCTGGACCCCTCCAGCTCTCAGCACCATCCGATGTTGCCCTGGTTTTTGCTAAAGCCTTCTGTTTTTAACCTTGGAGTCAGATTCTTTCTCAGTTTCATGTAAATAATAGCCAATGTTTACTTAACGGTATTTTCTGTTTTTCATTCCTTTTGTGATAAGAGACCTTTGATGAGCATCTTTCTTCTCCAGTGAGATGGAGAAGGAAGTGACATGTCCTCCAATCCCTTGTGGGGTTGGGAAAGATATAAGAATGTGAGATATGTCAGTAATAAAGGTCATTCCCTCCTTTCTGCTGAACCTGGCAGGTGTGAGAGCCTCTTTATTGTGTGTTCCCAGACACAATCCTTGACTCCCTTTTTGCTGCCCCTGTGAGGTGAGAGTGGGGATCTCTGTGCTCTGCATCACCTGGATTCCCCACGACAGGATCCAAGGCTCACCTGCAGCAGCTGGGACACAAAGCCCAGCAAATTCCTTCTTCTCAGGGCACCTCATCTGCCTCAGTTCTTTTGGGTGTCATTCCTGCTGCCACAGAGGGGAACAAGAATAATCCCACACTGAAAATGGGATGCACTTTATGATCCAGTAGTGACCCAAGTTCCTGAATCAGAGCTCAGTGATCTCTGAGCTGTTTTGTTTTCCATGTCTAATCACAGGCAGGGACTTAATTTTGGCACTCAGAAACACAGGTAGGATATTAAATGCTCTAAGAGAGCCCTGAAACCAGCACTGGCTTCATAAAACACTCCACAATTAAAGGAGACATCCTGAGGACACTTCCCTCCAATGCACCAGAACCAAATGCGTTATTATTTATACCATATTCCATTATTAATTCATCATCACTTCTGAAACTAATTTCTCAGATGATTGTCCCAAATTTATGAGCAAAAGAGATTTTTTTGAATAATCCTGTTACTCCCATCTCTGTAATAAACAGTTTACACTGTTTTTCTGTGAGTCATTTTTTGCATTTTCTTGCTCCTTTGTGAGACAGAGGAGTTGCTCACTGTGGTTTTATTCTGTGACGCTCAAAATGTTGTCATTTGACATTTAGAAACTCTGGGCTCATTTCTCAGCACTGCCACAACTTCCCCGTGCCACTTCAGGAGTAATGAATTTCATTTTTTCACATCTTTTGTTTGTCAATTGCAGATTTTAATGACCTTTTCCCCCACACTCTAGGCCTGCAGTTCATTTTTTCAATTTGTTTTTTAAACATTTAGCCTGAGAATTCTGTAAGAGGAGGCTGCATCTCGAAATATGTACTTTACAGTGTCCAGCACCACAAGATTCTGCTTTTATTTAAAGACTCCAGGCAAGATAATTGGCAACAGCAATTGAGAAGAATCACTCTGAGAAAAGCTCTGTCTGTAATTTTCCATTTCTTTCGCTTCATTTTGCTGCAAGTCTCACTTGAGATGATTAAACAACCCAAGTAGCAAGTGCTTAACTTCAGGACCTTTTAAAATAACCGTTTTAACACTCAGATCTGCTTAAAAGCGAAAATTTCCCAGGGAGGGCTCAGAATGTTGCCCTCCTTTGAAACTCCAGTGACAAGGCAAACCTGCTGCTTTCCTTTCAAAATGTGCCAGGTGAAATCACAGATGCACAGGATTTCATCTGCAGGACAGCATTTGGGTGCTTCTCCCGTGACAGACAGGAACAGAGCGGCAGAACCCAAGTGGGAAGTTGGCCAAATAAATATTCCCTGACAGGTTTCTCAGCCCAGACTCTCCAAAATCTGGTTTTTGTGTGGACACGAGGAGCTGCTGGGCACGGGGACACCCTGGGAGTCCCCACCAGCAAGGATTAAAGCTCTCTCCTCTGAAAGCATCTCCCCTCTTCCCAAAGGTCCACTTTCACCAGGTTTTAAATGGACAGGAAAAGCATCGGTGGGTTTATTTCGATTTCTTTCATGTCCAATAAATCTCAGCATTGTGAAGTCTAATTTATTGAGCATTATCGTCCCTTTCTCCAACAGCAACACAGACAATCCTTCACATGAGGTTTTTTTTCTATGCAGGCATCTCTCACTGATGATAAAAAATGACCAATAATTGAAACTCCCAGCGCTGGAGAAAACCTCGTGCTTTGTTCCTCGGGATAAATGAGGGGATGCTGCTATTGAACATTTGGTTTGAGAGCACCTAAACTGTTATTTTGTAATCAGGAATTGTGTTTAGCCTTTGAAACGACATCCCTGTGCTGACGCAGTGTTTTCCAGGCCTGCCACTCGTACAAGAACACGGTTTGGGGTTGGGTTACAGCCTGGCAGGGATGGTCCCACCCCACCCAAGCACAACCAGGAGCAGCTGCAGGAGGTTGCCCAGGCCCGTGGCTAGTTGGAGGCTGATCTCCAAGGACAGGGATGCCACAATGTCTGTGGACACTTTGCTCTAGTGTCCAACCAACCTCAAAATAAAGCTTTTCTTATTTGAAGTGGCATTTCCAGGGTTTTGGTGTGGGCCCAATGCCTCCCGTCCTGGCACTGGCACCTCTGAGAAGATCCTGGCTCTGTAATCTCAGCTCCCTCCCCTCAGGTATTTCCCCACTCCTGATTTTATCTGGGAGGAGCAGAGCAGGTGCGCACGGAACTGTGGGGCAGAAGCTGCTTTTCTTTGGGATGGGAGCGTTTGGGTTGCCACTGGATTGCTGAAAGGTCTCTTCAGACAGGAGCTTTGTCACCACGTCCTCAGCAGAGTCACCTCTGCAGCTCAGGACCGGGCATTTATGGTCCTGGATGTTCTGAGTGACAACTCTCAGGTTCCTCTGTAAATAGCTTTAACCAGCAGGAGGGCAAATGCACCTGCCAGCTCTCCATGCTCAGTCACCTGCAGGAACATGGGAACAGGGGAGGAAGTGAAAAACATCTGTTCTCTGCTCTCCACCTCCTCAGGCTTTCACTTCACGCCTCCCTTCAAAACAAATTGCCAAAGATCCCCTTCTCCTTCAGGTGCTGCAGCTTGGCTAGGGCAGCTTGGGCAGAGTCTCCTCTGGTTTTGGGAGGGTTGCAGTGCTCAGGTATGGTCTCTGCTGGTTTTTAAGATGTTTTATGGCTGTTTCTTGATCTTAAAAAGTCCCATGCCAGAGCCAAAAATGATCGGAGACTTCTGCGAGTTCTTGTTCAGGTTGTTTATTTTTTCTTATCTCTCAGTGCCTGGAGCAGGCACAGCAGGACCTGCTCCACTGAAAGATACAGCAGAAGTACCACCCAAGAAGCCTGTCTTTACCTTTTTATCTCTTTTAGGAAAACCAACCAAGTTCCACAACGTATTATTGTTTATCAATTTATACCTTTCCTTAACGTGACACTCGGGGAGTGAACTCACCTACGACGCTGAGCTCGGCGCTGGCGAAGATGACGCCGTGCCTGTTCTCCGCCACGCACTGGTACATCCCAGCATCCGAGAGACTCACGTTGGGAATGGTCAGAGAGCCCTGCTCCAGCTGCACTCTGCCCTGGGGGGACAGCCAAGCAAACTCCGAAATCAACAAGGAGATGCCTCCTCAGAGGCTGTTGTGTTGTGTTTTGTAGCAAGGTGGACAAAACGAAGTAGCAGTAACGGGAAGAATTTGCATGCTATAGGTTATTTGTCTGCCAGCCAAATTTATGTCAGGTTAGAGACTAAATGGTGAAACCAATATAGGAGTTGGCAAATGCAATTTAAACTGGAGGACTCTCCCTCGACCCCTCATTGATTTAATACCCAAAGCATTTAGATTAATATCCCTTTCAAGGAGATGAGCTTGAAGCAAGAAATGCACTTCAGTTCCACAGTGGCACATCCCAGCCAACCCCACCCTCAGAAACATTTTAAACAATAGTATTTTCATGGAATCACAGCCATTAAGGTTGGAGAAGACCTCCAGGATTATTGAGTCCAACCTTTGACCAAACACCACCACAGCAACTGAACTATAGCACATACAGGTGTTTCTTGGACACCTCCAGGGACGGGGGCTCCAAACCTCCCTGGGCAGTTCCAAGGCCTGACCACCCTTTCCATGGAGCAATTCCTCCTGATGTCCAACCTGAGCCACCCCTGGCACGGCTTGAGGCCATTTTGAGCACAGATGGCAATGCAGGCTGGTGAGACTGGTTGCCATCTTAGCCAGCACACACAGAAACACTCAAAATCCTCTGCAGCTTACTGAAAACAATGCAGATGTTAATCATTTAATGCTCCTTTACTTCATATCAGCCACTAAAGTGATGTAAGAACAGGACCATCTGCCAGTGACCAGCGTGAAGCAGCCAGAATGAGTGCATGGAGTGAGAGACCAGGCTGTAATTTGTCGGCCTGAGGACATGGAGCTCGAGTTATCAATTCTAATAAGTACAGCCAAGTGTTCCCTCCCTCCCCGGGAGTTTGGCATTTAAACAAAAAAAATTCTAAAATAAAGAGCTACTGGTTTTCTACTTGGCCTTAGGGCGGAAATTTAATGTTTGTGCAGTTTTTATCAGGGTTTGATCAAACATGGGCTGCTATGTTCTTTCACAGTGAGTGAAGGGGGAAAAGGGCTGGCTGCTGTGACACCAAAGCTTTGGTGACTTGGTTGAGTCTGTGGTGACAAGGTGGGGCCATGGACTGGGTGATGACCCTCCAGGAGAGGCTGGGCAGACGTGGTGGTGGGATGGGTGTGGTTCCACAGCTCCTGGTCACCTGCACGGGGACACAGCTCAGCAGGGGGAGTGGGAACACCACTAAAGGCCAGCAGGAACCCCAAGGTTTCATTATCCCTTGAAGTTCACCTGAACATCTTAAATTAAAATAATTAATCGGGGGTGACCATTCTCTGGTGACAGCATCCAAAACCCCGTTCAGCCATTCCTTCTTCCTCCTTCCAGCCTTAGATTTGCATCGTGGATCCTTTGTGTTGGAGAGGAGCTCTGAACATAGAGCTGCTGTGTGTCCTGCTTGTCCCTGGCAGCAGCTCCTGGAGCTGTAGGGAGGTGCCACCAGGCACGGGAAGGATTTACTGTGAGGGTGGGGAGGCCCTGGCACAGGGTGCCCAGAGAAGCTGTGGCTGCCCCTGGATCCCTGGAAGTGTCCAAGGCCAGGCTGGACGGGGCTTGGAGCAGCCTGGGACAGTGGGGTGACTTTAAGCTGTTGTATCCCCCATCATTGTTCTTATGCCCAGAGATGATCTCTGTGTCCTTGAAGCACAAACTGTTTTGAAAAGCTCGCTCAGTTTTTCTCTCTTCTCTGTCAGGCTCAGTTTAAAGGCACAGAAGGGCACAGGAATCATCTCTGGGCATAAGAGCAATGATAGGGGGAATTAAAGTCACCCCACGACAAACCAGCACACCTGGGACAGTGGAAGGTGGCAGGGGGTGGAACGAGACGACCTTGAAGGTCCCTTCCAACCCAAATCATTCCGTGATTCCAAGACTTTAGAGCACCCCCACCCTCCCCGCCCCGACACAACCACACACCCCGAGATGGGAGAGCTGGCAGAGCATCCCCCAGCACCCACAGGTCCCATCCCGGGGGTCCCAGCAGTGCCTACCTGGGGCAGCAGGGGCTCCCCGTCCTTGAGCCAGCGGTAGGAGGGCTTGGGGCGGCCGCTGGCGCGGCACTCCCAGGACACGCGCTCCTCCAGGGCCGCGCGCACGTCGCCGATCCGCTGGGTCCAGCTGGGCTGGGCTGCAAGGGAAGCAGGCAGGGGAGCCTCGTGGCTGGGAGCAGCAGCTCTGTGCTGCCAGGCGGGCGTTTCTTCCCTTATCAGCAAGGTTACGAGTTAGATTTAATTACAGAATTAATAAGTGCTAAATGTTACTGTTCTTCCTTGCGTCCAGTGCCGCTTTCTGAAGGTGGCACGGGCAACATCAGGAGCTGCTCCTGTTTTATTTTTAGGAAAAACGCTTAAAGAGAAAGACCAGCTTCAGATGATGCCTTCTCCCAGCCACCTAGAAACAGAGACCAGACAGGAGTAAGGGAATAAAGGCAGGGATTTATTTGAAGGCCTTCAAGGCACACCCTGGGGAGCCAGAGGCTGCTCCCATAAAATGGACCCCAAGGTGGACAACGAGTCACGAGTTCTTGACACTGCTATAGGTTTGGTCTATTTGCATCTCAGCATAAATTCACCCATTAAAACTTTAGCTCTCTTCAATTTTTTCACCTCTTTCATGGTCCCAGTTTACACCTTTGGGCCTAGGACAGCCCGAGTGTCCTTGAACAGCTCAGAGAGGCTTTGTTGTGTCTGTCTGGCCTAAGAGAGCAGCTCACGAGCTACAAGGAACTTCAGAGTTACACACTGGGCAGTACAGGATTTGAAAAATATAGAAATTAAAACTTAAGGCATCACAGAAAGCCTGCTCATCCCACAAAAACAAAGCCATAGTTACACCCCTGGTCCTTCAAACAGAGATGTTTTCCTCCTCAGGGTCTCTATGACTTGGGCTTCAGAGCTCTAAAATTTAGCTTCTGACTTCAAAACTTGTAATTTAGAACTGCTTCTGCACGAAATTAAGGTGATTCCAGTAACTCCACATGGTTACAGGCACTACTTCAGGCCCAGGCTCTCAGTCTTGTCTTGCTTGTGGCCAGATCTCCGTGTCTTGCCACAGGAACAAAAAGTCTTTGGACCCAATAATCGTATTAATGACACTGAATAAACCTAAAAAGGCCACAAGCAGATACTGGAGACACATTTTGGTAGAATTTGGTGAAAACTGGCACTGGCAGTTTTCAGCCACTTGTGAGATTGTATTTTTAATTGTGTTTTACACATTTTTATCAGTTTGATGGGGTTTTTTAAAATGTAGTTTAAGTTTAGTCAGATTCCACTAAATTCTGCTAAAATTGCCACATGGTTTTGAAGACCATACAAGGAGTTACCTTTTGTCCAGATATATCTACAATATACAATACTATATATATAAGATCTTCTTATTAATAGTCTCTTAATATATCTATAATACTTTTCAGAAGGTGCCATTAAACAATGGAGTTCAGATTTTTTTAATGGGCATTTGCCCTATTTTGACATAAGGACATCTGGCTTAGCAGGATGATGTTACCAGCAGAGGTCTCCAAGAACCTGATTAATACTTTTCCCCATGTAATCAGATAAAAGAAAAAATTAAGATTCCTCAAAGCCAGGTTACAACTTTACAGATCTCCTTTGGACAGGGACAGGAGCCAGAGATGGGTATAAAAGGATAAATTAAAAAATACCATACCAAAATGGCAAATTGGTATTATTATACCCAAAATAGTGGCATGTCTGTGATGACGTGATGCTGCAAACACAAATTCAGAGAGCTCAGGTTGTGTTTAACCCCACCCCTGGCACCCTGAACGTGCCTACAAAGCACAGAGGAAGCTGGAGAGTTTTCCACAGCATCTCAGCTCCAAGGGACTTCCAAACACAAAAAAAGGTGAACTGAGCATCCTGACAATGCAGAAGTAAAGGAAAAGTGAGTGGTGTTTATTTCTCTGGCTGCCCCTCCTGCCCCTGTAATATTTTAAGCTTGTTTATTGTCTGTCTCTAAAGAGATAGGAAGGGGAAAGCCTTTAAACGTAGGAAGATGAAAGTCAGCTCTGTCGTCTGGAGTAAGAACTTGAACAATTCCATCAAGCCGAGCAATTGCAACGGGTTCAGTGGCTCAAGGACATTTGCAAATTACTCGTGAATTTACATATTTACTATTCTAACAGTGTCTAACTCATCATTTTGAAGGGAATTTTATGATCCCATGAAAGGAGCTCTATAAAACCCACACACATCCATTTGCCTTTTTTATTTTTGCAGCGCTGTTTTGCAGATTTCTCATATGAAAACAACAACAAAAAAAACCCCCAACCCAGACAAAACAACTGGAAATAATCTGCAAGCCAAGAAAAGCCATGAATGGTAAGCTGTGCTCTGTAACACAAGTGTTTGCTATGGAAAAGCAAAGATAACTCCCATGGTGAGGAGGACAGGAAATTCAGAATTCATCCTCATTTCATACAGACTCCCCAAATAAGGGACATTCTCTCCAAAAGGCATTTTTTGGGGTGGTTTGTGGGTTGCTCATCCCAACTCCTGCCCTGGGTGCTGAGATTGAAACGTGCAGTGCTGGGAGCTGCCACCCCCAAATCCACGTCACCCTTTGGTGCAGCACCCACGAGCCACTGCCCCACCCCACCCCACCCCACCCCAACCCCCTCCAGTTATTTGAACTGGTTAAATTTGCTATCCCAGAGCCATCCATGGTGCAGACAGCTCCAGAACGAGCAGCACAGGTCAAAAAATAACCTCAGTGAAGAGCTCTGAGTCCTGTGTTTCGCAGGAGTTCCTTCTCTGCTGCTCTTCGGGAGCCTTTTCTAATTAGGTCAAGCTCTCCTTTCAACAGCTCAGTGCAGAGAGGAGCTCTTGGCTTCATCTTGGGCAGTGCTCAGGGGATGGCTCACGCTGCAAATGTGTTGGAGCCACCAAAGGAGAGTCGCCAGGACCTAATGAAATTGGACAGGCGGCCACTGGGGATCCGACCAAGGTAACACGGCACTGGATTGCAGGCATGATAATTAAAATAATTCAAAAGAAGGAGATGAAACCAGCTCCTCTCTGCAAGGTTTTCTGGTACAGCGACGTTCTCTGAGATAATGACAAGGTTTAATTTGTGACTGGTCTAGGAAAAGTCCTTTGGATTGTTTCAGGGGTGCTGACCAAAGAGGAATTCTTTTACGGGAAATATTTAAGCCTTGCTTGGGGTACTCAAGATAGTACTGGCCTTGGAAACGTCCTGGAGGAAAAATCGGGAAGCTGATTAAGAATTCATCGGAGCTGCAAGCAAAATTCTTATGCTAAATCTATAAAGTGAAAGAAAAAGCTTAGAGATGTAAGCACGACTCTTACATAAGGATTGCTTTAAAGAATAACCTCCCCCTCCTAGGAGGCGAGAGCTGTCTGGAGTTTGGACTCAGGGGGACAGAAGAAAAGTGATGGAAATAGCGAGGAAAAACCCTGTTTACCTTTGATCACCTTTCAGTCTTCACCAACACAAAGTGGGACAGTTACAACCAGGTGAATAGGAAAGTACGCCCAAATATAGTCTTACTGCTCTAAGACAAAAAAATCCAGAGGCAGTCTGTCCTTCACTGTAACAAATTGAAAGGCAAAAGCAGGAAGTGGAAATCATGTCCCAAAAGATATTTGAGAATGAAATGACGTGGCAGGTGATGATGCATCACAGCAGAAATGAGTAACAGACCCCCAGAAGTAAGGGAGGAATATGAGAAATAATCCAGAAATAAACCTGCAGGACTCTGCAATCATCTGTGAGTTCAAAACAACCAAAAAGACTCAAGCAAAGGAGGTGCTAATACATATCCAGAATCCAATTCTCGGCTGGTGTATATTGATTTCAGCTCTCCTAAGCCAATTTCTAGCAGCTGATGACCTGGTGCAGGCTGTGTAATTCATCATTAATGGCAGATGAAAGGCTGAATGACTTGTCCATTACTATCTCTATTCTAAGGAGATTGAGACTGAGCCCAGGATCAGAGCAGCCTAAAGACCAGAAAGCTGAGCGTAAGAAGTGAAAAAAAAACCCAACCAGGTGGGAAAAATAGATGAGTAATTGAAAATACAGAGTGCAGCCAGTGCAGATGTCAGCCTGCCCTGAGTGGGGACCCAGCTCCTGGGCACAAACCCCTCAGACCCCTCTGTGTTCCTTCCCAAAGGTCACAGGCATGTGAAACCAGACCTTGAGGTCTGGTTTTTCCCATGTGGAGAGTAAATTAAAAGACTCATCAGTAGTACAGCTTTGCTGTACTAATGGTCATAGAAAATATGGGCAGGAATTCAGGGTTTTCTGCCCCAAACACTCCTGAGAGCCCAGCTCCTGTCAGCAGGGAAGATGGGGTTGAACTCCAGAGATGAGGAGAGACCATTTTTGCTCTCTCTTCCTCTCCTTCTCCTAATCCCTTCCTCCTGAGCTCTCCTGACAGCTGGGGACTGTTTGGAATCTGTGCAGCTTTAAGGCATGCGGCTCCTCCACCACAGCGCTCTGCTGGGATGCTGCACCTGGACCATCTCCATCCCCCTGAGGCTTTGGGAACATCACCAGCCACTCAGGCAGGATGTCTCCCTCCTGCCTCTCTACAACCCTGACCCCAATAACCCAGCCTGGGAGTTCTGCCTGGCTCTAAAATAGAAACACCAGAGGTAAAGAAGCACGGGAACATCTGAAGGAGTTAACCCCGCTGATATAAACACTTCAGCTGTCCCTTCCTCTCCTTCACCTCCTGTTCCGTGAGCTGTTCTGCACCATTATGGGGTTTTCTCCCCAGTTTTTGTGGGCAGCAAAGGGCTGGGGGTGTTACAGGCACATCCATAGGGACCCATCCTCCTGGACTGAGTGATTTTTCGTCCTGACACTGAACCTCAGCTGCTCAGGGGTGTAAGGGAGGTGTGGGCTGCTCTATGAGCAGCCTTCACAATTCATTTCTAGTTGTAGTTCCCCCTATTTGTATTTTTGCTTCTCCTGCTGGAGGTATGTTTCTCCAAGCCACGATGATAATAATATGAGAGTTTTTCTGAATCCCCTAACAACTGGGTTTCTCTGTAAGCAGGGTTCCTTTTCCTTGGAAAAGGAAAAGCTGATGAGAAACAAGTCTGTGCTCTGTGCAGGAACTTGTTCTGGATGCAAGACTTCCCTGGGGCAGCAAAGAATTCAAAACTCAGAGTTACTCCTTCCTGTCCTAACAGGTACCTGTGTAAAAGGTAGCAACAGGGTTTTCTAGTGAGTGACGTGAAAGATAATTAAAAATAATATAGTAATAATTTAATAATCCACTTGCCCTACTTATGTGAATTTTCTTGTATTTTTATCTGTCCCGAAACTCATTTTATTTGAATTTTCAGCAAATTATTTGTAATTTGGGACCTAAACTGAGCAGGCATGAAACTGCCTGATTTTCACTGGTGCAAATTTCCTTTTTAGACCTCTGGCCATAATGAAGAGCACAATCTGAGTTACGTTTGAGGCTGTTTTACAGAGCAGCATTAAGTGGCTTTTGCCCAAATAAAACACATGCCTGCTGATGAAAGGGGGACTCTTTTCACTGCAGAATTAAGGAGCCTCACAAATTCTTAGTGGGACTTGGATTTGAGAAGGATTTAATCTGAAAAGGAGCCCAGCCAATCAAATGGGTTCTGCTGAGCATCTCCCAAACTGCTCAAAGAGCTGTAATTAGAGACAAATAAGTCTGGCTGTCTGGTAATGCGGCTGGTGCTGTGACAACACTTGTGGAAAACATTTCATCTGCAATTTTTCCCCTGGTTTAGCTGGTTTGGAGCTTGGATATTTCCCAGCGTTGATCTGACTGGAAAGCCAGGGACAAACCCCACGTTTTATGTCAAAATCCTGGCAAACAAACATTCTCAGTGGTGGTGCAGCCCCTGAGCCCTCCCCAGCGCTGTCCCTCCCAGCCCCACTGAACTTGTGTATACCTGGATCACCTCAACAAGCAGCTGTTTTTCATATTTTCTGCTATTCACACTAAATATTTTGTTGGGAAGGGGATCTCAAGGTGTTGCATTGACTCATCAGAGTCGATCCAGGGAAGCAGAGCCCAAGGAGCTCAAACCCAGGGATGAGAAACCTCTGGGTCACAAACATCAACAAAAGAGGATTGGGCTGAAACAGGACTTAAACTTACCATGAATTAAACATCAATAATAAATAAGCATCTCCTTGATGCTGGTTTTATGAACAAAAAGGCAATTTCTTTTTAAATTAGCTGGTTAAGGTAATCTGTTTGTTGTACTTCTGCCAGGAGAAAAGAAATTGTTGGCATTGCTGTTTGCTCGGGATATAAATCTTAGCCCTGCGGAGGGTTAGCAAATGTAAAATTTATGAGCAGCCAGATTAAAAATACAGTCAGGTCAATGGGAGTGCTTCCCAAAACACACAGCTGATGGCGTGGAGGGAGAAACTGGGAGAAACTGGAGAAACTGGGAGAAGAGGCGGTGGTTCTGCCCTGAGTCCTGCTGGGACCTCACCCAACTCAGCCAGGGGGTTCAGGGACACAAGCTGCCGGGTCAGGAAGGCAGCAGCAGCAGGTAGAGCTGCTAAAAGGTGGAAGAGAAGAGGCTGAGCAGTCTGATTTGTTGATTCAGAATCAGGGAATTTTCTGAGTTGGAAGAAACCCACAAGGATCAAGCGCCGCTGTTGGCCCCGCATGGGGCAGCCCCAAGAATCCCAGCACGGGCCTTGGCCAGGAATTCACCTGAGGCAGGAACAGCAGGGAGAACAAGAGAGCCAGCAAGGAAATGTGTCCCTCGGAGTTCCATCAGCCAGGGAAGCAGCAGGAAGGGGCTGGAATTGCATGAACAGGAACGTGGTGTTTCCACGGGAAGGTTCATCCATCAAGGGGGACTCAGGCCCGGGACGAAAGGCTTGTGGGGAGCGGTAAAACACGGCCTGGTGCAGGGGCTCAGAGCACAGGAAATGCAGCAAGAACAGATCCTGCACGTTTAATTAACCTCGTCTGCTGCAACACGGGTGTCAAACAGCTTCGGTGTCACGGATGTGTGTGCAGAGGGGAAAATAAACACTGGTACAAGAATGAAACACAGCAGAAGTCAAGCTTCCCTGACAACTTGCAGGAGCACCGAGAGGAGCTGACAATGCTGGGTTATCTACAGCGAGCAGGCAAATTTGAATTCCTTTTTCTCCTGTTTCCTTATTTTGTGCCGTGCTCAGAGGCTGATAACTGGGTTTGGAGGAGTGGTGCTGTTAGAGCCACGCTGAGGCCTGCAGAGCACAGCAGTGCAGGTGGGCAGCACATCTGATAACCCTGATCCCTCTGAATCTCACACTGAATCTCACCCTGCATCTCACCCTGAATCCTGCACTGCTTTGGGCTGCAGGGACCTCAAAGCCCATCCAGTGCCACCCCTGCCATGGCAGGGACACCTCCCACTGTCCCAGGCTGCTCCCAGCCCTGATGTCCAGCCTGGCCTTGGGCACTGCCAGGGATCCAGGGGCAGCCACAGCTGCTCTGGGCACCCTGTGCCAGGGCCTGCCCACCCTCATGATAAAAAATTTCTTCCTAAAATCCATCCAAACCAGCACAATTCAGCACCTCCAGAGCGTTTCCCTCTCCAGGCACCAGCCCCGACCTTCCAAAAGCAACTTGAAAGCTCTGCCGACATTGCAGCTGTATTTCAATAATTAAATAACACCTCTCAACTTTAAAAAGAATGATTGTTAAGGAAAATGATGTTCTTTTCTTCAACTACTTGCATAAAATTTTACAGTAAGTTACTTTCCCCCAAAAAATTTTTGCTGCCACGTGGAACTCCAGAGTTGGGTTTTTTTAAGAGATCTATTTTCAGTGCTGGCTGAAAAACACAAGTTGTCCTAAAAAACGAACTACTTCCCTGGAAAATCACCACCCTCAAGACAAGAAGGACGATATTTTAGTGCATTATCTTTAAAACCTGCAGCAGGAGAGGCGTCCGGCTGCCACCTCTCCATCGGGAACTCCTCCACTCCCAGGGAAGAGATGGAAAGACTTCCCAGTGACAGACTGAGAGCAGGACACTCCTCTTCCCAAAAAAACCTCGGGCTGCTCTGCCGAAATGCCACGATGGGTGTGAAAACCAGCACGAGCCACAGCGGCAGCTTTTGTGTAGGATCCAGAGTGGTAAATTCATTACAGTAATGAGATTATAACTCAATCTATGCTATGGTGGGAGTATTCCAAAGGCTCCATTTGCTGCTTTCCAAGGAAGGCAGCTTTGGCCGTGGGTAGAGCAAAGCTGTACTACTGATGAGTCTTTTAATTTACTCTCCACATGGGAAAAATCAGGAGAAACACACAGCGTAGAAAAAGGCATCTTTAAATCATCTAATTAAAAAATTAAAACCCGTTCAAATCAAGCCCGTGATTAACATGAAAGATTTTACACTTTGTTCTTGCTCTTTCTCTCCTTTTTACTGTTTTCTATTTTTATATTTCCCTCAGTTTTAAAAGGAGAAATGTTCATTTGAAATGGAAGCCCCCAAAGTTCCGATTTCTAAATGAAATGTCTTTTAGAAATATTTCCAGTGTGAAAACATCCCTACTTTCTTTAAAAAAAAAGTTACATTACCCACCAAAATTCAGTTCAGTGTTGCCAAGAGGGTTGGTTCCCAAACTCTTTTTCTGTGGCAAAATTACTGTAAATCAAAAACCATTCTCCTCATCTCTGGAGTTCAACCCCATCTTCCCTGCTGACAGGAGCTGGGCCCTCAGGAGGGTTTGGGGCAGAAAACCCTGAATTCCTGCCCATAATTTCTATAAAGAACAGCACTGTTGTGCTCCTGGAGCTGGGAACAGGGCAACAACAAAACCAGGAATTTTTTTTGATGCTATGGAGGTCTCTGCACCCCTGTGGGGATGTGGAACCCGCAGCCTGTCCCCTCCAAAACATCTCAAACAGAACCTGGGTACCAAACCCAGGGCCCCTCGTGCCCCTCAGTTCCCTCCTGCAGCTCTGCCTCACCTCTGCACAGGTGAAGCCACACTTTGAGTTTGCTTTGTGGGGCTGTTTCCAGCAGAAATTTGGGGATGGGCAGCAGGATCAGAGGGATTAATGCATCTTCTACTTAACAGGGCAGGCCTATGGGGCTGAAATTTGGCATTTTACAGTGCCTGGCTGAAGGGCTCTGGTTTCAGTGAGAGAAGAGCAGGTGCAGAAAGCCTCTGAGGGGAGAGGGCTCTGCCCTGACAGTGTTAAATCCCAAATCTCCTCGTTGTGCAATCACTGATCCTCTTGGAAGCAGTTCTTAATTGGTTATCAGCAATCAACATTTACCCACGAAAGCTGGGGCAACCCATACACCCTAAATCCCAAGCTGTACCCACGAGGATGCTCCCCCAGCCTTTCTGCCTCACCCTCCCAGCCACGAGAAGGCAAATGAGCCCTTTCCAAGCTTGTTTCCATGCCAATGTCCTTCCAGGGATGTGTTTTTGCTCCAGCTGCTCGGATTCTCTATTAATATGCACCATTCAGCCAGGTTTTACTTCAAATTACACCCTTCTCGAGATGCGCCGTTTGAAAAGAAAGTCATTTCAAAAATATCCTGGCAAAACGACGTCCTCACAAAATATTTACTGCAGATTGCACTGGCTGCAATAAAGCCCTGAAAGCAGGCAGCCTGCTTACCATAAAATGTCAGCTGTCCTCGTGCCACGTTTTTGCCTCTCACATTTTCAGCCACGCATTCGTAGAGCCCGGCGTCCTCCTGCTGGAAGTTGGGGATCTCCAGGAGCCCGCTGGACCGGTGCCTCCGGGCTTTCCTGGGCAGCTGCTTCCCATCCGCCCTCCTCCAGCTGATGGTAGGGACTGGGCTGAAGCAGGGAAATAAAGCACAGTGAGACTTGCAGAGAAAGCCGTGGGTGTGGGGGTGTGTGGAGCCCGGCCCAGGATCCTGAGGAGTTTTATTATGGGTGGGTTTTATGTAAAATAAATATCCACGTGTTTGTCGCTGTGGATCTCTCACAGAGCCTTAAAAGCTGGAGGCATTTTATTATTAAAATGCTGTTTTGACCCAGTTGAATTTGGGGTTCTGCTGTAACAACACATCTATTTTAGGGTGGGCAGGCCCTGGCACAGGGTACCCAGAGCAGCTGTGGCTGCCCCTGGATCCCTGGCAGTGCCCAAGGCCAGGCTGGATGGGGCTGGGAGCAGCCTGGGACAGTGGGAGGTGTCCTTGCCCATGGCAGGGGTGGCACTGGGTGGGCTTTAGGCTCCCTTCCAACCCAAACCATCCTTTCTGTGATGATTTTCCTACCAGTCCCAACGTTTTGGGAGCGTTTCCAGTGTTTACTCCAGAAACAGGAGTCCCCAAGCCCTCTGGCTGCTATGAAAACTGGCCAAGAGTGACTCCTGCTGAGGGAAGGGGATGGTTGGGGACTGCTGCAAACTCCACAATCCAGCACCATGAACATGAGAAGCTGCAGGACTAATAATAGTAATAGTAATGGATCCAAACTTACTTCCCCAAGGCAAAGCACTCCAGTTTCACCGTTGTTCCTTTTGCAGACGGGACCGTTTCTGGGAACTGCACTTCTATTTTGGGCTCGTACTCTCCCATCACCCCTGAGAACACAAAGGAGATGCTAAGGCTTGCTTGGATTTCAGCAGTAAATTCACGAGTGTTCCCATGCTAGCACAGAGCTCTTCTATACATCATTACTTGCCCAATTAATCCGTTCATTTTAAACATGGCCTGTTCCTAACAGCCGTGCAGCGTGGGCTCTTTTCCCATTTACTGCCAGAGGTGAAGCTGAACCAACTCTCCACACCATCTGCCAAAGATTAAAATCTCTCCATGGCTCTGTTACTTTTGGCTTTGGAATGTGCAGGATCGTTGCAGGTAACTTGTGAAATAAGGGGAGCAGTAACCAGGGAGGTTCAGCACCTTCTAGAATTGAAACACGGAACCAACAGCCATTAGGAAAAAGTTTTAAAATCCCCGGAGTTAATAGAGGTTTCTATTAACTTCCAGGATTTCAATGCACAGAGATCATCTGCTCCTCCTGTAATTTCTTTATTTTTTACTGCCCCAGTAAATCACGGAGCGTGGCAGCCTCTTTATGAAATTGTGTTTGAAAATTTGTGCACATAAAAAGGCCATTACACCCCTGACAAATGGCTCCATTTCCAGCCACTGCACTGTCTTAAACCCGGCACATTTAATTTCTCCAGTAGTGATTATCAGCTAATTGATGATTGCAGTTTAAATCTCAACAGTGCGGCACTGCCTGGACGGTGGCCAAGGGAGGAGCGGAGCTGGGTCGGCCCTGATGGATCCCAAAAATACAGAAATGATCCAGCAGGAACCTGCAGTGACCCTGGGGCACGTCAGAGCTGGCCTGTGATTGCTGGGCTGCTCTCTGTTCCCCTCGCTTTTCACACAGGATGCAAGAAAATCCTGGTTTTTTTCCCTTAATTGTCCTGTGATAAAGCTGAAAATGCTCAGTGTGAGGCTTGCACCAGCTCTGCCTTTGCTTGGTGACCTGTTGTGATGCAACAGCAGGTTATGTCAGCTCTCCTCCAACACATTATTTGCAAATAAATGTTCAACAAAGTAGCTGCTGCGCAGCCTCAGCTGTCAAAATTAAATGTGTTTATTAAAAATATGAATGCTCTCCCCATGTTCATGTCCTGCCCGGCACATGAAACAGGAGATCGATGATTCCGTGGTGACTTTTCAGCATTTCCAAACCACACAAACAAGAATTACGTGGCAAGTCACTCGTTAGGCCTCTGCACGTTAACACTGTGCCCTCAAAAAGCTCCAAATCCTGTTTTCCCAGCTGGGACCTGCCAAATCTTTGCTATCTTGCTTAAATTTCTCCAAAATCTGCGCTAAATATTTGCTGGGTGAGCTTTGGCCAAGCCAAGAACTGCCCCGTGGTCTCCAAAGCAGCAGCTGATAGAACTTGTGGAGATCTTCTCCCCCTTCTCTCATTTTTTATTTATTCAGAACTTGTGGAGATCTTTCCCTCCTCTCTTCTCTCACTTTTTATTTATTCCCATTTCTTTGCCATGGGCTGGGACTGGAGAGCTGGAATCCCAGGGGGACAAAGCCCTGCAGTGGGGTGGGGATGTCCCCTTGGGGCTGTGGGACATCAGCTCAGCCACCCTCAGCCCTGGCCTCTCACAGCCTCACTGCACACTCCAACCACCCAAAATCCAGGATTTGTACCTGGAAACACCACAAGGCTCCCTCTGCAGTGACAACCTGCCTGGCTACATAAATATATCCAGGCTATGAGGGGAGCCCTGGTGTCTGCTCTTTGTAGGAGCAACCTCAGTGCAGCTGAGACATCTCCATCCTGAATCCAAGATCACTGCCATGCAGAAAATCCTCATTTTTCCTGCTGCTCCTGGGTGATTTAACATCTGACTCAGCTGTGCAGGTGGCAGGGACAGAGGAGGAAATAAATTCCCTGGGTTTGTAGCTTGGAGAACACTTCCAGGGCCGTGGCACATCGGATGCTCCATGTGATGGCATTTCAGAGGCTTTTTGTATCTTTCTTCCAATTTCAAGGCTAAAAAACCTGCTTTGGGATGGAATTCGGGAGGAGGCTGATTTGCCCGAGGAGATGAGATGCATTTCCTGACACCACCTATGAAATGGTGCAGTTTAATCGGCCCGTACAGCTGCTGCTGATGGCAGTTTTATTCCAGCACTATTTCGGTCCTTTCCTATGGCTGCTGTTTCAATCCTGATGTTGGAAATCCCCCATTTGAAAGAGAAATAGAGAGGAGGAGCAGAAGTTCTCAATGCCTGGATGCTCCTGCAGGCTTTGGAGTGGGGTGGGACACCCTGTGCTGGGGCCTGCCCACCCTCCCAGGGAACAATTCCTTCCCAATCCAACCCTGCCCCTTCAGTTCAAAGCCATTGCCCCTTGCTCTATCACTGCACACCCTTCTACCAAGTCCTTTTCTGCAGCTCTTCCTGTAGAGTTTGCAAAAAAAGCCCTATTTTTGGAATATTTAAAAGTATTATTTCAGCGCTGCGAGTGTTAGCATGAGGCAAATTTAACTGCTCCTCTCTGTCTGCCACCCGTGCCGTGGCTCACCGTGAACTCAGAGGGACAGATTTGCTGCTGCTGTGTTTGCAGGAGCACAGCATGCCCTGTCAGGGATGGGAGATCCGGAGCAGAGCTGGAAAAGCAGCACCTCCAGCCCTCCCAGCCCAGCTGTGGCAATTCCTCATCACCAGCAGCCTTTCCCACTCCCCATCCACAGGGGTTGTGTCACCCTGATGGGCAGGAGGCTGCAGCAACTGCATTTTCCAAGCAAGGGATTTTTGTCAAATGCCACGAGGTGACAGTGGATCTTCTTCCAGGAGAAGCTGCTAACATTGCATTTCTATTTCTGGAACAAATGTCCCAACTGTTAGCCTTTAAACAGAGACATTTTAATTAATTTTAATTGTAAATTAACATGCAAATGTATTTTTCTTATCTGCTCGAAAATGACAACGATATAGATCAATTGTCTGTATAAATTTAGAAATCCTCTTTTGCTTTCTTCTCCCTTTTTTGTATTATTCCACAGACCCCTAAAAATAGCCCTAATTCTGCTGGGAAATACAGCCTGAGCTAACAGTTACCGAAACAACAAAGTGCCTTTGTTCACTTTTGGGCTGCATAAAATGAGAAAAACTGGTATATCCAGACTCTAAAATCTATTTTCTTCCCTGTCTTTGGCCAAATCCCATCAGGGTTTTCTTTTGTAATGATTGCCTGACTCTCAGAGTCACTGCAGTGGTGGGAAGAGCAACTTTAGCTTTCCATGAGCTTGAACCACAGCTCCAGCCCCACCATGAGGGAAAACCCCTCCCTTTACTCCAATACAAACATCTCAGGCCTCTTTGTAATTTCCGGGTGACAAAAAGTGTGACAAAGCCTCCGAGGCCAGCCTGGGGGGGTTCCTACCGTCGTTCCTGAGGACGAGGGGCGTGGGGGGCCCCAGGACCCTGCTGTTGGTCACGGTGTTGGTCACCACGCAGGTGTAGTTGCCCGCGTCCGAGGTCTCCACCTTGGCGATGTAGAGGTTCCCGGTCTCCTGGGACACGAAGCGCCGGCTGTCCTGGTGCACGAAGCTGGGGTACTCGTTGAAGATCCAGGCGTAGCTGAGCTCTGCAAGAACAAGGGACAAGCTCTGAGAGGGGAAAATTGGATATATCCCAGCCCACGGAATGAGCGCCACAGCTACCGGTGCCGTTTGTGTCTCGGAAAACACAATAAAGAGGCTCTTGCACCTGCTGGGTTCAGCAGAAAAGGAGGGGAAAGACAACTTTATTTACATATGTCACATTCTTATACAATTTTCAACTCCACAAGGGATTGGAGGACATGTCACTTCCTTCCCAATCCCACTGGAGAAAAAAGATGCTCATCAAAGTTCTCTTATTACAAAAGGAATGAAAACCAGAAAATACCATTAAGTAAACACTGGCCATTATTTACATGAAACTGTGTGAGAAAGAATTCCGACTCTAAAGTTAAAACAGAAGGCTCTAGCAAAAACCGGGGCAACACCATTGTGGTTTTTACCTTTCTTTCTTTTAGATATTCTCTGCTTTTTAACATGTGAGTTTGTAGCTTTGTAGCTTTTTATTGTAGCTTAGCTTCAACATTTTCCTAGGCAGGAAGACAAAATGAATTCCAGGATCCCTACACCACCCTGGTTCTCCATAGAAACCGAGGCTGAAACCAGCTTTTTGAGCATATTTTTGTAAGCAGGGCCTGGATCTCACTGGAACTGGGGGGATTCCTTCCCTGGGCGGGTTCCTGACTGGGGGGTTCTTGTCAGACATGCTGATTTGAGGAATCTACAAAAGCCGCACACGCGTCGTGTGTCCTCAGCCTTTTCCACCTGACTAGTTTGTGTTCCTGAGGGTCCCCACAGAAAGGTTCCCCTTTCATCACCCTCGCTGTGTCTGGCTCCTATTTTAGGACCAGAGAAAAAGGCATCACTACAAACGCAAATTCCCAGCTGTGACGCTTCCGAGCCCGCACACGGATCTGATATTCCTGCTACTCCTTCGAGCTCATCCAGGATAAAACGCCTGTTGCAGGAATCTCACCTTTTTGTCGGGAACATTCCAGCCTGCTCACGGCTTTGCTTTCATCCTTCCTAATTAATTTTTCATCCCCCTTTAAAGCCAGTTGTGAGGAGGATCTGCCTGGTCGTGTTATCACCCGCTGGATGTTTTATTCCTCGGGAATTTCTGAATCAGCAAAAAGCTGAACACTAAATTAAGCAGCTGTAATCTTCTCTGTGACTAATTAGACAGTGCTCTGTGTTTTATAAGGCATCTTTGGAAGTTATTTGAGCAATAAGGAGGAAGTGAGAGATGCTGCAAGCGGCTGCAGAGGCTGTGAGTGAGGTTAATTCAGTCTAACCCTGTAATATCTGCCTGAGTCAAATGCCCAAACACACTGAAAGAGCCTGGAGTGGATACAAGACTGCTGCAGTTTTCTAAGGGAGACCTAATTATACTAAAAATCATATTCTTATTTTAATACTCTAATGAGTCATGGCTGTAATTGACCTCAACTGCCATTAGGTACTTTGGAAAATATATTCTGCCCTCACGTCCCACTGTTTACAGCCAGAAGAGGCTGAACGCCGACTTCTGGCCTTCATTTATTTATTTTTAACAACAGGACTGGAAAATTCCTGCCTAGACTTTTGGGAAGAGACGATAATTCTGTTTATGGGGGAATATCTAATCATCATATTTACACACGTGCTTCTCATTAGAAGGAACCTCATGCTGCTGTCAAGAGGATACTCAGAGCAAACAAGGCGCCTCTTCTCAGCCAGCTTTTTATTTTCTGCAAGTAGTTAAGTTTGTTGTTTTTTTTTTAATTTACTCTCAGTGAACAATCATCCTGCTCCTCCAGAAGCAGCCAGCAACAGGCACATGAACATCCCTGCCCTGTACGGAGGAACTGGAGTGATTGAAATTGGAAATTGTTGAAATTGCAGTGACCCTTCACACACGAGGTTCCCACCAGAGCCCCCCTGAGCTCTGCAGTTTTGCCCAGCCTATGGAAGGGTGAACTGACCACAGAGAAACAGAGTGGGGAGGGAATTTCTGGGTCAATCCCTGTCCCTCCCATCCTCTCCCAGGAGGTGTTGCGGGTGTAATCACACCCCAGAAGCAGCAGGGTTTTGGCTCCTGCTTTTCTCAGCCAGCCAGTGTTACTTTAATTGCTGAGAACCCTCTAATTTCCAGGTTCAATATTTTCATTGCAGTCTCTGGCTCTGTGCTTGTGGGTTAATGATCCCTCTGGCTCAAGGAGTTCTTGTCTCTTTGCTGGTGAGAGCCATCGAGAGCCCTCGTGCCGGCACTTTCAAGACGGGCTTTCCAACCCTATAATTGTTGTAGGAGCTTTTCCTTGGCTCTGCCTCAGTTAAAAAGCCTGGAATGATGATGTTATTGGAGCTGAGGGCCAGGCTGGAAGCCCTGGGTAAGCAGGAGGCTGTGTGAGAGGAGGAGGTGTGATCAGAGAGAGAAACAAGCGGTGGTGAGCTGAGATCCCTCCAAAATGAGGAACCCAGTACGGGGGGCACTAAAGGAGACCCATTTCCAGAGGGAAAAACATCAAAACCTCCCCCAAAGCCACCTTTGAACTCTATTAATTTGGCTACACAAAACTGAGGAACACAGTAAGGATCTGAAGGCACAGCTCTGTGTCTGGGAAAACATAACAAAGATGCTCTCACACCTGCCAGGTTTAGCAGAAAGGAGGGGAAAGACCCACTTTATTTACATTTGTCACATTCTTATACAATTTTCAACTCCACAAGGGATTGGAGGACATGTCACTTCCTTCTCAATCCCACTGGAGAAAAAAGATGCTCATCAAAGTTCTCTTATCACAAAAGGAATGAAAACCAGAAAATACCATTAAGTAAACATTGGCTATTATTTACATGAAACTGTGTGAGAAAAAATTCTGACTCCAAGATTAAAACAGAAGGCTTTAGCAAAAAACCAGGGCACTTCCTGTCAACGTCCAGAAAGATCCAACTGCCCGAATTACCCAGAATTTGACACGAGCAGTCCATGATTGCTGTATATTATTTAAAACTGGGTAGTTCTCTCTCTCCCCCTCTCTCAAACACCACGGGACTAATGGAATATCGAGCCCGGGGAGAAGTACAGAGTGCAGTGTCTCTAAGTGTGTAGCAACACGTAAATAAATGCTCCCTCCAACTCCCTTTGATTTCCTGAGAGATCCTGGTGCAATATTTATGGCTTTTCCAACTTGACGGATTCCTTTTGATAAGGTCTCCCTTCCTAATTGCTCTGGAAGTGACAGGCAGCTCGCATCCCACAGGCAATTTGTAACTCCTGTGCAAACAGACACTTAAAACACAGCCCGGGGTGGCTGCCAGTGATGGAAACGTCTCCCAAAATCACCCCCATGGAGCCTCTCAGCACGAGGGAGCAGCAGCAACAGGCAATTCGAGGTCTTCTAATCACACGTGAGGCTCTAATTCCTCCAGGAATTTATTACAAACTTCTCCTCTCTAATTTGGGGCCCTTTCCATGTAGTTTTTGCCTAATTTGCCACGCTTTTTGTTTCCCCTTTAAAGCAGGTTCTCTCAAACAGAGAATACTCCTCAATTTCTGAGCTGTTCTTGCTGCTTTTAAAGGAAAGGAGAAACTGCACGAGCTGCAATCCCAGAGCAGCCACTGAGCACCTGCGTGGTCATGCCCTGCACAGAGCCAGGACATGCTGTAACCTTAATTTTCTTCATTTCCATTATTTACTCTCTAGTGAAAGCTGCACAGAAATTCTGAGTAATTATTAAAATTAGGCCACGTGATTTGCCAAAATAACATTCTCTGGTTGCCTGTCTTGAGCCATGCACATATTTTGTCTCTGCCTTTAACTAGAAGAAGCTCTTTCTGATTTTTTTTTTTTAAAGTTTCTTTCATAAAGTCAGGGCTGCCACTTAAAAAGGTCTCCGTGGCTGTTATGGGAAAAGCTATTAAAATATCAAGATTATGGTAGCCATAAAGCTGAGCAGAGGAATGAAATTTTGGAATTAGTATTAGCCAAAAAATGGGGGGCCATTTATCATTTTTAATAAGAACAGTATGGGTACAATACATTATTATTTTTTATAGGCTTTACTGAAAGTTACAGAGATTAATCCAATCTTTAATGATTGCTGTAATTCCTACGTTATCACCTCCTCTGTCACTCTCAAGCTGGACAGGTGGGAACTGATTTTCAGTGAGAAACAGAAGGTTTTCTGTCAATCATGACCCACAAATATGAGGCTCCATTACCCACGACAAGAGAAGAACCATGAAATTAGGGAAATGATGAAATCCTCCCTTTAAACTGTCCCAAGCAACCCAAACTATGACTGAAACAGTAAATAATTTTGAGACATTTTGAAAGGAGAGGCGAGGCTCATCCCCTGCTATAAACAATTTAAATCCAGACAGAGTGAGCACAGCCCCGAGTGTTTGGCTGGCACTTCCCTCGATCATGCACTTCTGTAAAATTATGGCTGCTTTCAAAAGTTTTTTTTCAAAATCCAGTAATTTTTGGCAGAATGGGAAGTGCTGAAGTTTTCCTGTCTGTTTTACTCCCTGCCAGTCCCAACAGCATCAGGGAAGTTTTTCCTGGGGAGAAGCTGTTCCCTCCACTGCTGCAGGGCACGTGGTGGTCAGGAGCAGCTGCATTTAGCACTTTGCTTTTAGATGGTTTAGCACTGACAAATTTCTTGGCTCCGGGTGTGCTCCTGTGCCAAACATTCCCACCTGCTCTTTGTTTTATATATCCCAATGCTAAAATAACATTTTGGTGTACAAGCCCCCAGCCATACCTGCTGTTGTTGCATAAACTTCATGGAAAGCTGATTTTTGGTGGATAATTGGCAGACTTCTCTTTTTTAAATGTTTTTTGCTCTGATTGCTTCCATTCCTTGGTGTTCAAGCTTCTCTCAAGTGTCACTAACAGCGTGTTTTGAAGGTTACAGCAAATTTGGGCAATGCTAAAATGTAACTGATTATCTAATGAGTGCCCTGTGAACTCCTTCTGTATTCTCAACTTGCTTGTTAAAATCTGCCAACTGCTTGTAGGGGATATCCATAATTCAAATTTCATCATTTCAGATTTCACTGCGACTTGATTGAGCGATCAGCACCCGGAACCCCTGAATCACAACAAGTGAGCAGGAAAGGAGGCTCCAAGTGCCACAGCACCCTGCCAGAGTGCCCTGGGGAAAGGGAAAAGGGGATTATCCACGAAAGACAAATCCCTGGTGCAACACTCCATGGCCCTGCCCAACCCTCTGAGGCTCCTCTCCACACCCACCAGTTCTCTGCAATTCCTGGAGTTCTTGCCCATTTTTCTCCTTCACAGTTTTATTTTGATGTTAAAGCTGCATGAATTTTGCACTGCCCCTTTTCCTGTGGGCCTACAGACCACCCCATTGCCCTGCCAGCACCCTGGATCTGGTTTTGATCTTCCAGTCTTTAATTACAGAGCAATTTAAGGAAATCAACCTGGACAAAAGCATCACCTGGTAATTCTCCCCTTGACTGAGCTCTGCTGCTCAACTCCATCACACCACAGCTCTGGGCCTCAAATGCAGGTTTTAATAAAGAGAAGGATAAATAATGAACAAGATTAATCTGAGGTTAATAAAACACGTTTGGATGAACCCTCAGCTATGCCAGATCTGAGGACACAGTCACTCAGCAGCCAGGCAACAGAGAAACGTGCTGTCAGAAGTTTATAAAAAAGAGAAAAATGCACAAATTACCCGATTTCTGTGTTAGATTCATTCTCCCAGCAAGTTTCAGTGCTGTGTTTGCCTCCCAGCCCCTCGACTGCCCAGCACCTAGAGTTTCAGGTCCGGGTAATTAAAAGGACAACAGGCCTTCATTACCTGAAGCCTAATCAATAATCCCCTGTATCAGCTGCATCTCCAGCTCGTGGATCTCTAAAGCAGGGCAGTATTTGCTGGCCTGGCTTATCTCTCCAGCAGCCTGCAGCCCCAGCTGATGGTGGGTGAGCACTGATGATGATTGCTCTGTGCCACAGGGAAATCTGAGCATCAGGGGAGAAAAATCAACAGCAATCTCTGTCTGTGCTGAAGAGAAAACCTTGGGAGATGGAGACCTGGCACTGGGGTGTTTACTTCAGCTGAATACTAAAACTATTTCAGCAGCATCTGATGGGCACAGGCACCCTCCCACTGAGCACAGCCTGGCAGGTCTGAGCACAAACTCGATGGGTTTTTGTCTGAAACACTTTAAAACTTGTCTTACAGACATTTACAGCTCAGCCCAGTCTCGCCTGGAAGGAAAAGCCACCCACCAACCCAACCTGTGTTTGTGAGAAGGGCTTCTGGTCCCTCCCGGGGCAGGTTTGGTGTTCACTGGAAATGGTGAGCCTGGCCCAGGATGGGGTTTGGTCCACTTTCCAGAACTTCTCGTTTAAACTGAAGTTCTTGGAGCCAGGCTCACCCCAGCAGTGATCAGCTGGGGGATTCTCTCTCTCTCCAAGTTCGTTTCAATGAGGAAATTTTGGTAATAAAAAAAGGAATAATAGCTTGATATGGTCCAGAGAGTGGCACCAACATCTTTCCAAAAAACTCATCTTCACCTGACAGCCAGAGAAAAGCACCCCTGGGACAGGGACTGGCAGCACCAAATGGAAACAGGAGAGATCAGCCAGGCAAAAAGATAAAAGGAGGCTGGGCTGAAACTGCTAATTACTTATAAGCAATCATCAAAAGAGAGTGAAAACACAGGAAGCTGGGTACACGCACAACTGATGCCTACACTGAATTTAAATTCTGCTCTGTATTTGTGCTGCGAGAGATTCAGTCACTGCTGCTTTCTCCAGGCTTGTGTTACATAAAGTGCTACACACACCACCTGAAGGAATGACTCACAGATTTAATCCATCAGTTTGTTTTCTGTTTAAAGTCACAGAGAGTTCGCCTAAAAATCCTTTTTTGTGTGTGTGCACTTGCTTCAGAAAAGCTAAAGGTCCTCGGGCTTGTTTTAAAACATATTTCAATGTGACCTAGCTAATCCTTTAATACCAGCTTTCACTACCTTTGATCTGTAGTTGTAAGAGATTAGATCAGATCTCTAACAACAACAACAACAAAAATTAAAAGTTGGTTGCTGAGAATTTTCTTACTGCAATGAATTAAAATGATGACCAACTCCAAGGCTGCAATATCCACCCAAACAGCCCAAGGGAGGCATGGCCTGGAGGGCACTTGCCTGTAGCACACAGGAAATAAACATTTTCTTCACGTATTTGATAGATAAACAGTGTTTAGATAAAATGCTTTGATACTACCAGCTGAAAACATCATCACGGCTGCACATTTAAAATCATTTAAAATCACATTTATCATTTAAAACCACTGTGGCTGCACATTTATTATATAGAAACACACCGTGGTTGCATTTTTAGGCACTTCACGGGCCTGAGGTAACAGAAAATGCCCAAACCAATACCCCCACTGATTTTTCAACAGCAAAACATCAGCCCCATTGGGAAGGGGGGCTCCCATGGCCAGGACTATTGACCTGAACAAAGCAGGATGTGCACCCAGGGGTCCGGAACCCCAAATTTGATACATCACTGCTGTGCTTGTGCCAGCTGCACGTGTCCTGCATCCCCGGCTGCCTCCGAGGGCTTTGCAGAGGCCAGCAGAGCTGGGTGTGGAGGGAGAGGGTTAGCAGAGCCCGGGAGCAGGACTCTGATCTCCAATTTATTTCATGAAGACATCACAAGATGCTGCAGCTCTCGGTAAATGCTATTGACTGGGTTCTGTCAGACGACAGATTTCACTCATCTTCAGCCAAACCCCGCCGGCTCTACCCCCTCTCCATCCCATTTCAATCTTCATTTAGTGCTGACTGCAACCAAACGGGGAATAAACCACACCACTGGCTCGCAGATGATTCCTTTTTAAAGATGTCACGAGCTGTCACTGATAAATAAAAAATCCATTAACGCCATGTTCCTTATTTTTTCGCTATTTCCAAGGTCTCTGCTGGAGGGCTGAGCCTCCTCCCTTCCTGGTACAGACCCCAGCCACCCTCCTGTGCCCACGGCACCCACGCAGGGCACAAACAAGGAATGCTGGGGGGCTGCTGGGGTGACAAGTGACACGTGCCAGCTGAAAATCTGCATCTGTTCTTGACTTTGCCCCTATTTCTGCACCTCAAAGTTCATCCCAGAAATGAGGCAGATCACATTCGCCAACTCAGGTGCTTAAATTAGCGTAAATCTGGGATGAGCTTGGCATTTGTGCTGTTGGAAATATTTGTAATTTCATCAATCTCTCAATTAAGCGAGCGCTGCGTGTTCCCTGTGCTGTCAGAAATATCAAACCAGAGCACTCCTAAATTAAAGGAGAATTTATCCTTATCCCTTATCCTCAAATATGTTGATAAACTTGTGCACAAACTGAATCAGCAGTTTTAGAGAAAGGATTATGTCAGATTAATTTTAATCTAATCCATTTCTATCTCCTGAGAAGCTTTTTACTTCTTGCTTTTAAGACTTTAAATGGTGACTGTGGCAGAGCATGAAAAATGAATGATGAGAGATGCACTTCAAATGGAAGTTACCATTCTCAATCACTTTTTATTTAAATGAGGGTTTCAAACGCCTGGTTTTAAGTTTAATGAACCCCATTTTTGCTGAACTGTAATAATCTCCATCACGTGGAGCCAGACAGAGACGAATTACAGAAACCCAGTGTGAAACCCTGTGATGCTGCCATGGAAAGAGACACCTGGAGCCAAATTTGGGCTGAATTCTGAGGGAATTTTTTGGCAGAAATGCTGCCAGGCTGCTCAGACCCAGCTTTCAGGAGCAGGGAGCCTGCCCTGGAGACACACTGCAGGAACTGGAAGCTTTGGGAAGTTGTTTTGTGGATCTTGGCCTGAGATAAATCACTCAGAGGCTTTTTGGGCTCAACTGTTCATTTTTTTTAGGATGGTGACACTTCAGACATGGGAATCCTCCTGCTGTTTGGGGACACTGAGTGGCAATCACTACTGAGAGGAAGAACTGCTAACAGAATCAGATATTTTTGATGCTGAACCCTTTTCTCTCCTCATGGTCTCCTCCACCTCCCACACATCTGCAGCAGCCGTCCTGCATCCCCCTCCTGGGAATGCCTGTGGATACAGAATTGCTGCTTTTCTACCCCGTGAGAGACTTTTCTCTCTCACAGGAGTTATCTGTACAGTTTTTGTAAACTGTGGACACCTGCATGTTGCTTATAGCACAGCAGGAAAATATTCTCACAATGGGTGTTTTAGAACTTTAGCCAATCACCCCAAGGGGGTGCCTGATCCTTTCACCAATTAGGCTAGGAAGAAAAAAGATATTACAGAGTTGTAAAATAATTAAAATCATCACTAAGGCTCGCTGCACCATTCCCTGCCTCTTGGATCTCTCTCTCCTCCCTCCTACCACTGCGGGATACAGCGACAAATGCCTGGGAAATCCAGCTGGAATTTTAGGTGTTCCCATTCTGGGAAAGACAGCAGCGAGCTGTGGGAACACCACCTCTCTGGTGCTTTTTTGGGAACTGAGCCTCCCCTCTGTCCTCCCCTGCATCCCACAGGCAGAACCACCCATGGACAGCAAGGTCCAACCCCTGCCCCACAGTCCAGGGGGTTTGCAACCCCTCCTGATGCTCCAGGTCTGACAGCACCAGCCCCAACACCCCGGTCAAATATCCCAAATCCATCACTGACTGTCCCTAATGGGAAAATATTTCCCTGCCTCTTTTCTCTTGGCTTTTCCCAGCCCCACGGGAGACCTCACCTGCTCATGTTTTCCCTCCAGCCTTGGGAGTGATCCGTGGCAGGCTGCTCAGTGACCCTGAGGCACTTTGACAAATGGTGGAACCAACTCCCAACCACCTTAGCAGATTTTTTGCTTGGTTTCCTGGAGAAATGGGACTTTTACAACCACGGTGCCCACCCATGTGTGTGAGGCTCCCCTCTAAATTAGCTTCTCACTAATTGGAACCGAGTCTGACCAAGCAGCAAAGGCTTCCAAAGACATTAAGAGAGGAGAGAAAAGGAGAAACCATCAATCCATAACTAGGAGTAACAGGGGTGGCTCAGCCCTTTGACATCCTGCCTGGCCAGGGGGAACTGCCCCATCCTGGGAATACAGGTTCTGTAAAATCCACATTTCTCAAAAAGCCCTGAGCATCCCACACTGAAAGGAACAGGAGAATAAAGGCTGAATATTAAGGTTACTGTAATGAAGTGGACATTAAATGCTCCAGGATTCCTGCTAAGCCCCATTCACTGATCCTTTCATGGTATAAAAATCCCTGATAATTGTCTTTTTCTTCCTGCACTGGTCTGATTTTGGCCAGGTTTGCTGCCCTTCCTCCTTGCACTGCATGCTGGGGGCTGTACAAACATGAAGGAACACCAGACACAATTTGTGGGATGGATGTTTTACAAGACAAACCCCTCAAACCATTCATCCCACTGGAGGCCATCAGCCACCCTGAAAGCCAAACATCCTCTCTGTTCCCAGCCCATGAAGTGTCCATCATCCCTCTAAAAAAACAGCAATAAAAGGAGCGAAAACGTGAGCGGACAAGTGAGCAGCACTAATGATTTCTGTGCCCAGAAGTGGTTTCAGCAGCACTGTAATCAGTAAAGTGCTTTCTGCAAACACGTTTGGTGTCCACACTTCACCACAGCCTGAAAGGCTGAGATTGAGACGGAATCAGGATTGCCATCTCCTCTGTCAAATGCTAAAATTTAGGTAGTTCTGCTCGATTAAGCTGTGCAACAGAACTAAAAGTTCTCCTGGATAGCAGCAGGGAAAAAAAAGACAGGAGAGAATGAGAAAACCTGAATGCACCCAGCCTGTGGAAAGATGGGGGAATAGTTCTCTGTCAACATCTCAGCTCACAGGCACGGATGTGTTCCCATCCACGGCCGTGCTTCCATCAGGAGTGGTGGCATCAGAGAGGAAAGAATTATGGGAACAACTGAGCTTTAATGCAAGCCTTCCTCTTCGGGAAGATGGAATTTTCCAAGCGCATTGAGAACGTGGGCACTGCAGAGACAGAAAACTGATTTTCCTTGAATTTGTGCCTTTGTTCACTCAAAGGGACACAGCTCCCAGATGCCCAGGAAGGTCAGAAAGGAGCAGAGGGACAAGGAGTCTGAGGAACTGAGGTCCAGGGAGAGAAACCGTGGTGGGGAGGTTCAGCTCCAGCGTCAGCAGGAACCTCGAGGCCCTCAGCAAGTGGCAGGAGAAGACACGTCCTGTAGGAACCAGTGGGTTCCTGTCTGCCTAGCTGAGCGCTTTATGACCTTAAAGAAGCCACCAGCTCTTTTATTTCTTGCCCAGGTTCCTGAGCTAGGTTAGGAGTGAGAATAAACCTGCTGCAGCTGTGGTGAGGGCTGGAATGAGCACAGCCCAGAGAGGTCTCAGAGCAGGACACACCTCCAGGGAATGCAACAGGAACACGGAATTCAAACAATCAACTCTTTGAGAGATCATTTTCACCAGCCACTCTGCGTGCATTCAGCATTTCTCACTGCACTTGGAGAGCTCCATCTCCACAGGCTTCTCCCACGAGGGCTGGAAGGCAAATGTCATGAGAACGTGGTTATAGATCTTCCCAAAGATGAACCACGAGAAGCTCGCAGGAGGAGGGCTGAGAGAAATCCTAAAGACAAGCTCATTTATCTTCCCAAAGAAGGGAGGGGAAGGATTTACAGACCCGTTTGTTCTGCGTGAGGATGGGTGTGCTACCAGCCTGTCAAGTAGGAAATACTTTGCAGGACTATATTTTTTTAGCCTCTGGACTCACAACGAAATGCCAGGGATGTTAGAAGGAATTGGAAAACTGTAGTTGTTAAAATATTAACTAACCCTGCCCTGACTGTCAAATAAATCTAATAAAAGTGGCAGCTAAAGGACTCCGCTCCCACAAACTTAAATGAAAAGAACTATTTGGCACAAAGGAATATTTTATCTTAAAATCTGGAGATAAAGTTAAAAGGACAGCGACCTCCAAACGCTTCCCAGGGATATCCCCTTTAGAACACAGCTTAGACTCAGAGCCCTGAGAGGCACAAGTGAGTGTTTGCTTTGGATTTTGGAGCTTTTTGTTTGTTTGCTTCAATTAAGTTCATCTCAACAAGAAATGTATCTTGCCAAATTTGATTCACAGCCCTGAAAAAAGCAAACAAGGAAAGGGAACTTGTTTCCCCCTGCAAAGCTCCTCAAAAGAAAACATTTCCACCAAGAGCTTAGCTGGAACATTACTGTACACTCTGAAGTGGTTCATGGTTTCTAAACTGCTTAGAAATGCAACAGAATGAAAAAACAAAGCCTGTTTTGGTGATATTTTTCCTGTTTTGGCTCAAAATGCTCCAGATGGCCAAGGCAGGGGATTCTTCCCCTCTGCTCTTGTGACAGCCCACCCGGAGGACTGCCAGAGGGCAGGGATGGATGGGATATTGGGAAGGAATCCTTCCCTGGGAGGGTGGGCAGGCCCTGGCACAGGGTGCCCAGAGCAGCTGTGGCTGCCCCTGGATCCCTGGCAGTGCCCAAGGCCAGGCTGGACGGGGCTTGGAGCAGGCTGGGACAGTGGGAGGTGTCCCTGCCATGGCAGGGGTGGCACTGGGTGGGCTTTAAGGTCCCTCCCAACCGAAACCATTCCGTGACTCAATGGTTGATCTCACAGGGCTTTGAAAATATAAAGCAGGAGAGCTTTGTTTCCTGGTATCCAAATTCTAGAGCTCACCCCAGAGCAATGTTTATTCTTCAGCGATTTCTTCTGTGGAGTTTGAGGGCAGAATGGTCGACACACGGCCATGGTTGGGCTTTTGATTAAACAAGCTGCAGAAATAACGAGGGAACACCCTTCACACGCAGGGTAATTATCTCAGAAAGATCCTGACAACCCAGGCAGGATTCTACCAGTCTGTTAGGAACAAATGGAGAAGGCAAAAAAAACAAGGAAAGGAAAAGCACTGGAACTTCTAAGAGACAAAGGGGTCATGGACATGGCAGGAGCAGCCTCGGGGGGTTGGGAATCCGCTGCTGCAAGCGCAGAGAACGCGACAGAAGCAAATGTTTGATTTGCATTTATTCCACCATCCAGCCCGAGCTGCAGATGAACATCTATTTTCCAAATCTCCAGCGCTCAGCATGCACCCCATCAGAGGAGGCCATCACATCATTACTCTGCTTTACAGAATGTACCAGCACGAGGCAGTGACCTGGCAAACAGCGGCTCCCCGCCGCACACAGCGCCTTCCGTTCTCCTTCGGGGTCTGGGGGGGAGCTGAGATCCATGTGCTCAATTTCCAGCTCGTTTCAAACCAAAAAGCTGGGACAATGCACGGCAATGCCCAGATTGTTCTGTGCGAGCTGTACACAGCCCATTTGTTGATGCTGAAAAGGCTTGTTCATCATCTGGGCTCATTTTCGGGATGAATTTCCTGTAACGTTTGAACAGTAGGAAGCTCTTTATTGGGCATCATTAAGAAGAAAAAATAAAAAGAAAGCCTCAACGACTAATGTATGTAGGCCAGCATAACTTCACTTTTAGCTGACAGCTCCTCAAGAATGGATATTTCCAAGTGGCAAAGTATCAGAGTGAACTATGGCTGAAAGGTTAATGGTCTGGATGCCGATCAGCATCTTTTTAATAAAGTCACAATTTTTAAGCCCGAGACAACCAGTGACACAATGGCTGACAGGAAATAATTCCCTTCTAATTTACTATTTTTCTTTTCCCAAATCTCAGCACCAGGCCAGGATGGTTTTTTCCAGGCTTCTGCTATTCCAGTGAATACCATCATCAGCAACAGCAACTCTCAGATTGGATAGTTTTGCTTTTTTAAGTTATTTTTTTCGGATTTCATTTTCAAGGCACATATGAAACGAAAGTAAAAAAGAAATAATATGAAAGCATGTTTTTTCCCACAGTTAGTCCTGTATTTCAGCACTGGTCATTAATGCCATCAGGCACATTTTGCAAGGATGATGAAGTCGGGTTCGCTGCCCTAATCAGATTCTAAAAGAAGTAATTGCATTTTCTCCTCTTAACGCCGCTCGCGCTTCCACTGAGCTGGATTATTTTTCACTTCTGAGCTGAACAGTTTTTTCCTGTTGCACCACAGCGTTAAACACTTGCAGTGTTGCACTGGGGGACTGGAAGGAGCTGATCTCTACAGCTCTGCTTTGCCAACACCGCCGGGGCCCTGGGGACGGGGCTGCCCACGGAACACGGCGGCTTCCGATGAGCAGCAGCTTCCCTCTGACACCTGATATTCCTCCCGAACCTCCCTCTGCCCGGGGCTGAGCAGGAGAAGGCTCCGGGACTGTGCAGTGGCTGCTGCAGACCCAAGAGCTCCGATCACTGCAGGGCGTGAGCAGCTGGCTGGTGGAAACACGGTGATCACCAAAAAGCAATAATTTGCAGCTGTGACTTTTAAAATCGTCTTATTTCTAACCTTGGGAGGAAGGAAAAGTAAAAGAAAATGTTGTCACAGAGCAGATTAATTCCTGCAGAACAAGTGGTCTGGATTAACCTGTTTTGAGTTTCCTGTGAATACTTCCCGTGCCAGCCAGAAAACAACAAGCGCAGTGACGCCAGCCCAGCTCGGTTACAGAGCTGTGAGAGCCCCAGTTTGGACTAATTGTGGCTCTGGCTACAATTAAGAGAATTTTCTGGCTGCAACCAAGCAGGTTGTGGATGGTGGTCATGGAGGAAGTCATCTCTCATCACCCAAATGACCGAGGGGAGTGATTATCCTCTGGGCACCAGAAACGTTCTCACCTCCTGGTCTGCACACGAGGCTCCATCCCTCTTACTGAACCCACGCTGGAAGTAACACCAGCACCTTCTGGGAATGTCGTTTCTTGTACCATCAGTAGATAAACCCAGCCCAAACCTTCCCCCTGGACCATCTGAACAACCATTCCCTTCTCGCTGCTCACACCCCGCTGCAGCTGCCCCATCTCCTCACACCGTGCTGGCCCTGCAGGGATTTCGTACGGCAAAGCAGGAACCTCTCAGCCCCAGCAGAGGAGACCAACGGGCACAGTTCCTGCCATCCCTGTGTCCCTCTAGGAGCTTCCTGCCTTGGAGGTGGGCGGGGCAGCACTGCTGGCCAGGGGTGTCCCCAGAAGTGGGCAGTGCTGTGGGGTCAGTCCTGCTGCCTGGGAAAGGGCCCCGGTGGGACAAAGTCCGTGGGCAGCTCGGCCAGCTGGTCACGTGTGAGCCCAGGAGCTCCTCGAGCCCCTGTCTCCTCCTATCTGAGCAATAAGCTCAGCCTAGCAGCACATGGTCCACCGGGCAATTCCCATCCAGCTGATGAGGCCGGACAGATTTCAAAGCTGGATTGCAAATTCCTTTAAAAGGGACACGGATCTGGGGAAGATGTTCCGATGTTTTGACGGGGCAAGCAGCGCCCTGACGGAGGAGCCAGCTGCAGTGGCTGGTTGTGGGTCCTGGTGGGGAGGGACACACACACGGAGCTTGTCAGGCAGGCACAGGGCATCCAGGAATTCCTGACAGAACCGTGCCCTCTCCAGCACAATTTAAACACAACAGCAAAACACGCACGCTCAGAAAGCCACAAGCACGTTTAAAACAAGTTTGTGCGAAACTGAAAGAATTTGTTGGTGTTTTCTAAATGTTTACGCCAGTCTCTTTGAAGCAAACAGCACTCTGTGAGATCTGGATCTAGGACACAAAAAAAGTGCCAATAGTGCTTGAAAAAGATAAATAATAACAAAAAGATGACGCACAAAAGTGGCTCCGCCAGCAAGCTTCAACTTTTTAGCAGAAGACGCACCCAGGCCACAAAACAGAAAGGTTGCACAAGATCTTGGCCATGTGTTTGATATATGAACACATTGCTTTAGTTTCCCTCAGTTCCTCTCTGAAGTTTACACTTAAATGTAGCAAAATGCTTTTTCTCTGGATTTACCCCCAGCTGGAGCCCCCCCAGTCACCAGGAGCACCCAGCACGACGCTCTCAGCCAGGCTGGCCCTGCCACAGCCCTCTCCTTGCACGTGACTGCCTCAAACCTCCTGAAAATGCTGAGAATTCTCCTCCCTGAGAATGGAAACCCAACAATTCATTGCCAGATGCTGAAATCGAGAGAAGCAAAGCTCCTTACCTCCAGAATGGGGTGGGGGCCCACAGAGCAGCACCATGCCCTGGCCCTGGCGGACGGACACTGTGCTCCTCGTTCTGGTCTTGAAGTTCTCAAGGTCTGCCAGGAGAGAAAGAGCTCAGTTAGAGGGTGATCAAAAGCTTTGAAAAAAGCCAAAAGCTTGTGGGCTTCTCCTCACGAGAAGCACAAAAGGAAAATGATGAAACAAAGCAAACATTAGCTTGGAGGGTGTGCTGGTGGGGTCTGGGTGGAATGTGAGGCAGCAGGAGGCTGAGGAGCACCAGCAAAAGGATCAGGAAATGCCTCCCCAGGCTGGAAAGGGTGAGAAGGTGCTGATTTACTGTGTCAGTAAAGGCACAAGAAAGGAAACTCTCACACCTGCTAGGTTCAGCAGAAAGAGGGAAAAGCAGAAGCTTTATTTACATTTCTTATACTTTATAGAGTTCTCAATTCCACCAGGGATTGGAGGACATGTCACTTCCTCCTCAATCCCACTGGAGAAAAAGGATGCTCATCAAATTTTCTCTTATCACAAAAGGAATGAAAACCAGAAAAGACAGTTAAATAAACATTGGCCATTGTTTACATGAAAGTGTGTGAAAATCTGACTCCAAATATGTAAATTATCAGAAAGCTAAGAAAAACCAGGGCAACAAATTTATCCACAGCAGAAGACACACCTGGAGAAAATTCCAGCACCTGAAATGCTGGGGGAGCTTTGTTGAACAAATTGAGGAAGAATTGCTGCCTTAAAAAACCAATTACATCCCACCCCAGCCCGTTTCCCTGCAGGACCCTCTCTGCTGATGCCCTCCCAGCCCGTGTGTGCAGCCCCTTCCTTTCCCACAAGGAAATCTCTTGTACCAGCTGCACGTGAAGCCACAGAGCGCTTTAATTAAATTAATTTCCTCCTTCCACCTCTCTTTTTTCCTCTCCTCAGGGCCCATGCACTGCAGAAATATAACTCCCTCTGCTCTCCTGGCACACTGAATTCGAGAGACTCGCAATGAAGTGAGGAGGTGACTCTGAGCTGGGTGGTGGCACCGGGGTTGTCACCAGCAGCTGCTTCGTGGGAGCACCAAGACATGGAACCACTTTGGCAGCCTCTGATCTTTAACAATCTCCTGCATTTCAATTTTCTTTTTTTTTCCTCCTTGTCTCCGGTGTAGCTGAGCCTTGGTCGGGCAATTACAAACCTGTTGTCAGTGCAGTTGGGAGCCAGAGAAAACACAGAGGTGATAAATATTTATCAGCAGGAACTGGTAGGAACATCATTATAAGGTTACAAGGATGGAAAACTGAGCCTTGGTTTTCATGCCCTCTTAAAAATGTTTTCTTCATGCATACTTAAAAAATAATTAAATGAATAAAATCCGTAGTTGTCACTGCCTCATTTCCCTTTTTAGGAAAGAAACCTTTACAGGCCTTTCTCTCTTTCTTTTCTGGCTTAGGACAAAAGGAACACAGAAAAAGAAATTATCAATTAGAGAGACACAATTTTTCATTCCTAAATTCTATAAAATTTTACAATTTAAAAAAAATTATTTTACAGGAACCGCTGTAACATTCCTCTGGCCACCTGCCAGTGCACAGATTTTTATGTATTTTGACTGCACACGGGCACAAGGCTGGATCCCATCCTCTCTGAGGACAGCTGCAGGAGGAGTAATAGCCTGAAGCCCAAATAATGCCTGCAGGAATAACTGTGCTATTTTTTACATCAATATTGACAAGGGAAGGATTGCTACCAGGAAAAGCAGCCTCTGCTTGGATGAACAGCTGGGAAATGCTGCAAGAATGGTCAAAATCAACTGGAGGCAGCAAATAAAGCAGAGCATTCAGCACCATTGCTTGTACCAGGCTTTGGGAGTGAAAAGCCTCATGTAGGTGCCTCAAATCTGGCTCTGAGTGAAATAACGAGATTAAGATAATTATAAGAAAAGCTCAAGCCTCATCAAAGCCATCAGGCTGATTACGCCCGTGCTGTCTGAAGCCCACAGATTTCTTTGTGTGCAACACCTAAATTGGCATAAACAATGACATCAAGAAGATTTTATTCATAAGAAGCTTTGTTTAGACACCACCTTGCAATCTTTGAATTGCAGAGTGGGTGGCTCTGTTGCCTTGGTTTTTGCTAAAGCCTTCTGTTTTTCACCTTGGAGTCAGATTCTTTCTCACACACTTTCATGTAAATAATGGCCAATGTTTACTTAACGGTATTTTCTGTTTTTCATTCCTTTTGTGATAAGAGAACTTTGATGAGCATCTTTCTTCTCCAGTGGGATTAAGAAGGAAGTGACATGTCCTCCAATCCCTTGTGGAGTTGGGAATTGTATATGAATGTGAAATATGTCAATAATAAACATTATTATTCCCTCCTTTCTGCTGAACCTGGCAGGTGTGAGAGCCTCTTTATTGTGTCTTCCCAGACACATGGCTCAGCTCTGGGTGTCTGCCCTGGCAACACCATCAAGCTCCACTTCACTTTGTCCTCAAACCTAAAAACCCTGCCTAGCAGAGGAGGAGCTTTTGTTTCATTTGCCGATAAAAAACCCAAACCCAACGACCCATCAGATTAAACGGAAAAAATCAGGAAGAAAATATTAACACTTAGCAATTCCGGAGATCAGTGTGCTGCCAGCAATTCTCCCAATACCAAACCAAGGACTCCAATGAACACAGAAAAATACTGTGTAAGCTCCAGTAACCCCAGCATTAGAGAAGGATTAGTAATCAGCAATTAGTAATGATTTCAAGAGGAGAATACAACAGGAGGGTGTAACAGGAGTGCAGACAGGTTATTGTGAGTAACAGCTACTCACACCTTAATGAATGAATGAGTTAAGGTGCCTTTCAAACCCTTTGTGGACAGTGTCAGCTCTAAATCAAGCTGAACAGACCCGCAGAAGCAGAAAGGTGCACGTGTTATTTAATTTCAGCTGGATGTATTTAAAAGCAGCTGCACGACTTTGGGAAAGTCACTTCGCTTCTCGGTGACCAAGTTTGCACATCTCCGAGGACAAGCACTTCAACTGTGTCTCTCAAAAGAGGCTTAATTAGCTAATATTTGCACAGGAGCCTGACATCTGCTTCTGCAATGCACTGGAGTGCAATGCACACACCAACACCCACCCCTTAATGGGGACTTGAATGGCTTTTCTGGCATAATGACATTTTTCTGTAGCCTCCATTAAAACCCTACCTTAATGTTCAGATGTTGCCCTGGTTTTTGCTAAAGCCTTCTGTTTTTAACCTTGGAGTCAGAAATTCTTTCTCACACAGTTTCATGTAAATAATAGCCAATGTTTACTTAATGGTATTTTCTGTTTTTCATTCCTTTTGTGATAAGAGAACTTTGATGAGCATCTTTTTTCTCCAGTGGGATTGAGGAGGAAGTGACATGTCCTCCAACCCCTTGTGCAGTTGAGAAATGTATAAGACATAATTTATGTCAATAATAAAAGTCTTTCCCCTCCTTTCTGCTGAACCTGACAGGTGTGAGAGCATCTTTATTGTGTTTTCCCAAACACATTCAGTGCCACGACTTTGGCAGGTACTGGGAAGTGATGCCAGCCTGACACAGATCCCAATGCCCCCAAAAACACTCGAAAGCCCAGGAGGTGCCAGCAGCAGCTGGCAGCCCACCAGCCTCTCACTCGGGCAGGATGTTTCTGTGTGGAATGACCTCCTTCCCAAGCCTCAGATGAGGTTTAATAAAAGCTTAAGCACTCTGAAACGATCCACAGCCCCTCAAGACTGGGTAGTTTGTCTCAGTAAATGGCATTTGGAAACTTTAATCAAACCCATATGGCTCTGCACAGTAACAATTACCCAAGTTGTCCAGAGTAATGAAAAATTTCTCCAAATTTTGCCTACAAAAAATCAGTCTTTAGAGCAAAGAAGGTTCAATTATAAGCAAAACAAAAGGACTGTAGCCTTTTCTCCTTTTTTAGGACCTACTAGGGTTTGTGCTGTATGAAATGTGGTAATTCCTTTTCTACGTGACTCCTAGGCAAGCACGGAAATCAAAGTTTTAAAGAAATATTTTCCAGATGGCATCGAAGGATGGGCAAACAAACAAGGTCACATCAGCTCCTGCTGGTGGGGACAGTGCAAGATGTGGCCTCAGATTTCTCTATTTACATCCCTTATCAATTCCAGCAGCACTGATTGTCCCAGAACGAGACTTCTACCCCAGCAGAGCAGCTACACAGCCCCCCTTGGTTGTTACAACCACTGCAACAAAAACAGAAATAATGGAAATAATAAAATTCCTGAACTCAGCACGCCCTGGAACCCAATGCTTCCCTCAGGAGCCTGCCAGGCTCAGGGCACTGGGGACGTGACAGAGATCCCTGTTTTTTGTGAAAGCTGAGCTCTGTCTTGCTGGCTTTCTTTGCCCGAGGAGGCTTTCCATGCTTGGCTTTTATTTTTTCCACACATGCCTATTTTTAGAACACAAAACGCTTCGTAATTACGCTGGTTCTGCAATTAGGAGAGACCCCTCTGTGCAGGAGCGATTATAACCACCCCAAAAAATTACAGAAAATTAGATGAAGAGTCAGTGGTGCAGGCTGGGGGTGGCAGGTGCCTGCATGTCCTTTAGGAGGAGGATTTCTGTGGCTGTGGTGTGGGAGGCAGCTCTGCCGTGCAGTGCCTTGAGTGGCACGTGTCACAGACTCTCCATTAGTGAGCCCTTTGTCATGACAGTCCCGGGTTTTTTCCTGATGGTTAGAAAAGCAGAGTCACAGCTGTTTTCACCTCTTGCTCCTGTTGAACTGGTAGGAAACTATTTCTGCTTCTACCGTGTTCCAGCAAAAATGTACGCACACCAGTCGCTGCTTTGTACATCTCTGGGTTTTAATTGCCAGAGGAAAACGTGGCTGATAGGCTTGGAAAAATGAAAATGTTAGTGGGTTTTACTTCAAAGTCTTCCTCCTGAGACTTCTGTAAAGCAAATTTGGTAACACCTCAGCGATGTCACTCAGCTGAGCTGGTGATAAGAGCAAGGAGGCTCCAAAACACCCCTGTGGATCATTGCTCCTCCAGAGTGGGATATCCAGTGAATCCTCATGTGTCTGGGAAAACACAATAAAGACGCTCTCACACCTGCCAGGTTCAGCAGAAAGGAGGGGAAAGACCACTTTATTGACATTTCTCACATTTTATACAATTCTCAACTCCACAAGGGATTGGAGGACATGTCACTTCCTTCCCAATCCCACTGGAGAAGAAAGATGCTCATCAAAGTTCTCTTATCACAAAAGGAATGAAAACCAGAAAATACCATTAAGTAAACATTGGCCATTATTTACATGAAACTGTGTGAGAAAGAATTCTGACTCTAAGGCCAAAACAGAAAGCTTTAGCAAAAACCAGGGCAACACCCTCACAGGGGGAACACGGAGTTTCTGCCCGGGAGCAGCACAGGGAGGGAGCAGGGTGGGTGATTCCCACACATCTGTGCACCAAACTGGGAATTACTGGGAATCAGCACTGCCTCGGTGCCATTCCAGCTGTACTAAAAAGAAGCCTTTGGTGAGGACACTCCACTTAGATGAGCAGCAAACCCTTGGATCAGCACTTGGGGAGTTCTGTTTGTATTTTAGGGGGGGTTGTGGTTGGTATTTCCCCCTTGAGACTTGGCTGTGCTCTGAACACAGGAAAACCGAATGGTTGAAAATTAATTTGATCGTTTAGGAACTGATAAATTAGAAAGCTAACACACGTTCACTGGAAATTTGGGGTATTCTGGAGTGGACAAAACACCTCCTTTACTGATATCAAATGAACTTTGAAGCACCCGTGCAATAGGAGATAATGATACAGGTAAGGTGTAATTTCCTTTTTTCTGTGTGAAATGCCCCATCCCCTTGGGTACCCAGACACAGCCAAGACACCCAAAGCCAATTTTTGAGCACGACTTAAAGAGATTTACAGATCATAATGGGCTTTGCCTTCTCAAACCCCTTCTCTAATTTTAAGATAATCCCAGCAATCTAAAATTTAGGGGGATGTTTAAGGTCACATCCAGTCCTCGAATTGAAGTCAGCGAGATTATTCCTTTTATTAAAGAGCACGTGGCTCATCCCAAGGGAATCTGATCAGGCTGGCAATGACATCTCCAACAAGAAAACTGACAAGGATTGGCCAAATCCTCCTGGTTCAGACTGAGCTAAGAACCTCCTACTAAAGTGTGGGAAACAGAAAAGTAGGAACTTCCACAGACACCAGTGAGTTTGATTTACAGCCCTGGAAAGAGCTTGGGTTGATGTAGTGCTAAAAGTACACTGACACTAAGCAGAGAAATTATAAACCTATGTTTCATTAGTTATAAGTAAAAGTATGCTCTAAGTCAGTAAGAAACTGTATCAGGTAATATGGTGGAGGGATTTTTAAGTCTAGTAATGTGATTTATAGTTTAAGTTAAGAATTTAGGTGTTATAATAGAAGTATAATGTGTGTGTGCCTTGTCAAGCCATTGGATGAAAGACAGATGTACTGAAGGTAAAAGGTTATAAAGTCAAAACAAAACTTTGTATTAACTGTCCATCGGGCTAGAAAGTTCTATATTGCCATGTAACCTGAAAACTCGTGACTATCTCCTCAGCTAGGGATGACTTACTACTCTAAATCCACCACCTCTGGGACTGATGCCTTGTTTGATTTATTATTTTTCAAGTAATAAATTGTTGTTAGCTGATGACAGCCCCATCTCTTGGATCTGGCTCCGACATTAAGGGATATTGGGATGGCCTCTCCCAAAGCATTCTCCTTCTGTTTGCACAACTCTCCACATACAACAGGTCCCACCTTCATGTCCTGGGCAAAACAAAACCAGATGGGCAGGGAAAGCATTGGCACGGCTGCCCATGGGATAACCCCACTCCACTGCCTGCTGACTACAAACTGTGAGAATTAAAACATGCTAAAAACATATAAAAATATAAAACCAGCCTTGAGGATGGGATCCCAGTGCACCTCAACCCGTTTCAGATGCGGTGGGAAGAGCTCACAGGAGGGAAGGCGGAAGGCTCTTAACTGGCACCCACCACAGACAAGAATTCCCTGCTGGTATTTGTGACCCCAGTGTGTCCCAAAACACTGGCTCTGTCAAACTGCTCCTCGTTTAAAGTTGGGTTTTAGATCAGCCCTTGCACCCACACACAGAGCTGGAGTTCTCCAGGCTGTGTCCTTGCTGCTGTGTCAGGACTGCCCAGGGAGCTGTGTGGGCTGGAATAAAACCCCTTTGATGCAGAGCTTAATAGAATTTTAGTTTAAGAGCTGGTGTTCTGATGAATAATTTTGGGAGTCACTGATTTGAGAAATAGTTTACAAGTCTGGGGATGAAAGCTTTCTAATTTGACCTTTAGAGCAGAAATTTCACTGGGATTTCTACTTCAGCGAGGAGAAAAGAAGGGAAAAAGAAGTTTTGGAGGTACATGTCTTGCCATTCCCCCCACCCTACCCCTGCTGGAAAATATTTTTATTCAGACTTTAGTACTGTGGGCATTAACAAGGCACTGCCTGGGCAACTTTACCCCTCACATCTCTCATTTCTGTATCACCTTGGACTCGGACATCTCTACCTGGGTTCTCATGCTGAGACTGTTTTAATTTTCCCAAGTCTTTCTGACCACCATCTGTTACAGACTGATTTCTGAACCCACATGGCTAAAATTCCACCTCACTGGGATTTGGTGCTCCCAAAGAGGCCACAAGGCAGCCCCAGTGCTGTTTTGCCTTCCTTCACACCACTGATCTTATGGGGAAACGGGAGCTCTTAGAAATTCCTGCAAGCACCCATTTTTCTTTTCCAAAATCAAACCACTCTTCCCCATGATATTATGAAAAAAAAAGAAAAAGAAAAAAGAAATCTTCCTTGTCTTCATGTTCCACTTCATAAAAACCGCCTGTTTGCCTTCTTTCCACAGGAAATATTTCAAACATTTATTTTGAAGCAGCTCCTCTGCTGGAGACAAAATGCTGAGGACTCAGAAAATTTTATTACTTTAATCTAGAAAATCTGGGCAGACATTTCCCTTTGGGTTGACTCGAATGGGGTTATTTCACTCTCAGAACTTTTCTTATCTTTTCCTAGACTGTAAAATACGAGCCCTGTTTGCATTTTCTTGCAGCCCAGCCGGGTTTGCAGTGGGCAGAGAGCAGAACCACGGGCACAGGAGGTGTGGCACAGCCCTGGCTCGTGTGATGCCTTTTTGGAGCCCAGGACGTGCCTCTGGCTGCCCTGGGGCATCAGAGACCTCAGCCAGGGGGTCTCAGACCCTGGCAGAACCCCCAAAATAATACAGTTTTTGATTTTAGCCCATGAGAAAAATTACCAACATTACAAGAGGAACTACAAACCACAGCAATGTGAAACAGGTTAATAAATTAATTTATCACAGGGTGAAAATGTAGAATTTAGGTTTTTAAAATGAGGATTGAGGAGCCAAAATGGAGAATTTTGGATGGGGTCACTCCTTTTCCTTCTTCTCCTCTCTCCTCCATGTTTCTTGGTGATGGTGACACAGAAGGATTGGTGGGATCAAAACGAGGTAGAAAATGACATGTTAGAATTAGTAAAAATCTATTGGCATTTTACAGTAAATAATAAAAACGTTTTGGGGAGTGGTTGGATTGTGAGACAGGTACAAAAGGAGCAGAACTGCCCGACCAGGGGCAGTTCCTGCAGGGTTTCAGCTGGCACTCAGACCACAGCCGAAGCTGAGGGCCAGCTGAGAGATAAGAAATAATAAACAACCTTGAAACAGAATCTACCAGCCTCTCTCGTCTTTTCTGGCTCTGGGACAGGACTTTGAAAAGCTAAAAACCACCCTAAGCAGATGTGAGAAGCAACAACTCTCACAATGCCTGAGCACTGCGGGTGCCTCACGGGCTCCCCACGGGCTCTGCTGCACCTTCCTGCACAGGAATGCAGAGTCAGACCCAAAATAATGTCAAACACCATCACTGAGCCACAAAATCCATCACAGCCCATCCAGTGCCACGGGCAGGGACACTTTCCACTCTCCCAGGCTGCTCCAAGACCCATCCATCCTGGCCTTGGGCACTGCCAGGGATCCAGGGGCAGCCCCCACTTTTCGGGCAGACACGACCCGAGCTCACTCAGCAGGAAATTTCAAAGGGAGATTTCCCTTTACTTGACAAAAACCCAAGCAAAGCCCACTCCTGAGAGATCCCGACCTGTGTCTGGGAAAACACAATAAAGATGCTCTCACTCCTGCCAGGTTCAGCAGAAAGGAGGGGAAAGGCCACTTTATTGACATATCTCACATTCTTATACAATTCTGAACTCTACAAGGGATTGGAGAACATGCTACTTCCTCCTCAATCCCACTGAAGAAAAAGGATGCTCATCAAAGTTCTCTTATCACAAAAGGAATAAAAACCAAAAAATACCATTAAGTAAACACTGGCTATTATTTACATGAAACTGTGTGAGAAAGAATTCCGACTCCAAAATTATACAGAAGGTTTTAGCAAAAACCAGGGCAACACCGACCCTCAGAGGGTGTCTGGTGGCTCAGGCTCCCTGTGGAAATGCCCACTTTGATGCCCAGCAGCATCTCTGAGCGTTGATATTTCCCCTCTCTGTTGCCTCTCACGCCCAGGGAATGATGAGATGCCAGTAATTCCTGCTGCAGACGGGGAAACCAACCCGGGACAGCTCCCCTCTGGCACATTTACAGCTCCTCCATCCTCCACGTGCCAGTGCAGACTCCTGGCTTTGCTTTCCAGAGGGAAAATAGGAAAGGAAAAACAAAACCAAGACAAAGCAGCCACCGGGATAAAGTTGTTCTGCACTGGCCTTGCAGCCCATCAACAGGAACAGAAATCTTCCTGCAGAATCCACCTCTGGCCTTTGCTGAGTCTGTGTTTGACTGGGGGTCCTGGAACTGTTATTTCCACATATTTAGAGAAAATACTGATTTGCATTGATTTAGAATCACTAAGATTTGATATGGAATCACTAAGTAAGGATCATCTAAGGATCATAATTATTTTTCCAACTAGGTAAAGAGCATTATTTCGTTCAGGAGGTTTAGAGGCATCACAAGGAGGGGAGGTGTTGCAAGAAGCATCCTAATAACTGAGCAAATAACACAAGCTCCTGATTTCTTGTCCTGTTCTCCATCCACTGGCCATGCAAACCACGAAAGGTGATGAGGATATGCCACGAGAACATAACCCTACAGCTCTGCAGACATTTACTACTCTAAAATAATTTTTTTGCAAGATGTTTAGGTGTTTATTTTTAAAAAAATCCTCCATCTGCACTTAGTTTTTAAAAATACAGCCCCTTGATATAAAAAACCAAATATCTGCATTTTGAATATAATTTATTTTACATATTAAAGGCAAAATGAATAAATATGGAGAGAGATGGGAAAAAAATGTCAAGCCTGTGCCTTGCTTCTCCCTGAATTCCTGAAGCAGAAGAGGAGCTGTGGTGTCGTGAGTGACCTGTGATCCTCAGCTGGCTCCAGCACCTCCCCATGCAACACTCCCTGCCCTCTCCTGAGCTCTTCCCAGACAGAAACCAAAATAACTTCCCAAATAACACCGCAGGCAGGAGATTCCCAGCTTTAGGATATCCTGCATTGATTATTTCCACTGCTTTAAGTAATAATAATGTATTCAGCTTATTTATAACCCTGGGCGGGAAACAAAGCAGGTAAAAATCCTCCATTTTTGCTCTCAGTTCAGGCTCTTTCTATCCCAGCTGAAAGTAAAGTAGGTTATAGATCCATCCTCTGCTGCTAACTCCCTGTTGGTGCTATTCATCAAAAAAAAAAAAGGGAAAAGAAAGGGAAAAAAGGAGCTTACGTGAGGCTTAGCCTAGTTTTCCACCCACCAGAGACTGTGGAGAAGGAGCAGAGGTTGGGAGCTGGGTCTCTAACACTGCCCTGTGCATGGCTCAGCTGGGGTTTCAGCAAAGGAGAAACACTGGGGTGGGGGAACATAGGGAAAAATGCAAATAAATGAGCTCATTCCTGAGTTAGGATCACACCAACCCCAGTCCTGGGGGGACTGCCAGGTGGAGGGGCTGATTTTGGGTAAGATCAGCAGGGCTGTGATGGAGATAAATGGCACTTTTCTTTGAAAAGGAGCTGGAGAAGGAATCAGGGGTTTGACACTTGGTAGGAAACATCACAATTTAATTCCTAAATTTAATTTAAGTGTTTGTGTCTCTGCAGAGGTGGGGATGCCCCAAACAGGCTGTGCCCTGCTCTCACAACCCGACAGCTTCGGGGCTGTCACAGGGCACGGAGGAAAACAGGGATGGCACATCCCAGTGGGACTGGGGAAACCTGGGAAAACGGGGCCTCTGCAGTGGGCAGAACTGGATGCTCCAGCTCCAAAATGATGTTTATTTGCAGAGTTTTGGGTTGCTGCCACAGGGCCACCCCTGGGCACCACAACAGACCCCTCTGTCTGGCCTGGGTGCACAGAGGCCTGGAAAGGCTTCAGTGGGAAAAGGAATGAGATTCTGGGGGATGCAGGGGAAACTGGGTCATGTTAAGAAAATCAGTGGCTGGAGATGTAAGGAAAACTAAGAAAATGTGATGATTTAAAGCAGATTTGTGGGCCCTAGGTCCCAGCAAGCTGCAGTGGCTGGCTGGGAACGTTATCTCCGAGTCGTGACCGCGTGTGGGAGGCAGCGCGCGGATGGAAATGCCAGGAAAAAGGGAATTAAACTGTGGGAAAAGCTGGGGATTTGAAGTCCAGGTTCTGAAAAAACAGAAAGGGTACCTGGGCACGAAGTGGGATATTTCAGTACTGGGGTGCAAAGCAGTTGTGGAACCCAGGGATGCATTCCTGCAGTGGGGAATTGGGGCAGGCGTGGGCCTTTCCTCATCTCAGTGCAGGTGAGTAAATCCCACCCAGAACGCTGGAAATTCCCACCCCCTCTACTCCACAGGGATCTTCTCCTCCACAGGAAAACTCCAGAGCAAGGACAGAGCCAGGACAATGAGCAGGGCTGGGTTTCTGCTCCTCACAAGAAAAACCTTGGAGAAATAAACCACCCGAGGAGGCCGAGCAGAGCCAGGCACAGCAACCATCCCAGCTGCCTCCCGAAAAACCAGCCCGAACCCTCTGGTTCCTGCATTTCCAGAAGGTTTAAAACACATCAGCTCTCACCAACCCCCAGACTTTAGACACCCCTGTGGAAATGCTTCCACTCGTGTGCTGAGCGCACAGATCAATCCCCGGGATTGTTGGTTGGTTTGTTTGGAATTCAGCAAACCCCTCCAGATGTTTTCACTATTAATTGTTCTTGAAAGAGTGACTTCCTTGACAGTTGAGTCTCCAAAAGATAAAACGAGTGCACTCGAGGGCATTCACCAGTAAAGGCTTTGAGCAGCCATTACAATGAGTTCCTTAGCAACTAACAGTGAAAATTATGGGATTTTTTCATGTAAAAGATATAACAGGAAACATCCGGCAATGGGAATATTGAAAAAAATCCCCTTTCCAGCAGGATGTTGCGAGTAATTTTCTCTTTCTACCACCATAATGAGATTATTTTGGGATGGTAGGTCACAGCCCCAAAGTATTCTCACTGCAACCATGTGATTACTGGATTTTCTGCCACTCTTTGCTCTGTGCAGTGCTGGGTCCTGGCTGCTAATTCACGTTTTACAGTTATTTTTCAAAGAAAAACCCCTTCTATAAAATGAATTCTTTAAATAAAGTGTGTGTGGGGAACAGTTTTTAGAAACAACAGTGTGATTCCCTTCACTTCAGAGGATGTTCGAGGTAACAAAGGAGAAAGTTAAGAGTTTCTGTAATTGAATCAGAATATCCCGAGCAGGAAAGGACCCACGAGGATCACCCCTCATGAATAATCCAATGGGAAAGGTACAAAAGGCAAGGTGGAGGCTGCTCCCCTGGTTAGAGGTGGAAAGCAGCTGACTCCAAACCCCGTTTTTCAGGCAGTGAGGACACAGTGAAACAGCTCAGGCTCAATTCCACACAGAAAATCAGACATTTCACCTGTCTGGGGCCATCTGCACGAGGAGGAAGAACACCAGAAGACCTTTCCCCTTCCTTTTAACCTCCTGGGGCAGCACAGTAAGGCTTCACTCCTGCTCCAGCAGCCTCAGAGGAAGCTTCAGACCAGTTATCCCCCACTCTGCTGGGGCTTAATTCTGTCCTAAAATTGGTCCCTCAGCCCCCTGGACATCTCAATATCTCTTTGGCCAACTGCAGAAGGCATCCACAGTGTCAGTATGGATCTGCTAAATCCGAGATTCAAAGGAAACTCCCTCCTGGAAAATGGCCATGGGTTGGAAAGGTGATTTCAGAGAGGCCTCTGAGCACAGGGCAGAGGGAAGGGCATCAGCCATCCTCCCCTCCTGGGGTCCCACAGTGAAAACCCCTCCTGAAAAGCAGATCCCATTTCTCTAAGAGCTCCTGCTTCACAGACATTGCTTTCAGGCAGTTCTTGTAACAACAGGGGGCAAAAGAGTGATATGACTGAAAACCAGAACTGATTCAAACTTGATTTCCCTCTTTGGATACCCATTTCTAGATCAACAGCATGTGACAAAAAGTGGTGCTGATGAGAAAGGCAGCAGCTCCTGCACAGCTCCCCACCTGGTCCCAGAGGGTTTATTTTATTTTATTTTATTTCATTTTCAAACCAGCATCCTGCAGGGAGCAGCATCTTTCTGAATTTTCAGGTTAAACTGCAAATCCTGCTGAGGAGTTTAGGGCCAAATTGAGTCAAGTTATCACAGCAGGGAGAGAATATTTCATCTGTGAGAGTAGGGGATGGCTCCATGGGAGAGGAGAGGGGTCATCTGCTGGGAGAGGCTTTGTCCCACATTCGGGAGGATTCAGCTGCTGCTGGAGGAGGTGGTGATGGAGCAGACCCAGCCTGGAGGCCCCTGGGGTGGGGGGCACTGGGGTGCCCAGGCTGACCCCCTGCACTGCTCCTGGAGATGTGCAAAAATGTCTGGTTTCGAAGCTTTGCCAGTAAAACACAGACTGCAGCCTCAGCAAGGTAAAAGAAATTCAAAGTTCTCTCTAAGTAGAGGTGCTGCCCTAGAGGTGCTGGTAAATGAGCAGGAACTGTCCTGCCTCCCTCGTCCCACTGTGACCATAAACAATTTGGACATTCCTGGGCAGAGAATTACAAACAAAAGGGACAACTTATGTCGCCCTGGTTTTTCTTAGCCTTCTGATAATTTACATATTTGGAGTCAGATTTTCACACACTTTCATGTAAACAATAGCCAATGTTTACTTAACTGTCTTTTCTGTTTTTCATTCCTTTTGTGATAAGAGAAAGTTTGCTGAGCATCCTTTTTCTCCAGTGGGATTGAAGAGGGAGTGCCATGTCCTCCAATCCCTTGTGGAATTGAGAACCCTATAAAGTATCCAAAATGTAAATAAAGTCTCTTTTTTCCTCTTTCTGCTCAACCTAGCAGGTGTGAGAGTTTCCTTTCTTGTGTCCTCTACTGACACACCTTGCACTGTCCCATCTCCTCTGAACCCACTTCCAGCCGTGCTGCCCATCTGGGACAGGCTGGAAGATCAGGAACGCCAGAGGCCACCAAATGGAACTAAATCTGAATACACACATCTCCAAATGCACACCCCTGGGAAGGGGCTGCAAGAGCTGTGCAGAACAGGCTGAGGAGCTTCTCCAGGGCTGGTCCAGAGAGCTCTCCTTGGTGATCTGATGACTGTGGAGGTGTGGGTGTAAATCAGAGACATTCAGGTTGGAAACGACCCCCGAGATTGAGTCCGACCTTTGAGCAAACACCAGGGCCACCAAACCACATCCCAAAGTGCCACATCTGCTCTTTGTCTGAGCACTTCCAGGGATGGTGACTCCACCACTGCCCTGGGCAGCCTTTTCCAATGCTTAACCACGCTTTAGTGAAGAAACTTTTCCTGATACCCTCCCCTGGCACAACTCGAGGCCGTTCCCTCTTGTCTGGCCACTTGTTCCCTCGGAGAAGAGACCGACCCCCACCTTGCCACAACCTCCTTCCAGGGAACTTTAGAGAGTGACCAAACAACTTCCAGCACCTGTGAGATGTTCCATGCCGTACATTATTCCATGGCCAGTCGGAATGATTTGGCAAGGAGGCACTGGGAGCTCATCCTCCCTGTCCTGCCAAAGGGCCGGGAGCTGAGCCGGCGGAACGAGCTGCAAATTCATCACTTTGGGAGGGGCCTGGGCCAGCTCTGGTGCCACTGAAGGGGGAAGGGAGCTTTATCTCCATCCTAAGAGGAAGCAGGAGCTGGGCCACAAACAACTTTAATCACATGTCTGAAGGGTGGGCTCAGCCCCAAAGTGCTGCATCAGGGCCGAGCCGCTTCCCAGCCAGGGCTCCTGGCTGATTCCAGGGTTATTTCCCAACAGAAACCACAGAACAATGAATAAAATCGTCAAGCTAAGCCCCAGCCCCTAAAATAAAAAGCACATCGTTTAATCTAGTTCAGCTGTGTTTTCGTAGATCTTTGTGGAAAAGCCATTATCAGATCCATACTCAAGAGTTTAAAGCTTTTTTATTTTCTGAAAGCCTGTGTTGCCGTAAGCACAGGGCTTAGGGTATCATTAATCCATATTCTGCTACTGTGGCACAGCAGATTCCTCACTCGGTGAAAATATGTTCAATTTCAGAGACAACTAGCGTGGAAAAAAAATGAGAAAAAAAGGGGGAAGAGAAAGGGAAAAGAGAGGAAGGAAGAAAAAAAGAAAAAAAGGACAAATCTGAAAGGAAAATGATGTATCAAAAAGCAAGTATTCGGGGGAAATATTAGCACTTTTATCATAATGAGTTGGTTACCTAAATACATATTTCAAGGATGAGATTGCTGACCCTGTCTGCCCTCCACAGGAGGCTGAATGGCTCAATCGCAGTTTAATCTTCCCTGAAAAGGCTACAGGAGAATAGTACAGCCCTTGAAGAACAACACACACTCCTGATGCCCCAAGAGTCACAATTTAACTCTTAAAAGAAGGGGGGGAAAAACCCCTCAAATCCCAGTGACCAGCCTCAAAAGACCCAGCAGTCATTTCCTCAGAAATAAAAATGAGATAAAACAAAAACTCAGAAAACACACGATGAGCATGGAAAATAAGGGATTGCTCAGATGAAGGGTGAAGCTTCAGAAACCCCTTTTTATTGCTTCTTAGAGGCAGAGCCTTTGCAGTAAACTTAAATCACTCTGTATTTCCTAATTCAGCTCGTTCTGGTTGCAACCCCTTTGATTAGAAAAGACAAAAAAACTGTTTTGTCAAAGCCCACCTTGAGAAACCCTGATTTTTTTTTCTTTAATCCAAATGTTTCTAATCTGATTATGCTGTTTTAGCAAACTAAGATATAATCTAGGAGTCCAAAATGTTCCCACTTACCTGAATTCCCCAGCATGACTGGAAAAGACCAAGCTTTGTTTTTAAATTCAGTCTTGTCAGGCAGGAATCAGTCAGAGCAGATGTGTGAGAAGAGGATGTGTCTCCACTCAAGCAGTCCCTGGCTACTGCACTGTTGCCCTGGATTTTGCTAAAGCCTTCTGTTTTTAACCTTGGAGTCAGATTTTTTCTCACACAGTTTCATGTAAATAATGGCCAATGTTTACTTAACAGTATTTTCTGTTTTTCATTCCTTTTGTGATAAGAGAACTTTGATGAGCATCTTTTTTCTCCAGTGGGATTGAGAAGGAAGTGACATGTCCTCCAATCCCTTGTGGAGTTGGGAATTGTATAAGAATGTGACATATGTAAATAAAGTTGCTCTTTCCCCTCCTTTCTGCTGAACCTGGCAGGTGTGAGAGCCTCTTTATTGTGTTTTCCCGGACACATCCTCCTGCCTCATGCCACATCCTGAGCTCTGAAGCCCAGATTTGAGGAGCTGCCACCTGGTACCCAGCTTGTCCCTCCCCGCTGGCTTTCGGGCAGCCATGACCCTGCCAAGGGGTGCTGAGGGGCTCTGCTGGCAGTGCTGCTGCTCTGCCCAGGCTCCCCTGGCAGCTGGGAGGTGGCCGTGGGTTGGAAGGCAGAGCCTGCTGGGGGAGCAGCAGCCCAAGGTGGTGTTTGTGGAGCAATCACCTTGACATCCTGAAATCTGGAGGGATGGGAATGGTCTTGAGGCAGCTGCTCCTTACCCATTCCCAGGGAAAATGCACCTTCAGTCATGGACAGACTCCAGCAGGCCACAGGCAGGAGGATAATTTATTGTAAACTACGTGGGGAGACTGTGTCTGGGAAGACACAACAAAGAGGCTCTCACACCTGCCAGGGTCAGCAGAAAGGAGGGAAAAGCTTTATTATTCACAGATTTCACATTCTTATACAATTCCCAACTCCACAAGGGATTGGAGGACATGTCACTTCCTTCTCAATCCCACTGGAGAAAAAAAGATGCTCATCAAAGTTCTCTTATCACAAAAAGAATGAAAACCAGAAAATACCGTTAAGTAAACATTGGCCATTATTTACATGAAACTGTGAGAAAGAATTTGACTCCAAGGTTAAAAACAGAAGGTTTAGCAAAAACCAGGGCAACAGGAGATGGAGGACTTGACTGCACCCTCTGCATTATTCCTCATTACAAATCACCTCTCTAAAGTGTCCAAACTTGGGGGTTGTTGGCATTTTTGTCTCCTCATTTCCATAGCTGGAGTACACCAGCTTCTCTCCCCAGTCAGCCCAAAGCACCTTTCATTTCACCATCCCCCCTGACTGAGAGCTCCACGCCTGGGAAGGCTCTGCCCTGAACTCCTGCACACTCCTGTGTTGTCCTGCTTTTGCTAAAGCCTTCTGTGTGTGATATGGAGTCGGAATTCTTTCTCACGGAGCTTCATGTAAACAATAGCCAATGTTTATTTAACGGTCTTTTCTGTTTTTCATTTTTCATTTGGAGAAAGTTTGATGAGCATCCTTTTTCTCCAGTGGGATTGAGGAGGAAGTGGCATGTCCTCCAATCCCTTGTGGAGTTGAGAACCCTATAAAGTTCGAGAAATATAAATAAAGTCTCTTTTTTCCCTCTTTCTGCTGAATCTGGCAGGTGTGAGAGTGTCCTTTATTGTGCCTTTACTGGCACACTCCTGCAAGGATGCTCCTGCTGTAATCACTGCACGTTCCTCCCAGGACCCCAGCCCAGGGAATCACACAGGTGAAGGATGAACAAGCCCTCGTGTTTATTCTCTGCCTTTACCTCCGCTACCACAAGAGTGAAAAGGTGACTCGTGGTCACCTGCCCACTCTCCCAGACTTTCTGCTCCAAAGGGCTTTGCATGATTCCATGTAATGCTAACTCACAGCCAGATCCTGCCTTTTCTTACCCTCAGCCTTTGACAAGAAGCTGCAGCTCTGCTTTAGCCCAAAATAAACGCAGAGCTGCCCATTTTCCCTTGGACACCCCGAGTGCCCACACCTGATGTCCCACCAGAACACAGGACTTGTGAATCTGTCACTGGGTATTCATCCCTCGTGAAGTTTATGCTCCTTTTTTAACATTTTGAAGCTTTCATTCTCCAAGGAAAGGAAAAAGTCAGTGGTGAGATCCCATCTGCCAGATCCTTTCCTAGGTGACCTCTTCCCCAAGAAATAAGACATTTTACCCTGTGTGCTCCATATAATTTCAGCTAATTAATAACAAATCAAGATATGCGTTCCTTATTCACATTTCCCCTCTTTCTCACTCCGTGAACAATTCAGAGAACACTCTAACCCATCAGGAAAAGTCGGGAAAAGACACCCAGCTCCCAGTTTTTCCAGCACACCGCGGGAACAGACGCTGCCTTCTTACTTACAGGCAAACTGCAGCCTTGCTTCTCTGCTGACAATGGTTCCGAAGGGGTTTGTTGCCACACACTGGTAGGTGCCAGCATCCTGGGTTTTATTGGGATTATTGATCAGCAGGCTGCCTTCCACCAGGCTGTAGCGGTAATCCATGCCCACGTCGATACTGCTGCCATTTAACTTCCACCTGCAGCACAGAAGGCCAGAGTTAAACTCTGCTGATGCTCAGGGGTGCTCCCGGCTGCTCAAAAATGCAGCGTGAAGTAAATAAAGGAGGGTGTAGAAGGGCTCTGACTACTTATGAAAAGTTAAAAAAAAAGGAGGAAGAAAAATGCAGATTTCCTGAGCGGTATTGAAATATTCCAGTATTTAACTGAAAGAGCAATATCCTTGACATATATTTCAGTCTCTGTAATGATTAATGCTCCTGGAGCTGCTGGTGCTGCTGCTCTCTGGAATTAATCATTTGGCAAGGGCAAGTCCCTGAAACAGGATCTCTACCCCACTCAAGTCCACTGAGGATATTTTTTTCCCCCTCTCCCGACTTTACTGTTGCTTGTTTATAAATTTAAGAGAATTCCCTCCCAGCAGATGCTGTCACAAAATGGGGCACAGGGGAATTCCAGCCCCAGGATGGAGCGAGGAGGGGGACACAGCACCTCCCATGTCCTGGGTGCACAGAGAAACCATGGAAATGTGTGTCACCATGAACCCATGGATTTTTATGGCATCAAACTGCTGGCTGTGCCAGGAGACAGCACGGAGGCCGAGGCCTGGTGACTCTAACTGGTTTCAGGGTGACGTTTACTGGTGAGCAGAGTGAGACAGGCACCAAAGGAACGAGAGCAGCAGCACCAAGGGTTTACAGCAGCACCAGCACTGCAGGAGGACAGCACCTTCCTCCAAGGACCCCGAAGCAGCGACTAAAGCTGAACAGAATTAAGGGTTTTGTCCACGTTTATGGAAAAGGATGGTTAATCTGGGAGCCAGGACTATTTATAATCCTTTTGGAACCTTTAAGAACTCAAATTTTGCAGTTGAGTTGCAATACCTGGAGATTTCCTGGTGTCCATTCCCTCTGTTCCTAATGCTCCAGAGTCACAGAATATCCTCAGGTGGAAGGGACTCACAAGGATCAGAGTCCAGCTCCTGGCCAGGACACCCCAAATCCCACCCTGGGCATCCCTGGCAGCGCTGCCCAAACGCCCCTGGAGCTCTGGCAGCCTCGGGGCCGTGCCCATTCCCTGGGGAGCCTGGGCAGTGCCCAGCACCCTCGGGGGGAAGAACCTTTTCCTAAAATCCAACCTAAAGCCCTTGGCCCAGCTCCAGCCACTCCCTGGATCCCATCTCTGATCACAGAGCAGAGCTCAGAGCTGCCCCTCGGGAGGAGCTGCCTGATTTCTGGTTGGGAATTTTTAGGATCAGCTCCGTGGCAGCCTCCAGGGACATCAGCAATACACGCAGGAGGAAGGCTCTGGTGTGATGGGTCTAAGGACAGTTAAACACTGAACAAACCCAATGGTTGGTCTGGGATTTCCTTTCACTTCACAGCTCAGCTTCACTTTCTTCTCCTCCGAGTCCAAGGGGAAGATCACGCTGTCGGGCTCCTGCAGGAACACCGGCCCGTGCAGGGTGTTGTCATCTGCAATGAACAGGGAAATGGCACAGGTCACTCATGGAATCTCCATGTTCCCAGGCTTAAAATACAACAGAGTGCCTCAGCAGCAAGAGGCCGAGTGGCATTCACCTTGGGGAAGATCTAAAGACACTTTATTCAGTTTATAACACTAGATTTTCTTTTTTCCAAAAGCCACTGAACCTCACATGGAGGAATGAAAGTGTCCTGCACGAAACAGAGCACGGAGTGAAACCTCACCCAAAGTTCAAACAGTGGGAAGGGGCACTGCTGGCAGAGCAAAGCTCAATTCAAATCAGAGTCCTTGGCTTCACCTTTAAAAATGGAACTGTTTTCTGTTGCTAGAGGACACAAGAAAAGAGACTCTGACACCTGCTAGGTTGAGCAGAAGGAGGAAAAGAGGGCAGTTTATTTACATTTCTTGTACTTTATAGGTTTCTCAACTCCACAAGGGATTGGAGGACATGTCACTTCCTCTTCAACCCCACTGGAGAAAAAGGATGCTCATCAAACTTTTCCTTATCACAAAAGGAATGAAAAACAGAAAATACAGTTAAGTAAACATTGGCCATTATTTACATGAAAGTGTGTGAAAATTTCTGACTGCAAGGTTACAACAGAAGGCTTTAGCAAAAAACAGGACAACAGTTTTCCTTACGAATTAAACCCCCACACTGTTAAACAGAGCTACAAGAACATGAGCCAGAGGATCCCCAGCATGTCCAGCCCCAGGGTAAGGGGTTCAGCCATCCCTGACTGGAACCCTTCACAGTCATGGGGTGCATCCTCCCTCCCAGGGGATGGAAACCCTCTTACACCCCCTGCCCTCTCGTGCTCTGATGCCTCAGGAATCCCCTGGCACCAGCCCCGCACCTCCCTGTTGCCCTGGTTTTTGCTAAAGCCTTCTGTTTTAACCTTGGAGTCGGAATTCTTTCTCACAGTTTCATGTAAATAATGGCCAATGTTTACTTAACGGTATTTTCTGACTTTAATTCCTTTTGTGATAAGAGAACTTTGATGAGCATCTTTTTTCTCCAGTGGGATTGAGAAGGAAGTGACATGTCCTCCAATCCCTGGTGGAGCTGAGAATTGTATAAGACGTGACATATGTAAATAAAGTCTCTCTTTTCCCTCCTTTCTGCTGAACCTGGCAGGTGTGAGAGCGTCTTTATTGTGTTTTCCCAGACACACCTCGACGGGAAGGAGGGTCCCAAAAGCTTTCATGTGACCAGCCCTGGCAAGGACATTCTGCACTTGTGCCCTTCAGAGGATGAAAAACTCACACTAAATATAGGTAGAAGAGGGAAAACATTTTGGCAAAACAACCTGACACGACCTTCAAGGAGCTCAGGAGTCATTTCCCAGCAACCCAGCACTCGGAGGCTGGGGGTGACTGACCGGAGCCTCCCTTGTGCTGACTTTCGTTCTTCATTTTAAAAATACTCTTTGATTGAGCTGTTAACTCCTTCCTGTCCCCTTTCCTCTCTCCTCAACCACTTTCTGCTTTCACCTTATCAATTTATCCCATCTCAGAGCTGGAGCTGAGGGTGAGAGCTGCTCGCAGGCCCTTCCCTGAGCTGCAGCTCTTCCCTGCCCACCGCTTTGCTATGAGAACAGGATTTCAGGAAATTCACTGGCACTGCTCAAAACACCCACAGAAAGCTGCGACGTGAATTCACTGCTCTCCATCCTGTTTGGATCAGACAGTTTTATCTCCACAGTGGCTGTTCAGAACACAAAAGAAACCGACTTTTCTTCCCTGAAAAGATCAGCGATCTTGATTTCACCGAGACTTTTCCTCTCATCAGTGTCAGTGTCTGGCTGCTCCTCCAAGTTTAGTGCAAGTAAGGACACAGTGGAAGAGCTCACAGTGAGAAAGTCTTTCAGCTGAATGGAAGGAACCTTGATTTAACATTTTTAGATCCTTTTCCAATCTTTTCCTGCCCTATCTTTACAGCAGACTCTGTTCTTTCAGTGTGCAGGGACTTGCAGGGATCTGAGCACGGAATTCTCTTCAGTCAGGCTGCTGGAAGCCTGCCTGGATGGGGATACAGGAAATTTGTGGGTATGGGAAGTCAGGGGAAAAGGAATAAATAAAATATAGAGATGATGGGATGTGCAAAAAACACAGAAGAAGAGGAATGAACAGAAGATGATGGATCTTCCAGATGGAAGGAGGGTGAGGATGGCCTTCACTGGGAAATCAGCTGGATTTACCAGGGACAGAACAAGAACCCTTCACTCCAGGGACAGCAAATCCTGTCATCTCCACACAAGTATTTCAGAGAGGCTCTGCCAGGAAGATTAGGAAGGAACCACCTCTCCCCAGTGTCTCCTCCCTCAGGCCCCACCACAGAGGAGGATGCGCTAAGCACACAGGCCTTGTATTTATCTTTATTTTTAATTATATGTTAATGATACCTGACTGAAGCTCATCTATTATTCAAAACACATTTCACATCATCTCCAGCTTTAACTTACACCTGCGTGCGACTCCCTGTTGCTGGTGGGAAAAGATAATAACAGCCACAGAGCATCTGGGACTGGATTATGGCATCCAGGCTTGTTCCTGAGACCCAGGGCTGCTTCACTCCCTGAGCGGCCTCATTCACCCTAAGGAAGGATATTACAGTCTGGTCCACAAAGATTACAGCTCTGAGTGCTGTATGAGTGGGTTTGAGAGCCAGAGATTTAAAACACATTTGAATTCATCCAGTTTTCTGAATGGAAAACGCAGAAGCTGGCCTAGTGCTCAGGTCCTGTGTAAGAGCTGCTTCAAATCCCAGAAACACAAAGTCTGGTTGTGGCAGGAGCCAGACCATCCCAGATAATCCAGTTAGGGGGCTGCTGACTCAGGGATGGGTTGGATTGCCTCTGTCATGTGCCTCACGCCCCTCTCTGTGCTGTCATGTGCTGTTATTTCAATTAGAGGGTGTCAATTTATATCACATCACACCCAAGGTCAGACTTTGGTCCTCCTCCCATCACAGGAAAACATGCCTTGCAGTGACAGTAAGCAGTTCTTCTGCGTGAGGTGGGAAACAGGAACAAATCTAAGGGTGTGAAAGTGTACCCACATGTCCAGGACATCACCTGGCTCTAGGAAACTGGAAACAGGAACAAATCCAAGGGTGCAAAAATGTCCCCACACGTCCAGGACACCCCTGGCTCAGGGAAACTGGAAAGAGGAACAAATCCAAGGGTGTGAAAGTGTCCCCACATGTCCAGGACACCCCTGACTCAGGGAAACTGGAAACAGGAAAAAATCTAAGGGTGCAAAAGTGTCCCCACACATCCAGGACATCACCTGGCTGCAGGAGCAGAGGTTAAGGTGCATCTTGGTCTTCAAGGGTTAAGTAAACTGGTCCACAGCACGGAGTGGGAGTTACATGTGAAAGAACCACCACAGCCTGTCTGTGTCATTAATTAGCGAGCAATTTACAATTTAGAAAACACAGACTCAAGACAGAGAACATAGAAATAGTCACAAAGAGGTGAAAATGCTGAATTTGTGTACCAAATAACTCTATTGACCTAAGCTGAAGTAGAAGCTCACGAAAGATCAAAGGAAAACACTTCCAAATATTCCACCTGCTGCTGACACTGTTTAACATTCAGCTCCTACATGGCAAAAAAAACCATGTAGGAGCTTCCCTCTTCCTGTTGGGCAGCAAGAGGGAAAATCCTGGTGCGATTTTCCAGCGTTGGGAGCTGGGCAAGGCAGGGAGAAGCTCTGAGAGCAGCTGCAGCCCCTCAGGGCAACAGAAGAGCAGGAGAAACCTTGCAACATTGGGCAGATAAAATGATTTTGAGTGCCTTTCTTCTTCCTCTTATTGCTGCCTGTGTATAAGCAAGATAAGAGAGTCCCAACTATTTAATCTCCAGCCTGTGGAGCTGCTTTGCTGCAGCCTTGATGTGAGATGGAAATCGCTGCAGCCCAGATCCCAACACCGAGTGATAAGGGCTGAGCCACAGAACCTGACAGAGGAGGGGGATTTGGTTCACAGAACACTAAAGAGTCACTAATAAATAAAACAAGCTGCCATCTAGATCCCTGCAGACAGGAAACTACAAGTGCCTGCACCAGAAAAAGCCCGTTTTTGGCTGAGTTGTGTTACTCAGATGTTTATTGTCAGCACAGCATTTGCTCTACTGAAGCGTCTGCTTTTGTGGGAGCAAAGTTTTGCTGTTTGGATAACTCTGAAATAGATGAATTTTACACTTTTCTTTTTTAATATATTCAAAGCGGTAACTTTATTTCTGTTGCAGTAATGTCCAAAGACTGGCACTCCAAGAGTGATAACAGATTTGTGGCTTATCACTGGTGAACACTGCGAGCAGCTCAACCCACAGACACCACCTAGGGCAGGTTTTCTGGTGTGCTTGGAGGCTTTTTCCCTCACCTTTCCCATCAAATTGTGTTTAATAGACTCTCTTTTGGTCATTCCATCAAAAAAGAGCAAGGAAGCATTGCCCATCTGTTGCCCTGGGTTTTGTTAAAGCCTTCTGTTTTAACCTTGGCGTCAGATTCTTTCTCACAGTTTCATGTAAATAATGGCCAATGTTTACTTAACGGTATTTTCTATTTTTCATTCCTTTTGTGATAAGAGAACTTCGATGAGCACCTTTCTTCTCCAGTGGGATTGGGAAGGAAGTGACATGTCCTCCAATCCCTTGTGGAGTTCAGAATTGTATAAAAGTGTGACATATGTGAATAAAGTTGCCTTTTCCCTCCTTTTTGCTGAACCTGGCAGGTGTGAGAGCATCTTTATTGTGTTTTCCCAGACACACTCATCCATGTATGCACCCCTGAAAGTGCTCAGTTATTTTAACCCTCTTCCCCTTTACACCATCCAACAGCTGCTGCCACTCCTCGCACATTTCTCACTGTCCCAGGACAATAAAATAAATAACCATCCCAGACAAACTAACTGCTGAGGCACTCCCAGGGGCAGATTTTATTCTCCTGAGTTACATTTCTTTCCAAGAGCCCAAAATGAGTTAACCCAGAACGAACACGAGCCACCCTCGGCTTAAGACAACCTGCAAACAAGATTGGGTTCCAAAAAAGCACTTTTCCCCCTCCTTGTCAGATAAAACAAATGCACTCCTGCTCTGGGTCTGCCTCCTCTGACAGAAGCGTATTTCTTTCAGTAAGAGGCAGGATCTAGGAAAATTCAGTTGATTTCACAATAAAAGGAGCATTTTAACCACAGGAGGAGGTGTGTGTCCATATGGTGTTCGAGGGAATGTGATAGATCGTTTAGAACATTCTGCTCGATATATATTTTTCCCCCTTGTGAATCACAAAACCTATTAAAAAAAAAAGCCAGATTAATTGGAATACATTCCAAACGAAGAGTGTCTTTGCTGTGCCCCTCCAGTACCCCAAAGCTGAGAGCCAGCACAGGCAGTTGGATGCTAAACGCTGTCATCTTCCCCTGCTTTTGAGGAACTGAAACATGAGGAATGTCAGCCGAGGTTAATTCACACCAAACAGGTGGAACCATTCCTATTCTCTCTGAACGTTAAGCCTGGTGACAGAGACTGGTGCCCAAACAGAACTGCTTTAATTTCCATTGAAAGTTATGGCCAATTTGAGAGAGAGTTTAATTGAATATCCCACACTGTAGGGAAAGATAATAACTAAACTTAACAGAGAATTCTTGGAGTATATCCAGTATAAATGAGAAAAATCCTCTCCCTGTTTGCTGCCCAGGGAATTGCTGCCTGCTCTGTGTGCTGAGGTGTTTTCATACTTCAACAAGTCGGTATTTCTTCGAGACAAAACTGCACCTTGGGAAGAGCAGCTCCTCAGAAAAGTGGGAAGTGGAATGGATAGGGCAGCTCAAGGGCACGGCTGGTTAACACACCAGCCTGCTCCTCGAGGTGAGCAGCTGCATCCCACCCTCCTGGGCAGGAAAGGGCTCCAGAGGATGGCTCACTCCTTATTTTTTGCCTATCACTTCTGTTAACATCAACTGCAAATGGTGCTAATGGCTTTGAAATGAAAACGAAGAATTTCTTACACCTTGTAGTCCTACAGTTAATTCCACAGGCTTCTCAATGAACAAGACTCACTAAAGGTGCTTTCCACTCAAAGGAAAAAAAAAGGATTAAAAAAAAGAGATATTTAAAAAGTGTATTAAGTGTGGTTTTTCAGGGAAGGGCTTCATAGCTCAGCATCTTTGGGGACAGCCCCTTGGTGCACAACTGGGCTTCTTCTGTGGCACCCCCAGGTCTCCAACAGGTACCATGAGCCTCCTGCTGTCCCCTCTGTCCTCCTGCTGTCCCCTCTCCTCCTGCTGTCCCCTTTCCTCCTGCTGTCCCCTTTCCTCCTGCTATCCACTCTCCCTTCCTGCCATCCCCTCTCCCCCTCTGCTGTCCCCTCTCCTCCTGCCATTCCCACTCCTCCTTCCATCACCTCTCTCCTCCTGCCATTCCCTCTGCCCCTCTACTGTCCCTTCTCTCCTCCTGCCATTCCCTCTCTCCTCCTGCTGTCCCCTCTCTCCTCCTGCCATCCCCTCTCCCCCTCTGCTGTCCCCTCTCCTCCTGCCATTCCCACTCCTCCTTCCATCACCTCTCTCCTCCTGCCATTCCCTCTGCCCCTCTACTGTCCCTTCTCTCCTCCTGCCATTCCCTCTCTCCTCCTGCTGTCCCCTCTCTCCTCCTGCCATCCCCTCTCCCTTCCTGCCATCCCCTCTCCTCCTGCCATCCCCTCTCTCCTCCTGCTGTCCCCTCTGTCCTCCTGCCATTCCCTCTCCCCCTCTGCTGTCCCCTCTCCCTCTCTGCTGTCCCCTCTGTCCTCCTGCCATCCCCTCTCCCCCTCTGCTGTCCCCTCTCTTTCCTGCCACTCTTCCCTGTCCCAGCTCGCTGCTGTCCCAAGCCCAGGAGCAAAGCCCCACCTGAGAGGTGACAGCTGACACACAAGTGTCCATACCCGAGCTCCAAAGCAGTGTCAGATGTTCCTCAGAGACCACAAGGCAGCCACAAAATCCTGGGAGACAGGAAGGGATAAATCTCCCCTCATAAAGGGAGGAGTGGAAGAGCTCCAGCATTTGGGACAGAGGCAGTGGCGCTCTGGTGACTCTGTTTAGGGGTGACCCCAGGAGCTGGAGCAGCCTGGATGAAAGGCAGGGTTAAACACAGCAGTGTGCCCTGAGCTCTGCGGGAAGGTGGCATCCAGCAGTGTGGGATCCCAGGAGCCAGCAACAAATGCCAGCAGTGCTCCGGGAGCTCCGGGAGGCCTCTGCTCCAGCCACAGCCCAACTTCTCCTAATGCCACAGGGTTAATTACAGCAAATGTCATCAAGGCAGTGAGTTCCACATCAAATGTTGCTATCTGATCACACAAACGTGGATATTTCCTGTGCTGTACATACAAACGTGGATATTCCCTGTGCCACACACACAAACGTGGATATTCCCTGTGTAACACACAAACGTGGATATTCCCTGTGCCACACACACAAACGTGGATATTCCCTGTGTAACACACAAACGTGGATATTCCCTGTGCCACACACACANCAGAGACCACAAGGCAGCCACAAAATCCCAGGAGACAGGAAGGGATAAATCTCCCCTCTCGTAAAGGCAGGAGTGGAAGATCTCCAGCGTTTGGGACAGAGACAGCAGCGCTCTGGTGACTCTGTTTAGGGGTGACCCCAGGAGCTGGAGCAGCCTGGATGAAAGGCAGGGTTAAACACAGCAGTGTGCCCTGAGCTCTGCGGGAAGGTGGCATCCAGCAGTGTGGGATCCCAGGAGCCAGCAACAAATGCCAGCAGTGCTCCGGGAGCTCCGGGAGGCCTCTGCTCCAGCCACAGCCCAACTTCTCCTAATGCCACAGGGTTAATTACAGCAAATGTCATCAAGGCAGTGAGTTCCACATCAAATGTTGCTATCTGATCACACAAACGTGGATATTTCCTGTGCTGTACATACAAACGTGGATATTCCCTGTGCCACACACACAAACGTGGATATTCCCTGTGTAACACACAAACGTGGATATTCCCTGTGCCACACACACACAAATGTGGATATTCCCTGTGCCACACACACAAACGTGGATATTCCCTGTGTAACACACAAACGTGGATATTCCCTGTGCCACACACACACAAATGTGGATATTCCCTGTGCCACACACACAAACGTGGATATTCCCTGTGCCACACACACAAACGTGGATATTCTCTGTGCCCACACACAAACGTGGATATTCCCTGTGCCATATGCACAAACGTGGATATTCCCTGCGCTGTACACACAAACATGGATATTCCCTGTGCCATTCCCACAAACGTGGATATTTGTGTGCCACACACACAGATGTGGATACTCCCTGTGCCTCCCCTCCCAGGACCAGACATCTGGGACAGGCGATTCCCACCTCAGCACAAGGAGTGACCTGTCCTACAACAAACCCCTCATTTAACAGGATGCAGTTGGGGCTCTCTTAGTGTGATTATCATCCCAGATGTTCCCTGCAGTATCCCACAAAAGCACATTGCTCCGGCGCTGCAGAAAGCCACGAATTTCTTCACCACCAAATTTCTTCACCTCTTCCCTGAGCCATCACAGCCAAGAGCAGGGAAATAAACAGAGGAACTCACAGTGCTCTGTTGAGGACAATATCAGCCCACGACAGAGCCGTGAGTATAAAAATTACAATAGTAATAATCAGATTAATACAATGTTAACGGTGCTACCACCAGTGCTGGGTGTTCTTGCACAGAGCTGTTTGGGAACAGAAATGTTTCAAAGGCCTGTGCTAATTATCTATTGATTCATTAGCAAAATGTAAGGTGCTGATATAATTGCTGTCTGCCAAGAGCACACATCATTACTGTAAAACTTTCAGCTGTCTTGAGTATGACAGGGACTGTAAAGTGGAGATATAAAAAAAGCAGAAGTAGTTGACACGTGCATATTTTAAAGCCACATATTTCCTTTCCACAATACCTCCCTGAAATTCAATGGATTTCAAGCTTTCATGGAATAAGGAAGGTGTGTAAAAGCCAGGTTAACAAATGCCATCCTCCCCTCCCCACCCCAGCAGTGGACAGGCAAAGTTATGAAACACTCACAGAGAAAAAGCTTCTTTCCTTTAAAATCCTGAAGCCTTAGAAAAGACAAGTCCCTGGGGCAATAACCTATAATCTCTGCCTCATCTATTGCTGGAAAAACAAAGACAACTCTGGCAGTGTGTCCAGGCTCTCAGTTGATTGAGGAGCCAAGCCCTGCAGAAAGCTTCAAGGTGAAAGGAGCTCTCTGATGCTTCGCTCCAAGGTGAAGCCTCTTTTCTCTCCTCAGGTTTAAGCACATTAGCTCCTGTCAGAGGGAAAGCTGAGCCCTGCCAACTTTTTATCCAGCTATTTACAGAGAGGTTTAGGCCACGGCTTCCCTTCTCAAATATTTGTGAATAAGCAGATGGGATTACCAGTGCCTCGTGAGCTCGCTGGGAAGAAGAAGGAATTACCAGCCTGGCACCCTGGGAGCCAAACTCCTGTAACTTAATTTGCACCATGGCCAGAAAACGCCCATGGGCTGGTTCAGCCTGTGAAGGGGCACTGGAAATCTGCCAGTTCTGGGTCATGGGCACACAGCCTGCAGCCAGGGCAAGGAAACACCAGCTGGGTGCAAGGGAATCCATCAGGGATTGCAAACTTGTAAATTGTGAGCAAAGCAGAGACTAAAACACCTCCTTGTTAACTCAGCCCACAGGGTGCACATTTCTCCTTGGCTGCTTGGTTTGGGCAGTGCTGGAACATTTCCCTGTCCCTGAGACAGCGCTGCAACAGGACACGAGTGAAAAGGTTCCATCGTCTCCACCTGATGGAGGTTTGTTTTCTCCCTGTTTTGGGAAAAAACGAGTAGAATTAAACTGCAAACACACTCCTTTCTATCCCAGAGCACTGGCACAGGCAAGTTTTAAGCACCTGCCTCATTACAAATATTAGGCTCTGCAATTTTCTTACTAAGTTGTTCAACCCCTTAAGAAGGAAAGATGATATTTCAATAAAAGAAATTAAAAGAAATTGAAAGAATGGAGAGAGGGGGAAATCTCATATTTATCATGCTATAAATCTAGATTTTTTGGTGCAAAACTTTCACCATCAGCTTCTAATGGCCTAATACTAGACTAACAGCATCCTGGGCATCTGGGGTTTAAAAAACACCCAAGATATTTAGGTAGAGAGGAAGGACCTCTCCTTTGGAGTTTGTAGAGAGGTAAATCCAAGCCTTTGCTTACCAGGCACTGCACATCCCAACGCTGGGCAGGCTCCTGACCCTGGACAGGAAAACCTTTTCACTGCTGCTAAAGCAAGAAAGTGTTTAATCCTGTAAACAGGATCCCAGGCTGTAATCTCCAGGTGGTTCTGTTCCATAAATGGATTTGAGGCATTTGAAGTCTGCTGTCGGGACGCTGGGCTGGCAGCTCAGCTGCTCTGACTCTCCATAACTTCATTGCAGGGGCTGGAACTGCTCCAATTCAGGGCACGTTTGAGGAGTCGCCCTTCAATTTTTTCGTTGTTATTTTTTCAAAATGTTTCTGCAGCCCTCAGCAGAGCAGGAACAAAAGCCAGTCCCAGTCTCCAGTGGGAAATTCCCCACGGAGAGGAACACAGAGGGTGCCTGCTGTGGCTCTGGGACCAGCTCTGGCAGCCACTGCATGGCCACCCCACCTCAGGCATCCCCCAACCCTAAAAGTCACCTTTTATCCCCATTTCTCTGCTGGGTTGTCCCTGCAGAGGGACCAGACCCTCCACGAAACACAGACACACCAACACCAGACCCCACACAAACCCAGCCTTAAAATTAACACCACTAAATGCCAGGCTGAGGGAGGCTTAAATAGAGTTCTGAGTTCAATCAGGAAAACATCAAGGGATCAATTTGTCCAATCTGTCCACGGATAACATGTATTCCTTTAATTTTTTTAAATGTTATGAACTTCCAAGTAACACAGCAGGGAAAAGATATCAGTAATAGCTGTCAAAACCCTGACTTACAACTTCTTACACCGCAATTTAGGGCTCTCCAAACCTGCTCAGATTGATGGCATTTGTGAGGAGAGCCTTCCTTCCCTCTGCTGTCACACCAGCAGGTTAAGCTTTCAAACACTCCTCTAAAGGGCAGCGTGATGGGGATGCCCCAGAGACAGAGCTCACCTCCAGTGGTCCATTTAAAACCCCCACGCCCAGCCCAGCTTTGGGAAGAAAAGCTCCTTTTTGTGGTGTTTCAGTAATAGGATAAAACTGCTCCTGGAAGCGGAGTTTTTAATGCAATGTGAGGAAATGGCCTAAAGTTGTGTCAGAGCAGGTTTAGATGGGATATTAGGAAAATATCTTCACTGGAAGGGTGGTCAGGCATTGGAACAGGCTGCTCAGCAGGGACGGGGTGGAGTGACCATCCCTGGCAGTGTCCCAGGGGTGCAGATGTGACACCTGGGGACAGGGGTTGTGGTGGGCCTGGCGGTGCTGGGCAATGCTTGGACTCAATGGCCTTGGAGGGCTTTTCCAACCTCAGCAATTCCCGATTCCGTGACATCCGAGAGCCTCCATTTCCCAACAGAGCCTTTCCCAAGGGTAAAATTTAGTTTTTCTCTGCTGATGAAGACTTTGGTTCCTCACCCAGAGAGTGCTCTCTCAACATCATGCAAAATGCAGTGAGCCAGCACTTCAGGTCAGATTGAGCTGCTGCTACACGGATAAAAAACAAATTCAGTGCTAACGAGGAGAGCAAGAGTAAAATGGAAAGGGATCACGAGTATTTTCCTAATCTGATCAGGGCCTATTACTTTATAATTAAAACCCAAATTTATTTTATTGTTCAACAAGAAATGGTGGTTTACTGCGTTGATGTGATCATCATGAAATGAAATAAAGTGAAATAAATCAGTCACTATGCAAAATTCACTTATGCCAAGCCAGTACATATATATATATATATATATATATATATATATAAAAAAATATATGCTGAAGCCTTACAGAAGTAATAGATTAGAACTATGGTACAAAATAAGTGTTATTCCTGCCTGTGTTTTAATATCAAAAGCCCAAAATATCAGGAAGATGCCAAAATAGGAGCTGACTTGCACCACTCATGTGAATGTCTGACTTGGCCATTGGGACACAACCAGAGTTGCAGTGGTTTGTTTTTCTCTTTTGGTAAATTACAAGTCAGAAGTTAAAAGGAAGAAAATTAACGAAAATCATGTAATTTCATCCTAGAGCAGAGAAGGCTTAATGGGTAATCGAAATAATGTGCACTGCTTCAGCAATTTTTTTGTTACAATTGCAAAAAATAATGGCTTTCTGTGTTTTGAAAACTAAGGATTATACTGGATTGAGAACGCACTATGAAAAGCCTAATTTTTTTTTTTTTTTAGAAGCCTCAAAGACAAATAAGAATTTCTGTAGGCAGCCTTTTATCTGGGACAGAGAGCCTGGGTTTTAACTTTTCTCCAGTAAGCACAGCAGCACATTCCCTAACGAGAAATGTGCAGATGCAGTAATTAACCAGGGAATGACTCTTCATGGATCTCTCTGCTGTCTGGGCAGGGCGTTGCTCTGCAAGCAGCAAGAACTCAAAGCCATGGAGCTCCTCTTGACCCATTTGCTGCTCAAGGCATCACATCCAAGAGAGTTTCAGCTCTGTGGCTGCGGGGAAGTTTGTAAGAGCACTGAGGAAGGGGCCAAAAGCAGCTCAAAACCATAAAACCAAACATAAAGACAGGGAAACAAACAACTTTCTTAAAAACTACTGTCTTTTCAAATATGCAAGGGATAGGAATGATAATATAGAATCAATACATGGGGGAATAGGCATGGAAATCAGCGCTGGGCTTTCTGCTGATGCATTTTAGGAGCAGCAATAGCACAGAAGGAAGTGCCCAGCCAGGTGAAGGCTGGTTTCCTTCAGGTGAGTTTGACACACACATTTCATAGCTCAAGCACGTTTGTTACCCTCAGACCTTAATTAAACACACACATCCTTCACTCTTCACTCTTAACCTGTCTCCTATAGCAAAAAAAGATCTTTGTCAGTGTTGGAAATGTGAACATCGCTCAGACCTGGCTGTGTTTATTCTGCACCAGCCTAAGGTACATCCCCTCCCGCTTTGCAATGGGGTGATGGATGGGTTTGGGTGGCAATGGGCCTCAAAGCCCATCCAGTGCCACCCCTGCCATGGCAGGGACACCTTCCCCTACCCCGGGTTTTTCCAAGCCCTGTCCAACCTGGCCTTGGACACTGCCAGGGATGGGGAACCCTAAAAAACCTGTTAAAGTCAGGAGTTACTGCTGAGACTGCTGACACCTTGGCAGGTTTCTGGTCTGCCTGTCCAATTTACACCCTCTAATTAAGGACTGGTTTCCCTATATTAAGTCAACTACCAATTAACTACTACATCCTCCAACAATCTACTTAAAAACATGTAAGCTGTTCATGGGTTTTGTTAGTGTTGCCATGAACTTCCTTTTGAACTCCTGTGTAAACTTTTCCTCGACTCTTTACTCAGCACACACGTCCCCTTGGCTCCCCCAAACAAGCCAAAGCCTGCTGGGTTCCTGCTGCAGCAGCATGGCTTTGTTTACCTCTAGAAAAGAATTAAAAGCATTTTACCAGTAAAGAACCAATGTTTACAGTGCAGAGCGCGCCGTGCCCGTGTTTGCAGTGCTCAGCAACGCTGGGAAGTCATCCCTGAAATATTCCTCTAATCCCGTGGACGACTTTTCATCTTGCTGGGTTTAGTCAATGAGCACACTGCAAGCTCCTGCTTGAACAAAGCAAGTTTTCCCTCCTGAAGGAGCTCTGAGCACACGACCCACAGCCCATAATGGGCACATTCCCTGTGTCCCATAGCGGGACCAGCAGTTTGCCTGGAAAACTCATTTCCCCAAAAGCCCCCCTGCAGCCCCCACCTCCCCTCCTACAGCTGCTCTGCTGACTTCCAACTCTTTAGCAGAACCTCTTTAGAACCAAAATAAATACTGATCTTAAATTCAATGTACCCTGACAGCAAATAAGTTTGCTGTGCTTACTTCAGCATGAATAAAAAGCCCGCAAGGAGACTCCTACATAAGAGTATATTTACAAGTTCCATTACCCACCGGAGAGATTGATGTAATAAACCCATAATAAAAAGCCTCGTGTTATGGATTTCTCTAATGTTTCTTATCAAACAGCCTGTATTATCTTGGCTTGTGTATTCAATTTAAAATAGGTTTGCAGTAAGTGCCTGAGAGCTGGAGGTCATTCTCCCCGAGTTTTCTGACACGCCGGGACGTGCAGTGTCTTTTCCTGCCCTGGGAAGCTAAAAACACTCTGGAGCTCGGTCGAGAAGAGTTAACAAAGCAGGCAGGTGATGAATCCAAGAGAAAAAGGGTGGGAATGCATTACCTAAACACCTATTCATCCCTCCCAGCCACAGCCCAGCTCCTCGGGGCACAGCAGCCAGCACAGTTTATTTTTGCAGTTGTTTGAGACAAAACCCGTCCACAGAAATCGTTTTGCCCCCAGTTGCCACCCAATTTGTATTTCATCCTGGCTGGCAGCAACACAGCCCAGGTGGTCCCTGCACGCTGCCCACCTCGGGTCTGCTGCAGTGACTTCACCTTTTAGGTAAAAATAGCCCAAAATTGGGACAACAGACGCGGCGTTTGGAGGTGGAAGCAATAGCTAAGCACTTGTACCGATTTATTTCTTCCCTGGCACTGGATTTAGCTAATAACCATTAGCTGCTAATTAGGATTCAAAGCAATTTTCCTTCGGACCTATTTAAAATCGTTGCAACACAATTATGCAACACATTTGCCTCGTTTAGGAAATCTTTTAAATACATTGCTGTTTTCATTTTCAGTTCTTAACCTCTTGCTCTGCAGCATCCTCTGTGAGGGTTGAAGCAGCTCCATGGACCTACATCAATTTTCAGTCCATCTCCCCTTCCCTGCTATTATTTCTGCTAAAGCCTCTTGAATTAACCATCCAGTCCCTGTAAAATCCATCCCCTAGAATCACACAGTGTTTTTTCTGATTTCAGTGGATGCAGGATGTGCATCCACAGATGCCAAAGAGAAGGAAACCATAAGGATTTGTGTGCCAACCACTTATTATCCCTTTTTTCTCCCCACTGTAATCAAATTTTGCTTCCATTAACCACCCAGTAATAGCAAAAAAAAAAAGTTCACAACTCCAAGGCCTTCTTCTCACACAAAAAAGAATAAACGAGTGTTTTTCTGGTACCAGTTAACATTCTGCAGAACAAGCTGCTCAAAATATTGGTCTCAAATAAAAGCAGAGATGCACTTGGCAAAGATGCAATGGAGCAGTTGGGTACTGAAGTGAAATCAAACCCCTTTAATGTTAGGAGATTGGCATTCTCATTGTGACGAGGGTGAAGGGCACTCGGAGCTGAGCAGGGAGTTTGCCAGTGGAAAAAATTAAAAATAGGGAGCTTATTGCACATCAGCTGATGCATCAGACAGATGGACAGACATCCTCCTGTAGCCACCAGGAAGAACCTCCCATCCCTTGGACACACATCAAAAATATCTTCAAAATATAAAGGACACTTGGAAATTGAAAAAAACCCTCATAAATAAATAAAAATGCCTGACTGTGTTTCTCATCCCACGTGGCAGACCGAGCCTGGGCACCCACCTGTGCTGACAACCTCACCCTACCACAGCGAGGGGGTTTCCTGGGGAGGCTGACAAGATCATTTAGAGAGGAATTCTCCAGCTCCCAGCCTTGTTTGTGAGAAGCTGCTCTCTCACAGCACAGAGCTGAGAACCAAGAGAAGTTTATGTCAACCATCTTATGTGGTTTTTTGTTAACTACATCTTGCAGGTGGTGTTTTGTACATCTTGTTTCTCCAGTTTGTTATTCCCAGGCGTTGTCATAACTGACCAGTGTCTATGAGAGAGGTCCATCGAGTGGACCAGTGACCTTCTGCTGGTTGTACAGGCTAGCCTTTATAAAGTCTGGTTTCTTCTTAATTAAAAACTTTTCTCTGTGCTGGTAAGGACACAGTAAAGGAAACTCTCACACCTGCTAGGTTCGTTAGAAAGAGGGAAAAGGAGAAGCTTTATTTACATTTCTTATACTTTATAGGGTTTTCAATTCCACCAGGGATTGGAGGACATGTCACTTCCTCCTCAATCCCACTGGAAAAAAAGGATGCTCATCAAACTTTCTCTTATCACAAAAGGAATGAAAAACGGAAAATACCATTAAGTAAACATTGGCTGTTGTTTACATGAAAGTGTGTGAAAATTCTCTGACTCCAAGGTTAAAACAGAAGGCTTAGCAAAAAACAGGACAACATTCCTCTTTCTCCCTAAAAGTATTCCGCTTTTTTGCCATCCCCAAACTCAACAGCGACAGTTTCCCTGTGCCCTGGCTGGGCTCGAGTTCGGGGCGCTCCCTGCAGCCTTCCCTGGGTGGAGGCATCACATCCCACCCTGTGTGTGCCCCCAAATCCCCCCAAACTCCACCAGCCGAGGTCACACCACGCTTGCTGCTGCTGGGACATGGACTGAGGGCACCACGGAATGCTTCATGGTGTTATAAATACTATATTAAATATTAATATATTATATATTAAATATTATAATACTGGCTTTCCACAAGTATTAAAGTGAATGCTGTGTATATAATGCTAAAGTAGCTTTGCTATAAAGATATGGGGGGTTTTTGTAACTAAAGCCTTTATTTCTGCAGTAAAATAGCTGCTGTAGTTATGCTTGTGGTAACTGAACTGTCTGCTTGGTTGGGTAACACCCAGTGAACGTGAGATGAAGACCCCTGCTACTGACCTGCAGCTATCAGCAAAAAACCTCTGTGAACATCACAGACCAAGGCCCAAGCTGGAGGTGATCATAAAAACTGACCAAAACCACAGCCAAGAAATGCGCAGGCTCTAAAAAGGCCGACCCCAGGAGGGGCCAAGCAAAACAGTTCCCAGAAAATGTAAACTAGTTTGGGGGGAAAGTTTGAATATGTATAATTGTTTATGAATGTGCATTAATAGTCAAGATATGTAAAGGGTGTCTGCGATAGCAGGGGTGCTCTTGGCTGAGAGCCGGGGGTACCCAGCACTGTAACTTTTGCTTTATTGTTTTTATCCCTTATTGCCTTTTTATTAAACTTTTAAATTCTCACAAGAGAATTTCACAGTGGTGCTTTTCTCACCGTGGTCACCTTCTGCTGTATCCACCAGACCACAGGGACACAGTTCAGACACTCCAGTTCCCAGCTAACAGCACCTCACCCTTCAGAGCCACCCCAGGCTCCTTCACAAACCTGGGCTCTCCCTGTCCTGAAATCTCGCTTTAAATTCAGGTTACAATGTACCTGCTCTATCCTTTCCTAGTGACTCATCAATCCTTTTGTTTCAAACTCCACAGAGAACAGATCTCTGCTCCCAAACTCCAGGTGAGCTGTGAGGGGAGCTGGCACCTGTACGTCTCACACATGCTGGGAACAGACTGGCTCCAGCCCATTTAAATAAATATATCCTGCTGACTTTTTGGCACTGGTGATCTCTCCTCGGTACTCCCACAGCCCAGGAGCTCCCCAGTCAGCTCTCGAGTGGAGTCTGGGAAGATGCAGGAGTGGCAGAGCCACTGCTGGAAGCTGTTCTGGCTGGCAGGGATGACTGAGGCTGCTTTCAGAAGCAGGGACTGTGCCAGGTTATTCCTGACTCAGGGGAAAACTGAAACATTTCTTGGACTATGTCTGCAGAACACTGCCCCTGTGAGCAGCTAAGAAAGCTGGAAACATCGACTGGCAGCTGCTAAAGTTCCACCCTTCAGCCTGTGACAGAGTGGAGCATTTTCACCCGTGCTGAGCCCCTCCCTGCTGTGTTGAGGGTGTGGGATTTGGAGCACGTTATCACCCCTGGAACCAAGGCTCTCCTTCCAGCTCTTTGCTCGCCTCCTGCATTTCTGAGCAGGGATGAGAGGAGTCACCCCAGCTGGAATGACAAAGGTCTGCAGGAAAAGTGTCCACGGAGCTGCTCCAAGGGTTTGAGATGCTCCCTTTGCTCTGGAGCCGGGCTGGGAGAGCTGGGGGTGCTCACCTGGAGAGGAGAAGGCTCCAGGGAGAGCTCAGAGCCCCTGCCAGGGCCTGAAGGGGCTCCAGGAGAGCTGGAGAGGGACTGGGGACAAGGACAGGACACAGGGAATGGCTTCCCACTGCCAGAGGGCAGGGATGGATGGGATATTGGGGAGAAATTCCTGGCAGGGAGGGTGGGGAGGGTTTGAGATGGAATTCCCAGAGCAGCTGTGGCTGCCCCTGGATCCCTGGCAGTGCCCAAGGCCAGGCTGGACAGGGCTTGGAGCAGCCTGGGACAGTGGGAGGTGTCCCTGCCATGGCAGGGGTGGCACTGGATTATCTTTAAGGTCCCTCACAACCCAAACCATTCAGTGATAAAAAGATGCTTGAAAAATCTAAATTCACACTTCATTTCCTCTGATCAGCTTACAGAGACCCTTGATGCTTTTACAACACAAGTCATGTGGGTTGGGGTTTTTTTATGGCCTTTTTCCTTGTTATTTAAAAGCTTTTAAAAGGAAGACAATGCCCAGGACCAGATTTTAATGGAAGACCTTGAACACATTATAGCAAAAGAAAATTTGAATGCTTGATAATTTAAGTGCTATATTTTTACTACCAGTGCGAACCCAACCCTAGCAAATTAAAACAGGAAGAATTAATTGGATATGCAAATAAGATTATTCACTATATAAATCTAATTACATACCAATCTGCTTTAACAGCATGAAAAAGACAAAAAAGACTCTTTGTAAATTGTTTTCAAAACCACCTGTAGCACAACAAAGGGGAGAGGCTGTCTCTGAAAGGTGCTCATTTCAGCACTAATCAAACGAGGTGTTTTGAAGATCTCATCAAGATCCCTTTGCCAGGGGCACCCCGCTCTGTCCCCCAATTTGAACTGATGCCTTCTCCCAGCCACCCAGAAACAGAGACCAGACAGGAGGAAGGGAATAAAGGCAGGGATTTATTTGAAGGCCTTCAAGGCACCCCCTGGGGAGCCAGAGGCTGCTTCCATAAAATGGACCCCAAGATGGACAATGAGTCACGAGTTCTTGACACTGATATAGGTTTGGTCCCTTTGCATCTCAGCATAAATTCCCCAATTAAAACTTGAGCTCTCTTCAATTTCTCCACCTCTCTCATGGTCGCAGTTTACACCTTTGGGCCTAGGACAGCCCGAGTGTCCTTGAACAGCTCAGAGAGGCTTTGTTGTGTCTGTCTGGCCTAAGAGAGCAGCTCACGAGCTACAAGGAACTTCAGAGTTACACACTGGGCAGTACAGGATTTGAAAAATATAGAAATTAAAACCTAAGGCATCACCACCAGTCCGGGATCAGCTTTCAAACACATCCCAAAACACTGCCTCTGTTTTTATCCTAGGAACAGACAGAACAGGCTGGATCTTGGGAATGTGAGGTGATTCTGGTCACAAATGACTCTGGTTACCTCTGACTTTTCTACAAAATACTAGCCTTGTTCTCATCCTGAGCACGGACTGGGCTGGCACTGGGCACACCAGCAGGGGCACTGGGAGCTGCTGGCTGCACACCCCGAGCCTTTTACAGAACTAAAAGGGATGAAGGAATAATCAGCAGAACCCCACAGTGGGCGAGGGAGATCTCTCCAGGGGGAAAAAGCCTGTTAATTTGGGAGCCTTTTGTGTCCAAGAAGCAAATTACACTGATGGCCAATTTATTTCTGTGAGGAGCTACTTGTCAGGGGAAGTAAAAATTATAAATAAGATCAGTGGGATAGATTAAGGTACAGAATAGCTGAGACCATAATTAGTGCCCATGTGCCACCCCTGATAAAGGACCCCAATCACCTGTTTTCTCTGACTGTACGCTGAATTTTGTCATCTAAGTCTGGTTCCCTGGTTCACAATTGGGCACCTAAAACACTCCAGAGTGAAAAACATTAAAAATGTGTTCCAAAGAAAAGCAAAGTGATGTTTACACCTGTACAGCAGACAAGTATTGAGGTCACCTTGCGGAAAGCAAGTTGCTGTTATTACAGAAAATTAAATTTGACCTGCATAAAAAAACCTACAAAATACTGAAGAGTTGTTAAAAATTTAAATGTGCAGTGGAGGCAGGAATTTGGTGGTTTTTAGTCATTTAAACTCTGTGTATAGAGGGGTTTTGCAGCCTTTATTGTCTATTTCAGAGTATATTAATAAAGACAGGGAGCATTGCCCTTGCACTGTAGATACTGAAATATACACCAAAAAGAAATGCAGAAATTTGGTGAACACGGAGAACTTTTTGTCACTTAAACTCTGCAGGGAATTTGCTTGCAGCCTTTATTGTCTATTTTAGACTGCATTAATAATGGAGGGTAGCTCCAGGTGAGAATTACCCATCTGCAGAGCCATTGGTGACACACTGACGTGGCTTAGCAAAGCTGGGTTTCCTTTAAGCCCAGCCTGGCTGCCAATACATTTGTACAGTCAAACTGTGTTGCCCTGGTTTTTGTAAGCCTTCTGTTTTTAACCTTGGAGTCAGATTCTTTCACATAAATTTATGTAAATAATAGCCAATGTTTACTTAATGGTATTTTCTGGTTTTCATTCCTTTTGTGATATGAGAGCTTTAATGAGCACCTTTCTTCTCCAGTGGGATGGAGAAGGAAGTGACATGTCCTCCAATCCCTTGTGCAGTTGAGATGNTAGACTGCATTAATAATGGAGGGTAGCTCCAGGTGAGAATTACCCATCTGCAGAGCCATTGGTGACACACTGACGTGGCTTAGCAAAGCTGGGTTTCCTTTAAGCCCAGCCTGGCTGCCAATACATTTGTACAGTCAAACTGTGTTGCCCTGGTTTTTGTAAGCCTTCTGTTTTTAACCTTGGAGTCAGATTCTTTCACATAAATTTATGTAAATAATAGCCAATGTTTACTTAATGGTATTTTCTGGTTTTCATTCCTTTTGTGATATGAGAGCTTTAATGAGCACCTTTCTTCTCCAGTGGGATGGAGAAGGAAGTGACATGTCCTCCAATCCCTTGTGCAGTTGAGATGTGTATAAAAATAAGATAATGTAAACAATAAAGGCCATTATTCCTTCCTTTCTGCTGAACCTAGCAGGTGTAAAAGCGTCTTTATTGTGTCTCCCCAGACACNTTTGTCAAACTGATACATTTTTCTTTTTACTTTAAATGCTCCGTGGGCAGCTGCGCAGTAACTCCTGAATTTGCATGAAATCTGAAGTCTTCAGGAGCAGCTTAAGGAGTTTTTAAGCTCCTGCTTTCTCCAAAAACAAGGAGTGGAAGGGACAGATCCCGCAGAGAACATCAGCAGGGTTTGTTGCACCACGGAGCAACTGGTGGCAAATTTTTTGCTCTTTTCTCTACATTTTTCTAAATTTTACCTTTTTTTCTCTTCCAGGGGCAGCCAGGGCAGCTCTCATGTGTGCAAACCAGTGGCTCAGGGCATGGGAAGGGGTTTTTCTAGCTGGGAATTTATCCTTGTGTCAACCCTCCTCTCACTGATTTGGACTGACACATTTTATCAGCTGACACACCCTAAAAATGGCCTTTTTTAAAAAAACCAGTGCTGAGTTATGGCATCTCTTAAATGCCAAAACCTCTGCTAACTTCTGTATTTTCATGCATCCCCTAAACCCTCTTAAAAGAAAGCAGGAAAACACCAGAGAACACCTCCACTTAAAAATAAGAAGGGGAGGTTACATTTTAGCAGTAATTGGGTGTCACATTAAAGAAAGTCACAATAGAGAAGTGTCAGAAGCCTCTGCCGTGGCTTTGAGCACAGCACCTCGCGGGAGCTGTGAGTGGCAGTGCTGACTGCAAGGTGTAAGAGCTCACAGGGTAACAACCTTGCCCAAATCAATCCCCCAAAGCCCTGACAGGCACATTTCGCTCCCACCCACCCCCAAAAACCCCACGCCATGAGCACATTTTCCACCCAGCAGGCACTTTCCAAACCAGCACAGCCACACCTGAACTTCGGCACTGAGCTCCTGTGTCGGAACAAACTGAAATTGGATGGAATTTGTAAAGTTTGATTCAGTATCACTCAAAAAGAACAAGCAATCAGACCATTACTGCCTGCAGTGATGGGGTTATTCCAGTAACATCCTTATTCCAGGAATAACTCCCTGTATCCATAGATGAAGGTGGAGATTTCTCTTGCTCAAGCCCCAGTGTCGCTATAGGACACAAGAAAGGGGATGGACTCTTGCTAGGTTGAGCAGAAAGAGGAAAAGGAGAACGTTTATTTTCATTTCTCGTACTTAGAGGTTTCTCAATTCCACAAGGGATTGGAGGACATGGCACTTCCTCTTCAATCCCACTGGAGAAAAAGGATGCTCCTCAAAAATTCTCTGATAGTACAAGAACGTGAGCAAAAGGACAGTTAAGTAAACATTGTCTATTATTTACACAAAATCTGTGAGAATCTCTGACTCCAAATATGCAAACATCAGAAGGGCTAAGAAAAAACCAGGGCGACATCCCAGGTCAGATTCCCACCTCCTGTGCTTTTATTCAGCGTGGTGGGGCAGTTCCTGACCTTCCCAAAGTGTCCAAGCAGTGCTGCAACACCCCCTGAGCAGCCTGGTCCCTCCCTGCCCACGGAGGGGATGGGAGCTGCATGGACTCAGCAATCCAGCACCAAAATCCAGCCTTTTCTCTGTGTCAACGCCTGCCCCAAAAGCATTTTGATTGCACAAATGAGCTGTAAATCCTTCAAGTATAAAATCCAGAATAAAATAAAAGGGTTTAATAAAACCAGTATAAAATCTAAGGGCGGTCCCTTCCCGCACCCTGTGGTGTTTGAATTTTAATTTGTAGGTTCCATGTTGAGCAATGCCTGAAATGCAGCTGTTTGGGGATGGGTGAGAATTGGATTTGAAAGAACACATTTTCTGTTCCTTCTCTTCACATCCACGTGTGCATATTTAAAAATGGAGACATTACCCCTGTGCTTTAATCGTGGTCCGAATCACGAATCAGGAGCTAAATCAGCGCAGAGTCAATCCTGAATGGGACAGAACCACTGGGATCACTGAATTCCAGCTCCTGTTGGATTTTCCTAGTGCTTTTCAGCCATGGATTTGACTTTCTACGCATTCCCACCTGGTTTGCACAACGCCCACGGCGTGGTTTAAGCAGCACCTTTCCACTGCCCTGCCCTTCCCTGGCGGGGATTGCGGCGTTCCCAGAGATGCTGCTGCCCGTCCCCGGGGCCCTGATGCAAGCCTGGCACACTCTTACAGCTCCTATCCCAAGGGGAGAGCTCCAATCATCCCTCAGTGCCAGCAGCAGCCCCGGGAGAAGGCGTTTGTAAACAAAAATCCATCACGGGCACTGCACATCCTCGTCCTCACGCCCTCTTCTGCTCCCTGACTTCTGATAAACGCAACTCGGGGTGTGCAGCCACCAGCCAGAGCCTCCCTGCAGTTAGCACCCCGAGGCTGAGAACCAGCTGTGGGGTTATTTAATGAGTCAGAAGCTGCAGGAAAGGTTTAGGAGTGGGGAAATAGAGGGATCGTGTGAGACGACTGAGACAGAGGAAAGGAGAAGCAGGACGGGAGAAGATGGGAATCCCATGTAGAGTAAAAACTCACAGATGCAGCTCCTCAGCTGATTTAAAGGGGCGTTTTTGACAGAAGCCAATAAATGTGCTCTGAAACAGGGTGCCCAGAGCAGCTGTGGCTGCCCCTGGATCCCTGGATGTGTCCAAGGCCAGGCTGGATGGGGCTGGGAGCAGCCTGGGACAGTGGAAGGTGTCCCCAGGACAGGAGATCAGAATGAGATGAGCTTTAAGGTCCCTCCCAACCCAAACCATTGTGGCATTCTCTGATCCTGACAAGTGCAGTAGCCAGAGACTTTAATGGAGACACATCCTCTTCTCACACATCTGCTCTGACTGATTCCTACGTAAGAGAACTGAATTTAAAAACAAAGCTTGTCCTTTTCCAGTCATGGTGGGGAACTCAGATAAATGGGTACATTTTTGACTCCTAGATTATATTTTAGTTCGCCAGTGGAAGGTGTCCCTGCCCACAGCAGGGGTGGCACTGGATGGGCTTTAAGGTCCCTTCCAACCCAACCCATTCTGGGATTTTGAGCTGCACTGGTGGAGGACTGGGATCATTTATCAGGTGAGACAAACCCCTCCCAAACATCCCAGGGGATGCAGGACCCCGCAGGGAAAGGCCCTGACACCCACAGGGGCGATGAGGGACCCTCCAGGAGCTGCTTTCCAGAAAAGGCATCATCCCCCAGCAAACCTGCCCAAACTGCCCGGCTGAACCCCTCACACAGCTTTGCTCGGGGACACTTCTGTCCCCATGGTCACAGGAGCTGCTGCCCACGCTGGGCTGACCCCGCAGGGCAGGCTCAGCACTCACCTGCGTGGCTGCAGCTTTGCTCAATTAAAAACTCACATTCCAAAGCCGCTTCCCGGTCCTGGGAGCTCGTGAGACAGGCGCATTAAATGAGCAATAAAATGCAGCTTAATGGGGTCGATGTTAAATTAGTTTCAATTATCAAACCCCGTTTTAACGAAATGAATGCCTGGCTCCCTTCCAGGACTCACATAATTTACATGGGAAAGCACTGGGTTCCCTCTCCTCCCACTGACTGATGGCATCTCCCCCTCGCCTTTCATGAGGGAATAACTTCTGTGCTCCATCCTAATGTACCAACAAATTCCAAATACAGAAAAGAGAGCATTCAAGTTTGCTCAGGAATGCAGCAGAGGTCAGTAAATGTGACTGTTCAACTTAATAAAGCAAAGTCAGTAAGAAAAAATACTGGGAAATTCTATGCAGATTATTTACCAGTGAGTTGTTTGTGGAGTGTTATTTTATAACAAGTGGGAAAACGCTCAGGGAAGCGCTGCTTTTCATCAAGGAAAAAGAGGACACAGGCTTTAGAGTACACAAAATGTTGTTAGATCTGCTAAGGAGGAAAAGGCAGTGCCTGCCAGATGTGCATTTCATGTGCTGGAAATTCACGACCATATTTTGAAGTGAGGAGCTCACTTTTGTGAGGGTAACAAGAAGCCAGAGCCTGTCCTGCCTCTCTGGAGAAGGCGTGGGGAATCCAGCACATCCTGAGGAGCCCACTCCCAGTGCCTCTCCTCATGCTCGTGGATGAAAAATGGAGAATTAGCATATTTTTCCCTATTTATGAAATGAGCTGCAGCCATTCCTGCTCACAGTTCTTGGTCACTTGTCTTGAGAGTCACAGCTCAGAGAGGCATCAGGAGGTGGCCAAGGAGAGCGTTTTTACCCCAGCTGAGGAACACAAATCTCAGTAAATCTGATTAGGAGCTGCTCTGCCTTTCTAACTTGTTTTCTCTCCTGAAGTGCTTCAATGTTCCCAACCCACAGGGGCTGAGGAAACCAACCACAGGCAAACACCCAATGGCAAAATCACCTTCCAGATCACTCTCATCCAGCTGGTCACCCCTCCTGCTGTCCTTCATGGCTCTCCCCACTCCAACTCTCCCCATTTTGAGGTCCATAGGAGATTTTTTGGGAGTCTCTTTCCATTATTCTTTCAGCCCTGTGATGTCAGTGACCATTTGCATGCTGGCAGATGTGACACTCCTCTGCCTGAGCTCTGCTCCCACAGCTCTGTCTCTTCCCAAAGATGCTTCTCCCCTCAGGAAGAAAAGCACAAGACTAAAGCTTGTCTCTATTTAAGCCTTTCTTCCTGCTTTTTAAACTTGAATTGGCAGTAAATATCATCCCTTTCAATAATGTTTATGGTTTCAGATATTGACTTTTTTCTGAGTTTGGTCACAAACCAACCAAAAAAAGCAGGTTGGAGACCTGGATGCACAGTATGGGCATCAGATCTGTGTTAGGCATCCAAAGGGATCACAAAATCACAACAGAGAGAAAAGAAAACAACAGTTCCAGTTATTGCCAGATCACCACGACCTGGACCTCAGCTGTACAGCTCAGAAATACACCAGTGCTGGCATTTTTGTCACGTATAATCCCACTTTTCAGGGATGTTAGAAAAGACAATTTAAGTTACTTGACACAGAGAATTTAGAACCAATATTTCCATCGCTGAGGAAGTAATCCTTCTCTTCATCCCAGCTGTGCCTCCAGCTGCTTCCAGCCCCTTTTCCTCTCTGTGCCCCCTGTCTCACACCCCAGAAAGCCCAGCCACCACCCTGCCCTCTTTCCAGTCCCCCTCAGGTGTCTCCTAGCAAAGCCCACACAGGGTGAGGACAGAGAAAATGACATTTCCTGTGGGCTGGGTAAAACTGGAGGGAGAGGGAATGCTCTGGGAGTAAAGCCCGAGCTCGCAGGGAGCATTTCATGGCATCACCTGAGCTGGAAGGGCACAAATCATTTGTTCTCCCAGGTCTCACTGATCAGCCACTGCATCACCCCCGTTTCACAAATAAAAACAACGATCACACTCAGAGCTCTGCCAGGGATCTATTTTGCAGACTTGAAGGCTCAGAAGGGGCAAATTAAAGGTTGGGATAAGAGGAATTTCAGACACATCTGAGTTCGTGCTGTTCCTGACATGCCCTGGACAACTCAAGGCCCTCACACATGAACTGCTTATTTTCCTTTCAGCTGTGCAAGACAGCCGTGGGAAGCTTTATAAATGACAATGCCCCTTAAAACAGATGCATCCTCAGACATTTAAACTCAGAAAATTGGAATTAAGACACATCAACCTATTAAGATAGCTGTATTTTTCATACTTTCCCTGACACCTGGAAAGTTTAATGAAGTTTAAAGTCACCAGCTTCAGCTGGAGATGCTGACTGCTGGCTGGCTAATTAGTTGCCTGTCTCATTGATTAGCAACTCCTCCAGTTGTCGATTATAAATGGTTGTAATGCTTGCCTTGCTTCACGGCGTAATTAATATGATACAGACTATTTAACAATCGTGTCTTAGCTGGATTTGTGAAGCTGAATATGTGTATTTTACTGCAAAATAAAAAAATCCAAACACATGAGGAAAACCAGACTGAAGCACGGAAGGGATAATGGGCGAGTTTTGCTCCCGCCTTGTAACACACAGGAAATCTTTCCCAAAACTTGCCATAATGAGTCAGCTCAGCCTGTCAGGAGCATATTCTTAATTTCAGAGCAGAGCCTGTCACAGCCCTTGACAAACGCTCCAATAAAGCAGCATTAAACAATGCCCAGGTGAACTGCAGCATTCCGTGCTCTATTCATTAAAGGAAGAACTTACTGGGAGCAGCCACTGGTTTGCCACAGGCTGGCTTTGAGCATGATTTGCAAAAACACATCAACATCCATCCTATTTAACGGCCCCAACCCTGTAAGAAGTGGAGCCCTGGTGACAGCCAGGCCTGGCTGCAGGAAGGGACAGGAATTTCTGGGAGAAACCCTGCAGAAACACGCAGGGGTGGTGAGGAGCCTCACTTTATGGCCAGCCCGTGTCCACGTGGGGCTGTCAGCAATTCTGTGACTGCCCACCTGGACAGCACGGCCATTATCCGAGCTGGATTGACTTTTATTCCCTTTGGAAGATCCCCCTTCACTGCTGCTTGGCTGAGGGACCTTTACCAAAGGAAAATGATCGCTGCCATCAGCATTTCCAGCACTTCAGGCTCCAAGGGCGGCGGCAAGACGCAGGGATTTAACCCCAAAAGGCTCAGGGGGAGCTGATGGGTCTTGTGGCACCCCAGAATACTCCTCGGACCATACAGGGGGGTCTGGAGCCCTGCCAGACAGTCTC
>VYXC01009969.1:105422-125523 GCA_013397175.1 Platysteira castanea
TGCTCCAGACACTGAGAGATAAGAAACAATAAACAACTTGAACACGAATCCGCAGGAGTGTCCAGTCTCTTGGCTTGGGCTTGGGACTTTTTAAGATCAAGAAACAGCCATAAAAAACTCAGAGATAAACTACAGATCTCTCCCTGTGTTCTAAATGATGAAAATCCTCACCAAAGCATGGAGAAAAGGAGCAGGGATTGTGTACCCAGGCAGGGAGGAGATCCCCACGGAGGCAGGTTTTTGACTGGCTAAGCCAGGCTTTGCCCAGCACCAAGCACAAGCTCCAAGCCCAGCCCAGCAGGTTTCCCACTGCACCACAGCTCTCACCTCTTGTTCTCCTCCATGACCGCACAAGCATTACAAAATTAAGCCCCTTTCCAATAATGTTTAGATTTTCTAAGAATCATGCAGTGTTTTACCCATAAAACACACGACTAATCACCTCAATTTTTGCCGTAAAATCCATTTTTACTGGCAATAAATAAGCAGTTTTGGTCCATATCCTCCCTAATTTGATAGATGCGTGGAAAAGTGGGTATTTCTGTAAGTCCCTAAATGAGATTTAATTTCAATACCTACACACTAATTCAAACGCAAAGGAGCGAAATTGAAAAGAGGCATCGTATGAAACACACAGGGGATCAATACCCAGCCAGAGAGCTGGAACATCTGCTTGGAAAAATGTCTGCCCTGTTTCATTTAAAGTGCACCATCTCACCTTCTTAACTCCTGAGAAAGAGGCAATTAAACTTGCCCAGATGGACTTGAGAGTCAAACAGAGGAAAACATCATATACCCAATCATCCGTATATAAAAATGAGAAGATTGCATTGATATGGCCTCTAATTCCGTAATTTGGGAAGTGATGGCCTAAATCAATCAGGTCACATCCAGCAAGGGCTTTGCTGCTGGCAGATGAGGAGCGAAAATGGGTACAGGCTTCTTGTGAGGCCGACCTAAATCCTCTGCAACCACAGAAAAACTCGCCACATAATCCCTAAATAAGCATAAATTACATTTCCTTAGCTCTCCTTTCCACCTGTGTACAGCTGAGTGATGTGTAGAGCCCCAGTTCAGCAGCTCAAAGTCTTCCTGCTTCAGTTTAAAGGATTTTTTGTCCAGATTTAATCATTCCTATTCCAGTGAGGAGAGCTGGACCCAGGACCTGCTCACCCAGGGTGATGCTGCTGGGGGGCCACAACCCTTCCTGAGAGATTTCCAAATACAGGAATTGGAAATGAACAGAAAACACCCCAAAATAATCAGAAAAAGCCCACCCAAAGTATGAAGGGCAGGGCAGATCTTATCTGCAAACCCTTCTGCAGTGGTGCCCAGGGCTGGGTGGTGTTTGAGGAGCAACAGGAGCCATTCCTGCCTCCTCTGCTGTGCAAACATTAATTAGGCAGCCGGCTCCAGAAATGCAAAGTGCTGCAGAACTGACCAAAATATAAATTAATTAATTATGGGGCCGCACCAGATTAATGATTTCCCAGCTTCTGGCTCGCATCAAAGTGCAGAGGGAGCTACACAGCCCCAGAAAAAGAAACGCTGAACAAATTGAACTGCGGCCTCGTTTAGAGGAGATCATCATTTAATATGTACAACAGGGCTCCCAGCTTTAATTATTTATATTCCGACACGAAATTAGCTGAATTTCTCTGGTATGTAACCTGCAGCTGCTTGGAGAGCAGCACGGATTCAAATCTCCCTCCCATTGTGAATTCTGAGCTTTAATTTTTAACAGAGCTGGGCGCCCGATGTCATTGAATGTATTGATATAAATTATGGGGGTTTTGCCTCACAATGGAAAATACTTGACTCTAAATCACATTTTTTCCCTCCCATGAGTTGCACAGCCATGCTCTAAACCCTCTGGTCTCAACCACTGCTGGGGTATTGCTATGCTGGATCAGCATGTGGTAAAAGGAGAAAGGACGCCTGGGCAGGCATTGCTAAGAGTATTTTCCTGTTAAAAAAACGTTTGGGGAAAAACCCAAATCACCACCACAAAAAAAAAAAAAAAAAACAACCCTGAAAACAAAACAGCAATGAATAAAAAAACACCAAAAAACCCACTAAAAAAACCCCCCAAAACCAAATCAAACCAAAAAAAACCACCAAAAAACTCCCCCAAAAAAACCAACCAACCAAAAAAAAAAACCCAAATCAAAACCAAACCCCAAGAGCTCCAGGGAACATTCATGTTTGAAGCTCCTGTGTTTATGTGGTGCTTGCAGCTGGAAGGGGCTGGTCAGGAGTCAGGGACGGGGTCTGCCATGAGGTCAGCGTGTGATGAGCAATTTTATTGCGCATCACTTGGTTTTTTTACTTTATATTATTATTTACTATCGTTGCATGTTACTTTATATCAATTATTAAATTGTTCTCATCTCAACCTACGAGTTTTGATTCTCCTCCCCGTTACACCGGGGTAGAGGGAGGTGAGTGAGGGGCTGGGTGGGGCTGAGCTGGGCTCAACCCACAGCACTGTCGGAGGGTGAATGGTTAAATCCCACCATAAAATATGCACGTGCACGCTCAGACATTAGTGTGTCTGTGCCACTGCAGCTCATTAACATGCAAACACGACTCCAGCACAGACTCACTGCTCCAGGAGGGTAATGAGGCAAAGGATGGCACAGAAGTCACAGAAACACGGAAAATTTCCTTTCTGACTCGTCCAGCGCGTGACAGGCCCACGATGTCACACCTCCCTCGTGCTTTGGCTCACCCCGTGCAGTGCCTTTTGTTTCCAGCTCTCCTCCCTGGCTGGACACAAATTTTTGAGGGATGTGATTTTTTGCTGGAGCTGAAACAGTTCTTAGAGAATTTGCAGAGGGTCAGCAAAGCTTGTTCCAAAGCCCTGCTGGCCTCGCCATGGGCAAGGAGTTGGTTGTAGGTTCACCTGCCCTGGACCAAACCAGGAGTGTCCAAGGCTGTCCTGAGTCTTTCTCTCTTTGCCAAATCCTTGATTAATTCCTCCTCAAACTGCCATTATTATTCTCCCACGTGTGTTTTGTTCTGAAGGAGGGTGCCAGGGTTTAATTAATGTTTACGTCACCCTGGGGTTAATCTGGATGGCTCGAATGTACCTGCTGCTCTCTCAGACTGTTTTACTGCTTTATTTACTAACTTTGGGTTTCTCCCATTTTATTTGTGTTCGCTGCCAGGTTCCTTTTCCAGCATTTTAGATAACAGCAAAGTACTTAGAGCAGTGTTTACTTTTTTCTGCGTAGCTCTACTGAACATCAAGCAACTTTTATTCCGGTACTTAGGGGTACCTATTTTTGGGATACGTGGCGATGCCCAAGGGAGAGCCTCTTCTGACAAGGTTATGACTTGAAGAGCTTTATGCTACTTTTCACAGCCATGCCCACCTCTCATCCCACTCTCCAGTGCTTAAAAATTATCAGCACCACAGCTGCTGTTTAAGGAATGTGAGAGCCTGATCAAACCGGGGCTGTTTGGCACCAAGGAATTCATTTGCAGCTACTGACACCTGAAAACACAGCCAGAAACCCTGAACGGATCCACACCAACGATCGAGTTCGAGAAGCATCAGTGGGTTTTCAGCAGTGCAGCCTCAAAACAACCAGTGCAAAACAGCCTGAAAAACACAGTCCCAGCTTGGGCGGTGGGATGGAAGGAGGTGGTGGCTCTGAAAGATCTTTTCCATGTTCAGAGCTCCTGAAATCATGAGCAGGGCTGTGCCTCGAGGCTCTGGTCCCAGACTGATGGAGGTTTCTCTGTGAGGAGCTGCAGTATCTGCACCCCCAGCACACAGAGTCAGTAGCAGTGTCCCCCGTGGGCAGCTCTGGCCTGTCCCCGCTCTGCTGGCACTGCTGGCCAAGTGGCACCTTAAGGCCACTTAATTTGGGGTCCTGCCATGCTCAGGGGCTGGCAGCTGCTTCGTGGCTCGGATGAAACGAGCTGGGAAGTTTTGCTGCAGTGGCCGGGGAGAAGATGTGCATTTAGGTGTGGGAAATGAAGCTGCAGAAAACCTGTTGCCCTGGTTTTTGCTAAAGCCTTCTGTTTTAACCTTGGAGTCAGATTCTTTCTCACANTTTGTATGGTTTTACAATATGCTTTATAAAGGCAGAAATACACCTCAGAAAGCAGAAGCATGCTTCGTGCGAACAGAAAGTTTTAATGAATAAGTTATGAATTTTTAAGTTTAGCAATAAGTATTATAATAAAACTTATTAAGAAACTTAGAATATAATAACGTAAGCCTAAGTAGCAGTAAGGTGATTGGTTAAGAAGTGCACATGCAGTGGAACCATGTAAAACAATAGATAATGATTGGTACAAATATGCTGGCGAGCTTTGTGGCACTTGCTTATTGGCTTAAAAAGATATATAAGGCCTTGGAACTAAATGTAGTGTGGCTTCTGATGATAATGGCCTTACTCGTAACATCTCTCTGCTGTCTCGCTCTGAGACTGATGCTGCAATAAAATCTCCTTACAACATCCCTCTGTCGTCCCTGTCTCTACTAATCCCAACATTTAGGAAGTGCGCACCCCAAAAAAGCCCCAGGAGCTGGCGTGAGTGGCCAGAGCCCCAAAGAAGCCCTGGGGGTCCTGTTGCTTGGGGTTTGTTGGGGCAACACCCCAAAAACTCGTCCTTCACCAGCCCTGCTGCCCTCTGCAGCAGAGACCAGAGACGAGGATGGCACCCGGGCTGTGTCTGACTCTGGTTAGAAGAACTAAACCCAAGTATTCCATTTTCAGGTTTAAGCTTATTTTGATGGGTAGCTCAATTCTCAACTTTCCCAGTGATTTAAGGGTCCACAAGGCACTGTAGAGGGTTGGTAGACAACTTTCTGCATACTAGTTTTGGTTTTTTTCCCCCCTTTTATAATTCAGTTACTAATACTTTGTCACAAGGGTGAAAAATGGTTTGATCAACACGTAAACAAAAGTTTCTCCCTTAACTTCAGAATATTTAACAGCCACCTGTGCACGTGTTCATAGCACCAGAGCACGACACAAAACACTCCCCAGAGCTCCAGGAAGCAATCCAAGTGCATCCCTTAAAAACAGCCCAAATGAGCAACACCAGAGTTCCCACAGCACAACCACTTCCATGCCTCCAGCCAGCTTGGACAATGCTGCAGGCAGCCACAGAAAATCCCAGTTTAAAACCTGCCCAAAGAAGCCGGCCCAGAGCACGTCCTGCAGCAAAAGGAAACCTTCTCCTCGCTCAGCAACTGTTCTAAAACCCACACCAACTTCTGGCCCTCCTCTCCCCACACATCTGTTAAATCTCCCTCAGCAGCACAGAGAATCTGGGGCCTGAGGAAATTCAAGGCGCTGCAAAGAGGAGGGAAAACGCTGCTGCAGAGTAATGTGGGGAAAGCCAGTGCTGGAGAGGTGCATTTTTATTAAACACAGATGTAAAAGATAATGGCAACCCCCCCAACACATCCCCCTGAAACTTTGTTTTGCTGAGCTGAAGCAGTTTTCAATAGGTATTTCAAGCAGAGAAATTACGGTAAAAATATTCTCCATGCTTTTGTTTTCCCACTCTTTTTATTTATTTGGCTTGAAATAAAGGCTCCTCCTCGACGCATTCCCGCAGCCCAACTTCCCTGGGGTTGCAATTCCCAAAACACGTGGGGGGGCTCTGCATTGCAGAATCTCTCTGCAACCAATTTTCTGCCAGCTCAGAAACTGTCAAAGCACATTTAGAAAGACTCGGAACCAAATTTCAAAAATAGGTACCCCTAAGTACCGGAATAAAAGTCGCTGGATGTTCAGTACTGAGCTACGCAGAAAAAAGTAAACACTGCTCTAAGTACTTTGCTATTATCTAAAATGCTGGAAAAGGAACCTGGCAGCGAACACAAAAGGGGAGAAACCCAAAATTAGTAAATAAAGCAGTAAAACAGTCTGAGAGAGCAGCAGGTACATTTGAGCAATCCAGATGAACACCAGGGTGACGTAAACATTAATTAAACCCTGGCACCCTCCTTCAGAACAAAACACACGTGGGAGAATAATAATGGCAGTTTGAGAGGGAATTAATCAGGGATATGATTAATCAAAGAGAGAAAGACCCAGGACAGCCTTGGACACTCCTGGTTTGGTCCAGGGCAGGTGAACCTACAACCAACTCCTCGCCCACGGCGAGGCCAGCAGGGCTTTGGAACAAGCTTTGCTGACCCTCTGCAAATTCTCTAAGAACTGTTTCAGCTCCAGCAAAAAATCACATCCCTCAAAAATCTCATTTCTCTGGGAATGCTCTGAACACTGCAACTTTCAGGGCTGAAAAGGTTAAACAAGGGCACTTGCAGGAGGTGGCTGTATTGCTGGAATGTGTTATTCTAATTATTTGTTAAATGGAGCGGGGGCTCAGCTGTAACACAACACCACTTTAATGGGATTTAAAGCTCCACTCCACGCAGGTTTAATTGAGCAGGGAAAGGCTTAACACAGAATGTGGGAAAACGACTTCCATCGACAGCAGCTTGGCAGTGGAACGGGGCAGAGCAGACCTTGGGAAAGCTGTGCTTGGGCTGGGAGACACTGACCAACAGGAAAAGGAGCTTCACCTGATCCGTTCAGTGAAATGGCCACCAAACAGGGATTTATTTGGGCATTTTACCCCCGGCACACAAACCATGGGCACCGTGACATCAGCGGGACATGCAGGGGTGTTCTCAGCTCCAGGTCTGAAGAGGACACTCACCTGCCAGGCACACCATGACCGAGTGCAGCACCAGCAGCTCCCATAGCAACCTCATCTTCAGCGTCCCGGGGCAGCAGAGACCAGCCCACGAATTACAGAGCACAGCGGGGCTCCCTGGAAACCTCAGGCGACCTTTAATCTGTAAAACAAAAGACAGATCGCAAGGAGATTTAGGGTTGTTGCTCCTTCTATTCGCTGACGGTTTGTTCTTCCTTTGCAGGAAAGCTGTACCTGAAGAGCAACGAAGAAACTTTTGTAAATATTGACTTTCAAACCCTTCTCGGCAGTGATTTGTGATCATTTTGGGTGTCTGGGTGGCAGATGAGGATTAAGAATTGTAACCCGTAGCTGCATCTTCCCTTGGGTGCTGTGAAATTTCTGCTGTCTCTTGTTTTTGCCCTCAGAAGATTCAGTGCCTGCCTCTCTGGGGTGAGCTGGTGTCTCGTGTAATTAGTGGTGTAATTAGCGAACGCTGGAGATCACCCTTAAGAGGAAAATCAGAGTAATTCTCTAACTCTGTGAGAATTACTGTAACTTTTCTCTGCAAACATCACCAGCATGTGAAAGACACCTTGGCAACACTTCGTAGGAAGGGTTCCCACACTGCTCAAGGAAGGGGATGTTTTTCCCATTCCACCTCCATTCTCGCTGCTCTAAAATCCTTTTTAAAAATCAACCTTAAAACATCTCCAGGTAAAAACTGATCTTTCCTTTGCCCCTGTTACAACCCGGCAAGAATTAGAATTTGTGAGCAATTTGAGACTTTCTCAGCTGATCACTGCAAACTCCTACCATCGCCCTCCGAGCAACCCAAGGGGGAAAAAATGCCTTCCTTTATGAAAGGAACCACTCCAGAGCAGGCATTTAAATATGAAAAATAAATAAATCAATCCAGACACACATTCTTATAAATTATTCATCTCGGTGAAGACTGGAAGTTCAGGGGCCTTCGTGCTTACAAGATGAACAGCATGAGTAATAACAAGTGAAGGGGCATCACCAGAGGTCTCTGCTGCTTTTGTGAGCTAAAACTGGGAGGATTCTCCCAATAAACTCAGGTTCGAGGCACTGGGAAGGTTGAGAATCTTCACCCTCTGATCTGAAGATGCAGCTTTGAAGCAGGGAGAGATTAATTGCCTAAATTCATCTGTTTTCACACAGACTGACGAGGCTTGCTGGGGGAGCAGGAATGATCAATCAATGAATATTAATAACTGTTTAAGGCAATGATTAGGGTATTAATTATTAATTTGGGAAGGAAAATGTCATAGACATCTGTGTTGATTGACATAGTGAAGCAATTACACTCTGGTTGTAGAGAAGTCCAGAAATGTTTTTTTTTTTATCCTAAATAGTCTTGACCTGTGGGAAAAATATTACTTTTCCTCCAAGTACCAAATTCAGTTGATTATAACAGCAGCTACAAAAGAGGTTTCTACCAGAGAAAGTCACTCTTGATTTTACACCAATTTAAGTGAAATTTGAGATAAATCTCAGATTTCAGCAGCTGCTGGAATTTTCCCCACGAATTGTTTTCCCACGAATTGTCCCCATCAGTAAAGCCCTCGTGTCACGTGCAAATCTTCTCTTCAATGCCCTGCACTGAGATGCTTTTCAATTATTCTTCTCTCTCCCTGCAATGAGCAGAGCAATCACTTACAGCCTTTGATACCTAATTAAAAACACAAGGTTGATAAGCACTTATCAACTTAACCTGCTGCCAGGAGCCCGTGGGAAGCACCTGCGGACTGCCAGAGTGCAAAGGGCTCACCAAAATCCATTCCTTGGCTTTTCCGAGATGCAAGAAAATTCCTGGATAGTCTTCAATTTATTACCTCTCCCCACTGCAACTTCAGCTCTTGCCACAGCTGCCCTGGCTCACCATCCATTTGGGGAAAGTTCTGGCTAATCAGTTTGCAAACTGATTTTTTTTTTCCTACTCAAGAAATAAATGTTCTCTCAGCATTTTAAACGCTAATACAAAGCATTTCAAAGTTACTAATGTCAATTAGCTTCTAGCCTACAAAGCTATTAAAAGTAGCAGGCTCTTTCTTTCCTCCCATCAAGTTTTGACACAATCACTGGATCTCAATTTTGGCCAAAAATAAGTTATGCTAAAAATGTAGAGTGGGTTGAGTTGGAAGGGACCTCAAAGCCCATCCAGTGCCACCCCTGCCATGGCAGGGTCACCTCCCACTGTCCCAGGCTGCTCCCAGCCCTGTCCAGCCTGGCCTTGGGCACTGCCAGGGATCCAGGGGCAGCCACAGCTGCTCTGGGCAGTAAATATTTATAAAGTCCAGTGAAAAAGCTGAAGGTTTTCCCTGTTATTCAGCAGCTGCTCCAGAGAACCAACAGGCATCAGAGGGTCGTGCACATGCTTCAAAGCAAAGTTCCCAGCTCCCCGATGTCTGGCACAGGGTAATGCACCACAGAAAGTTTCCCCAAAGAGAAACGATGCCTGTCTCGGCATAAAAAACACCGAAAAGCAAATTAGATGATTACCACTAAAAATATTTTCCTAAGGTTAAATTATGGTGGTTCTCAAGCTCTGGCTGCAATTCCATTTCTCGTGATGGTTCCCTATTTCACACGTGAATGAGTCCAATTCCCAAAATGTTTCCCTGCAAACATCTCTGCCGTTCACAGCAGCAGGGCCTTTGTTCAGAGCTCTGCGAGAACTCTTCAAACACATTGACTTTTTACGGCCACGACTTCAGCAAAGGCAACATTTGTGCATGAGCAGAAGATGGATAATTGAAAAGATCCCTCCCATTCCTAAATGTTTCCTGACTATAAAATCCCAGGGGAGTTTGTGCTGCTGCTGAAGGAGAACCTAAGAGGCCTGAAAACTCGTAAAGTTTAATATTTTATTTGCAGAAGGAAGCAGAGGTAGTTTCAGCGCTACGCAAGTTATTTTTTCGAGATGAAAATGAGATTGCTGAGCTTCAGTCTGGAAGTGCAGCCCATTAGAAACCCCGGTGCCACCACACGTGTGCAGATGCCTTCTTCACTTTACTTCTGGCGATGCAGCCATTGCAAATTCTTTTGAAAGGCACCTTTGCTCCTAATTGGATTCTGGCAAAGAAACTTGACTCTAAGAGCTCTGACTGCAGGCAGGTAGGAGGGGAAAAAAAACCGTGTGGAGTAGAAATATTTGAGGTGAATTTTTCCGAGTTCGTGGGCACGGCTGTGTGGGTAAATTCATTTGAATGTTTCACAACAAAACAATATAAAATTTAAAAACCTACAGCTAATATGGATGGATTCAGAATGTGGAAAACACTTTTAAAGACAAATTTGCACAATGCGACCTCTCGGTTTCGTGAATATTGTGAAGGAAAACCTGCAGAGAACACCTTGAGCACTGCAGCAGCAGCAGCAAGGACCCAGCCTTAGCACTCGGCTCACATTTCGCCGCTGCCCACCGGGGTGCTGCAGGCTGCCAGCTCTGCTCAGCTCCCCAATAAATCACTGCTAACGAAGCGTGCTGCCCAGACAGACAGCAACAGGCGTCTTTTAATCACCTCGGCACGGGAAGAGCGAAGGGTGAGCACAAAACGCTCGGCGCTAATGGGGGCCTTGTCAGACTGAAGGTGCTGCGGCCCTCGGGCTGCCACGGGCCTGACCTGAGGGCAGGAGCAGCGCTGAGGGGAATTCGCTGCTTCCCTCCACGCTGACATTAATTCATGCTGCCAAAGCCTCCCCGGTGTTACCCAGCTTTTGAAACGAGTGGAGAGTCATAAAAATAATCTTTGGATTTGGCTGCAGAAGGGAGAGCAGAGCTTTGGGTGGTCCCACTGCTCTTCACAGCCTGGGGCACGCAGCTGCTGAGGGCACAAAATTTTTGCAAGGGTCCGAGCAGGGGAAGGGTCCCGGTGTAACAACGACAAGCCAATGTGGTTTTATGATAGATCTCATTTATTGCCCGAATAGCCATTCATTTATACTCTACAAAATTGCTCTCACGCGTTCAAAGCAGTGTTATAATTGGTTAACTCTGTCTGCTTATGCATACGAAGCTGTCAGTAATTGGTTAATAAGATTGTCGTGTCTTTTGACATCTCTGCCTTGCTTAGCAGTTTCAGCAATTTGAAGTTTCTAGCATCTCTCCTTCATTCCCAGGCCTAGTTGCTACATCTCTCTGTATGGCCCTTTGTGCTCTGTATACCTCTTTGTTTGCTGTATTCTCAATTCTATTGTATTGATACATCTTTCCGGAGCACAAGGAGACTTTCTAGCACACTCTAGGCCTGATTGGTAGTGTATCCATCTAACAGAATCTCAGAAATCCAGCTTGGGTTCTCACGGCCTAATTTTTGCAGGAGGATGTCAAATCCATCCTGCTCTACCTGCTCTAAAAAATCTTCCACACAAAATCATGGAAGTTTGGGTTGGGAAAGACCTCCAAGGTCATCGAGTCCAACCTGAGACCACTCCCCACCTTGAGTCCCCACCTTGTCACCCAGCCCAGGGCACCGAGTGCCANTTGAGCTGCTTAAGGAAAAGGGAATATAGCAAACACAGGCCACAACACCCACACTGGACGGATATTTGCAGGCCAAATCTAGAAACACCAGAGCCAGCAAAACTTGAGCGCAAAGGTTTAATGGAAGCTCAAATTCCACTCGTCTGCACAAAAACAAACAAAAAACCAACCAAACAAAAGGTTGAAAATAAGCCATGGAAAGTCTTCTGAGGTTCCAAAACCCCTCTCTTTCCTAAGGTTCTCCTAATGCACATCTACAAAAAGATCTCTGTCCTTTAAACATGGGGTTGGTAGGTGCTTTGGGAGTCTTAGTATAATAATGGAATAATTAAGGTTGAAAAGACATCCCAGATCATCAAATCCAGCCTCTGACCAAACACCACCACAAAACAATATCACAAAGTGCCACATCTCCTCATTTTCTGAGCACTACCAGGGATGGTGACTCCACCACCTCCCTGGGCAGCCCGTTCCAATGTTTCACCACTCTTTCTGTGAAGAAATTTTTCCTGATATCCAACCTGAACCTCCCCTGGTGCGACTCCAGCCCGTTTCCCCTTGTCCCGTCCCTTGTTGCCTGAGAGAAGAGGCCCACCCCCACTAAAGTTACTAAAAACAGCTTCAAATATACACCAAAACGCTGTTCTCCTTTTCCATCTCTCCAAACATCACCCATTCCTGATGTGCCTGGGCAATTTGTAAGCTAAATTCTAGTCCAGACACTGAGGACACAAACAGTGTTTTGCTTCCAGAAGCACCAATATTCCGAAGGTGATGGAGAGAATTTCAAACCCTGGGATTCTCCAATCCTGTGGCTGCTTGTTACAAGGAGAGGTCATTCCCCATCTGATCCAGAAACTGGAATAAGGATAACCTTGAAGTCACTCAGACTGATGCACTGAATTGGAGCATGGAGCCAACTTCTGTAAATGATGGTTAAAGAAGCTGTCCAGCTTTGGTCAGGGAGCAAAAGCAACGAGCTTTCTTTGCATGTGACAGGCAAAGAGGGCTTTTCCTAAATGAAACAAAATTCGCTTTATCTGTGAGAGGAATGGAACAGAGCTATTCCAGAGGAGCAGCATCTGGGCACGGGCAGCTCCCACCTCCTGAGCACCAGCCATGGCCCAAATTCAGCAAAACCTCAGCCTTCTAACCCAGATCCAGCTCTGAGCCCTCTGCTGAATCCAGGGCTGTGTGTCAGGAGAGGCCCAGGCTCTCTCCAGCAGCTGCAATCAGTGACCCGCAAAGCTGAGCAGCCAGAAATAGAAGGTGCCTGAAAGAAGTGTCCCCAAAAGTGCAAATTTCACAGGAATCCTCTTCTGACGTATGCACATTGATTTTTTTCTTCAACACTCAAAAAACGAGGGGTTTTTTTGCTGGTTTTTGTTGTTGTTGTAAGTCCTTAGATAAACAGCAACTTTCCCTTCTGTGTAAGGGGAAAGAAAAGGGAATTTGCAAAGAAGGCTCGGGGAGATGACGGGCAGTGGGCACACGCCTGTGGCATCTCCCACGGAGCTCTGCTCACTCTCACAGCACGTCTGTCAGATCCTGATCTGGCTCAGTGCTGAAATTATCCCTTCTGGAGCTGTACTCACACACAATTCCCACACTGTGGGATGGGTACAGGCACGCTCTGCCTGAGGAAACAATGACAGGCACGCGGCACCTTCCGGAGGTGTGCCTGTGATAAACGGGAATCACGGAATATCCTGAGCTGGAAGGGACCTACAAACACCATCAAGTCCCCAAGAATCCCACCCTGTCCCTGAAAGTGTTGTCCAAATGGCAAAATCCACTCTGGGCTTTCCCTGTTCTGGATTCCAGGCAAAACCCAGTGCGGGTTGTCCCAAAAATTAATTGTCTGAGAAAACAATGTCAGATTTCACATTGTGCTTCCCCTTTGGGCGCTCATTCCCATTCACTGGATAGAGATTTCAGCTCAGCAGATGGAATTTCCCAGCTCGCCCAGCCATTTGTATCTGTCAGGCCTTTGGTGAGCTGTGCCCGAGCCACGTCCTGCCTGTCACACGCCTGCCACAGCTCCGTCCTCACGCGGGCTGCATCCGTCTCATCCACACAATGAATGTAATTCCAACAGCCTGAGCAAAGATTCCTGATGGAATCACTCGGCAAGTCCCCACTGCCACGAATTACAACCTCTGGATTTTAAATATTGTTCCTTCCATGTAGTTTTTTTGTGGTAAATGCTCCCGAATTTATGCTCATCCCACATATTCCCAATAACCCGGCTGTGGGACAGCTCTGCCAGCAGTGGGGCAGACAGGGAGAGGCTTCCCTGTGGATGGAATCAAAGGTGGAAATAACTCCCACCAACACCATCCCTTGCTGACTCGGCCTAGAAGCAACATTCCCAGTTCATCTTTATGCAGGACCTAAAACCACAGCTTAAAACCTGGTTTAGAGGGACTGGATTATTCCTCTAACATTCATGTTGTGGGTCATGGAATCCATCCCAAATATGTGAATTCATCCCAAACATGTGAATCCATCCCAAATATGTGAATCCCTCCCAAACACATCCCAAACCCTTGAATCAGCACAGTTTTCCCCAGGAAAAGAACCAAAAAAGAGCAATTAAAGGACTTTAATCACCAGCCACCACCACACACTAACTGCACCCTCACACCCCTCACTCTGTGTCTCTCACCCCAAGGAAACTCAGAGCTGCCCTGGAAAACCTGGATAATGTGCAAGGATAAATCACCTCCAGGAAGGAGAGCGGGGTGGCTGGAGGCAAGTTTGAATTAAGGCTGTAGGTGTTAATTAGGGCTCACGCTTTATTGTTCTGCCTTTTCCATGAAGGGGTGTGTTGAGAAATGCTCATCTGAGGCAGCTGCTCTCAGAGAACATCCCCACACCAACACCCCACAAGTTCTGAGGCACTCTGCTCCAACAAGGAGTAACATCCTCACAATAAAAAGCTACGAGCAGCAAAACTTCCCAGCCTGGCATTTTCTGCAAATTAGAATTTATCCTCTTTTAGAGAGACTTTTTAGAGAGATTTTCCAGCTTCACGCCGAGTGACATTTTCAGTGCAGTAGGTTTTTAACCTTTGGTAGGTTAAAGTGAGGGGCTATCCCATATAGCCAAGCAATAAATTATAAACCTCAACAAATGCCAGCTTTAGGGAGAGTAAAATAACTCCAAAGAGCAGAAGATATTTGAGTTGGTGTTCCCTCAGTCCACTACTATATCACCACAACTGAAATGGTCTGTGAGGACCATTACATGTGCAATTTTTGCTTTTTCCATCTTGTTTTCTGATAGCAAAGCTCTCAGTGAGAGCCCTGGGTTAGAGGCCAGCCAGCCCAGCCCCTCCTGCTCTCCAAGCAGCCTCTTCCCACCAGAGCACACAGCCACCCTGGAAAACTCCTTGATGCAAAAATAAGTTGTCAAACTGGGATATTAAACTCCAGATGACTTTTGAGAATAAACTTTCTAAAGAAATAAGGGTTAATTTATTGCTGTCTCAGTTTGACAGAATGCTGCTCCACAGAAATGAGGCTCCCAGGGTTCTGCTGCCAAGGAAGTTCCTGTTATCCCTAAATCACTGCTTCAAGATAAGGAAACAAGGCAGCTTCACTCTCTGAACAAATTTAGATAAGCAACATTCAAAGTTATCATTCCCTTTGGAATAGGTCCATTCCCCAAACCCACATTATCAGACAGCATCATCTTGTCCAGGAGACAAAAAAATTATGGGAAAATATTAAAGATATTTCTGTATCATCTCCAAAATCAGCATCTTAATGACATTTTACTTTTCACTTCTGGAGCTTACAAAATAACCCCTCTGATCTCAAAGTTGTCTCCACAGGAGCTCCTCAGGGAGATTCCAGCCCACTGGACACACACACTCGTGCTGAAGAAAGCTTTGCCTTCCTTCAGAGGTACAAACTGGAGGTTTCTTAGGAGTACAAAACAGAATTTGGAAAAGAAAAACAACGAGCAAGTTTATTGACTTTGAAAAGCTGGTGAGAAGCCAGCAGTCTTGGCTTCCTGGGATTCCTGGGAACAGAGTTATTCAAAACAACAATTCCCTCATCACCTATTACTGGCAGGAGGCTCCCAACCTGGATAATTGAGATGCTTGGACCTCAAATGTTTTTAACTGTTTTGTTAAACCCAAAAATCATCTAGGGAAGGGAAAAAGAACCCCCTTACCAATCGTTATGTGATTATTTAGTGTTATGTTTTCCCTTCAAAGTTTATTTTAAAGATTGTCTGGAACTGAGGGAGCTGGAGATGTTGAGTGTGGAGAAGAGAAGGTTTTGGGGAGATCTGAGAGCTCGGGGCAGGGAGACCCGACCCGAGTGCAGAAGAAAGACAAAATACCTGTACACTTTGCATGTTCTATATGAAATGAGAAAATGCTGCACATCTGAGTGTAGTTTATCTCTGAGTTTTTTATGGCTGTTTCTTGATCTTAAAAAGTCCCAAGCNACGGAATTCTGGGCTTTCTGCCAGGGTTCCAAAACGGTCTGGCAGGGCTTCAGACCCCCCTGGACGGTCAGAGGAATACTCTGGGCTGCCACATCTGAGCTCCCAGGCTGGCCTGGAGCTGGAATGTGTTTCCCAGAGGGGCCGGGCTGGAGCTGTGGTCAGAGTGTGGTGGGAGGTGGCAGAAAGCATCTCCTGCCCTGCAGATTTGATAAACCCAGAGCACACAGTCTCCCTCACAGCCACTCCTCCCACTTGCCTGCCATCCTCATTACAACATTAAATCCCTTTTTTTTGTGTGCTGGAAGGCCCCTGCCTGCAGCCCTGCTGCTCTCAGCAGTTCTCCTGCCCACAGCCTGCTCCGGGTGCTCCATCTCTCAGCGCTTCCACCCGGAGCTGGAGCAGCTCGTGGTGCACAGCCAAGCAGCTCAGAACCCACACAGGGAGACAGCACAGCCAAGCACAGAATTTATGGGCTCCCAGCCTGCTTTTCCTCCCATTATCTGTGGATTATTTCCAGCAGCGAGGCCAGGATCACTCCTGGGATATCAAGTGAAGGCACAGCACGACTCTTGAGCATCCTCTGGGATTTTTGACTGCAGAAATGGTGATGTCACTGTTTCCTCGCAAATCTAAATTAAAGACACAGCTGACTTCAGGTCCAGTTGGTGATATTTTGCTGTCAGGTAGTCTGAGTTTGCACTTAAATTTGTTTTTTTCATAAAAAATTGAGCTTGCCCCTGGAATGCTGATAGGGCTATGGAGGTCTAGCCTTGACCATGGCCCAGCAGAACAGACTAATTAGCCCTGACATCAGTTCACTGAACTGCTCAAGTCTTCAGCATGGCTGGAACACAAAGTTTTCCCTCCCACTGGGAGACAAATCCTCCCAAATGAAGCCAAGCAGCCAATGAAGAGCACTGGAGGCATCTGCTCACTGGAGTGCAGCTCAGACAGAGCAGCAGATTCTTTGGGCTTTGGTGTAGGAAGAGAAGCAGCACTGCTGCTCAGGCACCGATGTGGTTTGGGGTTATTCCGGGATGGAATTCAGGGCATAAATAGGCTCTAACAGAGAACAAATTGGTGTCTCAGCACGCAGGAACTTTGTTAGCAGCTCCAAACCCTCCCAGCTGCAGCTGGGAACTGCCAGGGGCACAGCGGTGCCTGCCTGGTGTGGCCACAGGCTTTGGCCAGCGAGAGCCGCCTGCCCGTGGCCACGTGGGCTTTGCACCCGGGAGCTCCTTGGAGATGCTGACGACAAATCTCGGTGAGAAACGATTTAAAAATTGTTGCTGAACCATCTAAGGTAGGGCTGGAGCTCCTGGCTGTTCCAGGGGAGCTGACCCATCCCCGTGCCGTGACCTGTGGCTGACAGACCGACCACTGCAGCAGAACAGAGCGACTCTGGTGACACCTCCCTGCAGTCCCTGCTGTTGTTTGGTGCCCCCAACACAACCCTCCCGCTCTGATTTAATTACTAAACATAAAAGGAAATAAAACTCGGGAATGGAAACAGAGAAATTGCAGCGGGTGTGATTTATGGGCATGCTCTCCGGCAGAGCACCACGAACTGCGTGTTTACAATCCCCGTTAGAGGGCTGCAAACACTCTGGCATCTCCCTACCCTGGCTATGCAGATTACATGAAATTCCTGCCTTTTTCTGCCCTGCCGTCTTTTATAGAACAAGTGTATTTTTTTGAAGACATCCTCGCACTAAGCATAGGAAAAATAAATAAATAAGGCTCCTGTGAGCTCCCTCATTGCCGGAGGCTCTCAAGCTGGAATGTGCTGAGCAGCTGGCAGAGGTAGCTGAGGAAGGGGCACTGCACACAGCTTTGTTTGCAATCTGGAATATCAATTATTGAAGGAATCAGCCCCTGGCCAGACAAAACAAGGATCATCTCCGCGGTGGATAACGACGTCAAACGAGCCGAGCTCCACAGCATTTCAGGAATGGCAGGATGGCTGCACCAGGATTTATTGAGAGATCACATTAAGCCCTTGGTTTTCTTGTCCTAGGCAGCAGATAAAAGGAAACAAGGTTTGCAGACTCGGCTGAGGCATTGATTTGTGTGTAACAGCTTCAAAAGGTGTGAAAGAAATGAGTGTTCCTGTTATCCCTTGCCTAGGGCTCTGCCTCTCCCTCCACCCTGCATGCAGGATGCCCTAGGATGGGGCTGGGATGAGCAGAGCCTGCTCCTGCTGCCTCTAGGAAGGGGCTCTCCCTGCCCAGGTCCCTGCAGGAGCTGCCAAGAGCTCCTCAAAAGGGGCAGGAGGAGAGGAAAGGAGCCAGGAGGGACCTGAGGCCAGGTCTGGATGCACACACAGTCCTCTGACAACAGAGCCACCTGCAGATTTTAAAGCCTTTCCCTGGTTGAAGCCCTTCCCTAAGCAGCAGGCTCTTCTCCCACCTTGCATGGACTGAGTCTGGATCAATAAAGAGGGGAGTTCACGCCAAGTTCAGCCTCTTCTCCAGAGGGGCAGCAGGAATTCTTCACTCTCAGGGTGGGGAGGCCCTGGCACAGGGTGCCCAGAGAAGCTTTGGATGCTCCATCCCTGGAAGTGTCCAAGGCCAGGTTGGACGGGGCTTGGAGCAATGAGTTCAAGGGTCTAAGCTGAGCTTTAAGGCCCCTTCCAACCCAAACCATTCTGTGATTTTGGGAATTCATCCCCATGCAGGCTGCAGAGAGGCACAGCTACCAGCTGGACCCCATAAAAGCCACACGTCCTAGTGCTGTGTCAAACCAGCCCATTTTAATACCTCTAAAAATGCTAATTGCCAACTTTTCAACCTTTATCTGCATCTTAGCTTTACGTCCCAACTTTTTTCCAGCCACAGTTGGTATTTTCCACTTTTCCTTCTGCATAGATCGAGCTGTAAGCTCAAATTCAATACATCCAATATTTGGCAAAATTTCTTTGTGATGTCTGGGTGATTCTGGGACAATTTCTTTTTTTAAAAAAATTAGTCACATCTCAAAGATAAAATAAGAGTTCAAAACCAAGAAATGGAGTATGGAATTAGAACATTAAGACTGAGAAAAGGATGAGTAAAAACGCCCCCGTGGGTTTGAAGTTTGGGGTGGGAAAGAGGAGCGTGAGCTGGCACTGGAGGCAAAGCCACCCTACAGCTGCCAGGAGACTCCAAAAGCACCAGAGGGGGGATGGAGATTCCAGATGGGAACAAGGACAGCCCCACATCCCTGCCACAGAATTAAAGGGAATTTTTGGCTAGCTAGGTAAGAATTTACTGCCCGCAGTAAAACTCCAGGGGTACAATTAAAGTTACAACAGCAGCGTGTTAATTTACCTCCTGTTCAGACACTTAAAGCCATGACTGGGAGCTAAAACCAGGGAGCAGAGACCACCCAGTTTATGGCCCTGATTAGTTCCACAGGGCTTTGGATAAAACCATACTGGAAATAACAGAAATGTCACCAGGTGGAGGAAAAAATAAATTATCAATATCTGCCTCATCAAATGTATCAGTTCCAGGGATAGGATACCCCCTGAAAAAGAACTGGACACACTATAAACCTCAGCCAACATCTAACCAGCAGCCCTTATTTAATTTTACTTTAATTAAAGCACAATCATTACATTCCCCTGTATTTTATGACTATCACTTTATCGAGGGGAGCTCCACAAAACACCCACAGTAAGCAAGAAGTTCTAGATAAAAAAGGAAAAATAAGTATTTCAATCAAGAGAATTACTTCTTCCTCTTAATTTTCTTTTCAGATGACTACACAAGAGAGAAAATCCCAGTAAACGCACAGCAGGCACTGAAAACAGAATTGTTTTGAGTTTGGAGACATAAAAATGTTTAATTTCAGCCTACAAAGTTCCTGGTTTTTAATGTCTGTTAGTTTATCTGTCTGCTCCCTTCTGCACAAGTTCTCCAGCCCAGCAGCCCTCAGACTTGGAGGTTTGTAAGGATATTAAACTTTACACAGAGATCAATTACTTTCAGAAAGTTCTGTCTGCCTTTAAACCCAGATTTGAAACAATTTCATTTCATTCTGATGAAGACACGGCCATTGGCTGTTTCCACATTTTCCTTCGGAGAAATGTTCCTCCAGATAACCAGGAATTTCAGAGAAATTATTAAAAAAACACAGAGGGGTTAATTTGAACGCGGTTAAAAATTCAGGCAACTTCCACGAATACTGACCTACATCTTAAATTTCCTGCGAAAACTTCATCAAGAAGGTTTCCCTCTGCCTGGGAGCTGCGCTGCAGCTCTCTCCCAGCCTGGGGTGAGGTGAGGCTGTGGTGATCCCTGCTGGTGGCTGCAGCCCCACGAGGGACAGGGCTGGGGGAACTGACACATCCCTGATGCAGGGAAATCACCCTGGAGGGATGGAATGGGTTGAGTTGGGTTGGGTTGGATTGGGTTGGGTTGGGTTGGGTTGGGTTGGGTTGGGTTGGGTTGGGTTGGGTTGAGTTGGGTTGGGTTG
>VYXC01009969.1:130637-143374 GCA_013397175.1 Platysteira castanea
TATTATTATTATTATTATTATTATTACTACTACTACTACTACTACTACTACTACTACTACTACTACTACTATTATTATTCAGGTTTCAGATATTACAAAAAAATTCCTCCCTGTGCAGTTGGTGAGGCACAGGTTGTCCAGAGAAGTTGTGGCTGCCCCTGGATATCCCTGGAAGTGTCCAAGGCCAGGTTGGGTTGTGGCAAGCATAAAAATATTATTAAGAAAATTCACATTATAGTGGTCAAGTTTTGCTTAGGAAAGTTCGGCAATGGGGTCAAATTTCAGCAAAAAGATTAAAAAAAAAACCCTCTTAATGTGGAAGCTTTGGATTTCTTAATGTAGAAACAAGACCTCGGTGTGGGGTTCTTTATTATTTAGAAGGAAAATCCATCTGTATATTTAAATATGCAGATATTTATCATTTGAAAGGAAAATGTGTATATTTGCAGCAGCCTTACTGAGAACCCTGGGTTCTGGCGACACGATTTGTGCTGAAACCCTACCCCTGATCATTACAGAAACTCTGAAATTACAACATTTCTAAAATTAATTATTTCCATAATCCTCCTCTCGGCCCTTTCACTGCTGCTCACTGGGGATGCCTTTTATTCCGAAATGAGGGCAAGTTCTGCTTCCCGTGAGGGAAAAACGCTGAAAACGAGGAACCTGCCCCTCATGGCTCACACTGAGCTCCGAGAGCTTCCCAACCCACCCGGGCAGGGCAGGGTGCCCATTCCTGAGGCCCAGGTGTAACATCCCGTGGAAGTTCCATCCTCTCTGCTCAATCTCTGCTACACCTCCTCATCCCGCCCCTCAGACTCCTTGGAACATCAGCAGCACAAAGGTCACCAGACTCTGATGCTCTGCTTTTCCTGGGATGCTCTCCCCGGGCAAATCCAGGCAGAGAATTCCCTGTCCTTTCCCTGGGACACTTCCATGCTCTGCTCCACAGCCAAATCCAGGGAGAATATTCCCTGGGGTTTTTTTCCCTGAATTTTCCCAGGAAATTAATTGCCTTTAGCTGCTTTTTGATGTGCTTTCCCTGGATGCTTCCATGCTGTGCTCCCCAGCCAAATCCAGGGAGAATATTCCCTGTCCTTTCCCTGGGACACCTCCACACTGTGCTCTCCTCTGCCTTGACTCAGTGCCTATCCAGGATGAAAATTATCTGCAGAAGAATCACCTGCAGAATTTCCTGCAACTTGTGCAGCTCCCCCGCTCCCAATTCCAGCTCCAAGCCTTTGAGCTTCAACCAGAAGAACCCAAAATCCAGGGACAGAGCATTAAACCCAGCGTGCTGACAGGCACAAGGATCAGCAGAGCAGCATTTCCTAACGCCACACGACGTCCCCAAAAAATCCATTCCCCCAGCCCCGCGCTGCTATCAATCCTCAATGTCACCACGAGCGCTCAGGAACTGCAAGTCCTTACAAAAACCGAGGCAGGACCCAAAATGCGAGGTTGGTTTTGGAGATCTGGACTGCTGCTCCTGGCCAGACGGGCTCCAGGAGGCTGCAGGGAGGATCAGCACAGGGAGGGAGGGAGAAGGGAGTGCTGCAGCCGCGGGCCAGCGCTGGGTGGTGACAGCTCTGTCTGAGAGCACAACATCAGTGGATGCACTTCTGTGAGCCACCGAGGCTGCTCACAGTGCATAAATAAATATATGTGCGCTAATAAATGTATTAGATACATTTTTATATATATATATAATCCTGTGCTTCGTTTTATTAAGTATAGAATTATCTGGGTGCTACAAAGTATTTGTAAGAAAAGTAAACACTTAAAGTTTCAGCTGTTTTTCCCCATAGCTCTGATTTCTGCTTTTGTAAGACTCCAAGGATCCAGTGCGAAAAGTCTTCCTGGGCAAAGCATATCCTTCTCTTAACCTCTTAACTCACTTCTCAGCATTTGAATGAAAGAAATTAGTGTTAAAGCCACAAAGCTCAGAAGTTTGAGAGCAGAGTGAAAGGCATCAGGCGCTGCACTGTCCCACCCCTCTGTCCCAGCGACTCTCTCCACAAATGAAAGCTGCTCTGTGCACAAATAATTTCTACATTCTAGCAGATAAAGCAACAGCCAGCAAAATTCTACTTATGCCAGATAATTTGTCCTCCTTTTGTCCCTGGAATACCTGGCTGACCGGCTCCTGCTCGCTCTTGGAGAGTTTTATTGATGCCTGGCTCCGAGGCGGCGCAGTGCCATCCTGCAGGAGATCTGTAACTCCTGCAGAAACCGCTTGGTCCCGAGGGCTGATTTCCTTAAAGAATCGATGCTTTGCCTCTAAAGGAAAAGCCCAGAACTGCTGAGCTCTGAGCAGGGGGTTCTGTCTCGCCAGCTCGGTGCAGCCAAGAGCAGAACAAAGCACCAGGAGCAGCGGGTGCAGGAAAATTGGGGTGCCCAGGGATGCTCTGCACCCCAGCCCGGTTTGGCTGCACAAGGGGCGCAGGAGCTGCTGCCTGCACGTCCCCGCCTTGTCCCTGCCTTGTCCCTGCCGCTGCTGTGCCCTCGGCCGGGGTGTGCAGGAGGCTTCTCCCTGCTTTGCATCCCCGGGGAGCAGCAGCAGCAGCAGCAGCAGCAGCAGCCGGCATCTCCTGCCGAGGGGATCCATCCTCATTCCCAGCCCAGCGGCACCCGGGGGAGAGCGCAAAGAGCTCCCTGCCCACGGCCCTCATCCCGCCTGCACTCAGGATGAGGGCAGACACAGACAGACAGATACAGACACAGACAGACAGGTACAGACACCCCTGTAGCTGGGCAGGAGGGCTGGCGGGGCTCTGCAGCCCCGCTGGAAGCAGCGGTGGAACCGAAGCACCACCTCCGCCTAAACCTTCGCTTGGTCTCTGCCTCATCTCGGTGGAGCACGCTCTTCTCGAAGTCTCCACTTCAAACACCCCAACAGAAAACACTTCCTCAGGGTTTTCTTGCAGTGAGGGCAGCTGTACAGATGTTTTTCCTCCTCTTCCTCCTCCACAAGCTGCATTTATTGCTTCACACATGTTTTATTTAAGCATCACACCCACCAGTTTCTAAGGTCAATGTAACAAATATTTAATTGCCACTTCAAGCAAACAGATTCCCAGATTCCCTTTCCCCAGGGTGCTGGTGAATCAGTGAGGATTCACTGGAACCCCTGCACAGCCCCAGGAATGGCACAAAGCACTGAGGGGGCAGAGACTGAATTTGCACCCACGGATGTGCCCAAACAGCTGCACCAGACAGGGAGAAATGGGGAAGGAAAGGTCTGGAAGGGGATTTGCTGAGGGAATTACCTGCAGATTTCATCCCCAATCCAGAGCATGCCCAAGGACACGGATCCCAGACTCAGCACAGAGGAAACGGGAGCCATCCCTGTTTTAGGGAAATTGCTTCCAGGGCTTCAGCAAAAGCTATATTTACTTTATGCAATAAATACTGAAATAAATCAAAGATACAGGAAAGGAATGAGACGTGATGGACAAACGGGCCAACTCCCACTTCCAAACAATCCATAGAGCATCCACAAGGGGCTGCCTGGGATGGCTGCACATGAACTTCTTTGTAATCGAGAGCAAAATACATTTTTCAGTTTTGTTCCCATGTCAATGAGATATTGCTGCATTTGGCTATTACAAAATAAAAATGATATTATTCCATTTTTAATATAAGATTCTGAAACTGCAGCTTTTACAAAGATAACCACACTCCTATTATAACTTTATGCAAATTGCCATAGATGCAGTGAATTCAATTAATTGAATTGAATTCCAATTTGAAGAGAAGCCTGGTCCAATAATTCAAAAACTGCATTTGTCAAACAGTTTTTAGCTGACCAGTGCTTACAAATCTGTCATTTCTATTTGTACTATTGTTCCAGAGCTGTCAGCACACATATTTCATAGAAACCACGAGATGCCCACAAAAACAGGTTAATTAAGGAGTTCTCATACATCCCAGTCACGTTAACAAGCAGGCCCCATGAGCAAACAAAAAGTGAAGGAAATGAAAATATCCTGGAGTTTTTATTCCATAATAAAATGGAAATAAAGGCTTTAATTGCCTTTAAGTTCTATTCAGTCTTCATTTCCTTAGCAATTACACAGACTCAGGTTTTATTGTTGCTTGGGTTGGATCCACTGTGGTGCCCTGTGACTCGTATTTGTTTCTAAACGGTGGCAGCAATTAGCAAACAGGATTGCTTCCAGCTCTGTCCCTGGTGGGATGTATCCCCTTGGAAACAGCCCAGCAAAGGCAGGAAAACCTGTAACTTTCACTTGGGTGATGTCTCAATGATTCCTCCAAGGTGGAATTCAGTGCAATAAAGGAGATATCAGGGCAAAGAAAGCAGAGATTGATCATTAAATCATTGCGTGTGTACGAGAACCACCGGCAAAACGGGGACGGATGGATCCTGTGATACAGAGCTCTGTGGGAGTAGGGAAAAACCAGGAAAGAAACTGCATGAAGGGATTCAAAAGAAGCACCAAAGCCACCAAACAAACCCCAGCAATCCCGGCTAACAGCGTTTCAAACCCCTTGTTTTGTAAGGCTGGATGAAGCCATGGATGCTCCAATATCGGAGCATTGTGGCCGTGCCTGGGGAGGCTGAGTGGGAGCCAGGGATTATTTACATCAACACAGACACAGTGACACTGGGGACAGCTCTCCTGGAGCTGCTGGTTTCTCTGGGCAGCATCACCCTGGATGTGCTCCCTCCCACAGCCCTCCTGTACAAAGCCAAATAATTCCTTTCCCAAAAGCAAAACCCTCCCCTAAAAGCAGCTTTACACCCAGCAAAGGTAGGCCTGTTTGCTAAAAGTGCCATGTTTTTCCAAATTCCTGTTTTTCACAGTTTTTGTCTCTCTGATCAAGGGTAGGTTTTCCTGTTGGGAGCAAATCAGCTTTGCAGTGACTTTTCTGTCCTTGCCTGAAGGAGCCTGAACTCTCGGAGAGTCTTGGAGTGAGAAAATTAAAGCAAAAATAATCGAGGAATCCAGGTGAGGAAAAACTGATCCTGTGATTAATAAACTACAACAATTTGGAACTTGGTGTACATCCAGTTGGAGCTAAATGATCTTTAAGGTCCCTTCCAACCTAAACCCTTCTGAGAGTCTGAAAATAAGTGAGGAATCAGGTGAGGAAAGAAAAAAAACCCTCTGGGATTAATAAACTACACCAAGCATCACAGTCCGTGGTTCTGCTTCTCAGGGCTCGTTTAATGGCTTAACGTCCTCCATGGACCAGGCTGAGCTCACAGAAAACTGATTTTTCACAAAAATTCACTGTTTGGAGAGAAAATCACTGGTTTTTTGCAGCAACAAGCTCCTTTACCTCTTGGACACAAGCAAAGTCACCTCAGCCAAGATGAGGGGGACAGTTTGGTGGGACCATGCTGCAGGACAATAAAATTTTGTTGGTTTTTCTCTTTTTTATTTATTTATTCAACCGTATTTGTGAATTTCATTTCATTTCATGCATCCCACCCCAGGGAATGACTGTGCTGCCTGTCAGAGGTGCTGCTCTCACACTGCACCCGCTCCATCCTGCAAAAATCAGGAAGGTGAAGTTGTGGAGAGCCCAGAAAACAGAGGATGAGGTGGTTGCAGAAGCCAAAACCCTAGTTTTAAGGCAATATTAGATTATAAATAATATTTAGAAAGCCAAAAGAGGTGGAAAAGGTTTGGACAACACCCTGGCAAACCAGCACGTCCTTGGTGTGCGTCCCCCAGGGATCACTCCAGGAACAAAGAGCACAAGTCAAGTGCCAGGTCCCATTCCAGAACATTTTTCCCTGCTGTTGTTGTTGTGGATATGCTGTTAAGGAATTACTTGCTAGGAGCAAAGTATCCAGGAAACCATTCGAAGTACCATCCTCAGTCTTTTATGATTCAGCTCAGTCGTTTCCAGTAAATAAGAGAAGTCAAGAATAACTTTAATTACTCAGCTTCAGCAATTTCTGCCGTAAAAGATGAGAGCTATCAGCTCCAAGTATGTACTGCACGAGTGAAAAACTCAGGCTGGAGATCCACAGAAAAGCACTTAGCTTCAGAAAAAGAAGGAAAATTACCCTATGTGTTATTTTAGGCTGTATAAAGACGGCCATGGAAGGGCAGATTTATTCTCTCCTCCATCTCTGTTGACTTCCCAAATGGATCACAGCCAGCAAAGCAGGGCAGGGATGCTCAGTGCAGCTCATCCCCTTAATGCTGCCTGTATTCCTCTGCCTTAAAACCCCAGCAGAAGCCGTTCCTGAGATGATCAGGAGATATTGAGCTGTTAGCAGAACGGGTTCCTCGCTCCACCAAAGCACCCAGTGCAGTTTGTCAACCTGCAAATGTTCCATTTTGGGACAGGGAATCATCTCTGCAAAGCCAAAGGAACAGCCCCTGCAAGTCAGCGAGTCTCAACAAGGGGAGATGAATGATTCCTCCCTTTTCTATTATTCATTGGGCCTTTATATCCAAGAATCCCAAGCCATCAATTCCCAGGGATGGCGCCCGCACTCCGTTCCTTTAATGTTGTGGCAGTCAGATGTTTCCATCATCCCTAAAACCACTCCCAGTGAGGCTGCTGTTGGAGCACGGCGAGCACAGTCAGGACTGGCGCTGCCTCCCACACACCAGGGCTGTGGGGGGACTGTGAATTATTCCCTGGTGACATCCCATGGCATCACTTTTGGTCACTCTCCCAAGCAAACAAGACCTTGGATAATGAATTGTTCAGCCTCTGCATGTGGGGTAATGGCTGATTGCAGTGTTTGAGCTCAGTGTGATTGTTTAATGTGCTATCTGATGTGATATCGTGGATAATTACAGATGCTTTAATTGCTTCAGGACTCTGAACTGCCAAAGCCCAGGGATGAGGAGGAGCAGAGGAAGCTGAAGGTCTGTTGAGCCAAGGAAGCCTCCAAAACTGCANCCTCTGAACTGCCAAAGTCCAGGGATGAGGAGGGGCAGAGGAAGCCTCCAAAACTGCATGTCACGAGTTCCCCTCTGTGTTTTGGGGTCATTCCTTAGGGACCAAATGAGGGTAAAAGGAGGTGACATCATTTTCCAAAGACCTCGCCCGTCCCTACCTCCTCAGCTCCTCTTTGCTGGTGAGAAATTCCTGGAAAAGCTGCCTCCTGCAGAGGTGAATTCCTGCAGGGACGTTGTCACTGAGCCTTGTGTCACCTCCTCTGGCCCCTGCCTGCTTCCTCTGGGAGGGAAAGTTCCCCAAAGAGTGGCTTGGAGTCAGGGCAGTGTGGAAAAGCAAGGACCTGCAGAGCATCCACACCTGCAAATTCTCCTACATGGCAACGAGTTTTGAGTAAAAATTGCAGAGTTTGGGTCCTGGAGCAAGCCCAGACAGCAGCTGGAGCTGCCTTTGTCATTGACTCAGACAATTCCCTCCCAGCACTTATAAAAATTCACAAATCTCCCATCCCCAGGAGTTATTAGAGATATTTAAGGCTCCTGAAATAAGTGAGATTGGCAGATGTGAAACATGAATCCTCCTTTCACCCCGGAGAGGGAACCGTGCAGAAATCCCTGGTTTGCACATCCCTCTGCTTTCTGAGCTTTCCTCTCCAGTGGCTAAAGGGACAGGAGATAAAATAAATAAATAAAGACCATTCTGCTGATGAAATACTCACTGGACTTCCCACACAACAACCTTTATTCACCCAGAGCACAAACTGGGCACTGAAGGATCTCGTGAAAAATTTCAGCATTTAAAAAACATATCAGCTCACAATTCAATTATAAATTTCAATTTATAAATGTTTTTCCAGGACCCATTTCAGTTTGCCAGACAGAGAGGCACATGACAAAACCAATTATGGTGCTAATTTGCATTGTAATACTGAGATTTGTAATGAAGGAACACGCTCAGGGCGGATGGAAACGGTGCAAAGTGCTTGGTTCTCCTGGTTTTATCCCAATGTGGTGATGCAAACCTGCAGGAATCAGAGCTGGAGAGGACCTGAGGTAAATTGTGTTGAATTCCTGGGATGGGAGAGATGGATATAACTCAGGATTTGTCCTGCTGCACTCCTGATGAGCTGCAGGAGTGCTGGAATATCTTGTGGGATTATCAAAGAAAGGGGAACCAAGAGCCGTCCTATTTTTTGAAAAAGTGAAATTTAAAGTGCAGCAAATCTACAGCCACTTCTCAGATCACTGCTCCCCAGATACCTCCATTATCTCCAGCTATGACGGATGGAAACTCCTTTCCACCCTTTCCCTAAAACATCCAAGCACTGGACCTGTCACCACCTCCTTGAGAGAGCACCCCGTGATCCTGCACATCTCATTCTCCACAAACTCTCTCACTGTCACGTTGTGCTGATGATGTTTGCACTTTTTGCTCAGTTATCCCCTCTTTGTCCCAGGCTAGAGGGATGCTTTCCTAGCCCTCCTCTGCTGCCTCCTGTCCTCCTGATTGCTGAAAGGGCAGCCCGTGAATTCCTGGGAGAGCAGAGGGCCAAGAGGGGAATTTACCCTGTGGATTCTTCACTGCTGATGGAAATGGAGAAGCCAGAGAGCTCCCAGCTGGAGCCTCAGAGCCCACGGAGCACTGGCAGAGCTGGCAGCTAAGGAGAATGAAAAACACCTTTTTCCTGTAAACTGAGGAGATTGGGGGACAATAGAGCATGAAATAAATCACACTCGGTGCCTTTTGATATCAAATACAGCGCAGCGATTTCTCACTTGTCCTGCCTGGACATTCTGTCTGCAGCCAACCACTCAGAAAAGATTCTGAGCCTTGGTCACTTTGACTACAACTGTCCATGGCAAAGCTGGTGATGCCTTAGGTTTTAATTTCTGTATTTTTCAAATCCTGTAGTGCCCAGTGTGTAACTCTGAAGTTCCTTGTAGCTCGTGAGCTGCTCTCTTAGGCCAGACAGACACAACAAAGCCTCTCTGAGCTGTTCAAGGACACTCGGGCTGGCCTAGGCCCAAAGGTGTAAACTGGGACCATGAGAGAGGTGGAGAAATTGAAGAGAGCTAAAGTTTTAATTGGTGAATTTATGCTGATATGCAAATGGACCAAACCTATATCAGTGTCAAGAACTCGTGACTCGTTGTCCATCTCGGGGTCCATTTTATGGAAGCAGCCCAGGGTGTGCCTTGAAGGGCCTTGAAGGCCTTCAAATAAATCCCTGCCTTTATTCCCTTCCTCCTGTCTGGTCTCTGTTTCTGGGTGGCTGGGAGAAGGCATCACTGGAATTCTCCACCTTGGAGCCAATTCCCTGTGGAAGCACCAATGCTTTAAACCTGATGACACAAAACCAAGCTATGAACAGATGCTAAAAACATTATTTGGGGCTGAAATGATGGTAATTCCTATCATAGGCTTAGGCCAAGCTTCACCTGCCTGGCTTTGAGCTTCAGTCCTGGGTGAAACCTCTTGAGTGAGGACTTGAGCCCCCTGAGCCAGCCCAGGATCAGCAGCTTTGGCTGCACCAGCCCACGGCTCCAAGGAGGATTTCGGGTACCTCCAGGCTGCTCCTGCTGGGAATGTTCACAGCTTTTTTGCCAGCTACACTCACCAACTACACTCACCCTTTTCCCAACTACACCCACTCCCAGCCCCTCCAGAGCTCATCCTCCACTCGGTTGTCAAGTGACACCTCAGAGCTGCAAGGAAAACAGCGGAGTTGTGCTGGAAATGTTGGTGGGTAGCTAAGAACCAGCAATGATCTGTGCCTCTGCAAAGGACAGTGAGAATTAACCCCTTCCAGAGGCTGAGAAACCTTCGTAAAAGTGTTCTAGATCTCCTCCCTGTCCAAGGTTTTTCCAACCCAAAATAAAGTCCATGAATGCAGTTAAAAACACAAGCGGAATTGCTGCTACATTAAGCACACTGAACGTGCAAAGCATTTAAAATAGTTTTATTACTGAATGTCAAACACTGAGAAACCAGATTATTTCAGGTCAAACTGTGTCACCTCTGTCACCTGCCTGGCCCTGGACAGGAGCACAAAGCCAGGGAGATGCCAGCCTGAGCTGGAGCATCTGAGAACCACATTTAACCCTGGATCAACGGAGGGACCGACACAAACCCCATCAAAACTCAACCCTGGGCTTGCACACAAAGGTCAAAGCACAAAACAGCTCCTTGCCTCCATTTGCTACAGTATGTAAAGGTCTCCTAATTTGATCTTCTGCCTCTAAAAGAAGAATTCAAAGATGCAAAGTCACGGTTAATGAATATTTTTCAGGCAGTGGAGCTGGGGAACATGGCAAATCTCAGGACAGCAATTCCAGTGCCACCATCAACTACTGCTAGCTTATCAAAAAAAAGAATAAAAATCTAAGACCTCTGAACAGGTTACATTAAATAAATAAATTACAGCTGATTTCCTCTTTGTGATCCATTACATGAAGAAAATGCAGCCATTAATTTATGCCCGGGATGGAGAGAATTTGCAATTTTTCAGTATAACTTGATGGAACTGAGAGTGTCATCCATGGGAAGGAAAGAGGGGCATTATCAGAGTATCAAATGCAAAGTACTCTGAAAAATATAAATGAGGGCTTGAAGGGGGGAGATTTGACCCAGGAAATGCTGGCTATCAGATGAAAGGGTAATCTCAGAGACAAAAGAGAGAATGCTGCTCCTGGGCTTCCCTCTCTTCCTCATGCACCAAAATCTGAATTCTCTGGCATTAAAATTTTTCGGGAGCAACCATTTCCTATTGCCAGAGTGAAAGTGAGTCCTTATCTCAAACCACATGAACTCCGACCCCCTTCAAACCCTGGATTTCCAGATGTCCAGGCCTTTATTTCCCTGCTTCCACAGACACGGTAAGAGCACAACTCCTGAACAAAACCTGACACATTTCAGGCAGCTTTGCTGGATTATCCCCAATTCCCAGGATCATCACTGATTATCAGAACAACTTTTCAAGATTTACCTGAACTATATTTCCCCTAGTGTTACCTAAAATCTCTGAATGCCAAAATGTGATTTATTAATAGGGAAAAAAGCTGTTAGGAACATTTCATTTGTCCTATCCCCTCTGATAGGAGCACAGCACACCTGCAATAATTCCTGGGAGAGATCAGCAACCTTCCCATGCTCCAGTGGCTTCATGGAGTGCTGGGTTAGTGCATCCAAGTGCAGGGAATAGATGGAATTCCCTGCTGGGTGCTGCAGATAGCCAATTATGAACTGCCCCCACACTTGGTGCTCCTGACCTTGCCCGGAACAAGATCGGGGCTGATGGACTGAGGCACTCTCAAATGAGAAAAGTTTGCAGCAAAAAGCCAGACAGCTCCTCCCTCCAAAGAGCTTTAGGAAGTTTACAGTGGGATTATTGTAATTAGCCTCTTAAACCTGTACAATTTGCTCTAAATCCCTCTATCCCACTCACTCTGGCTCTGCTGAAAATGAGGGGAAGTATCACAAATAATTTCTTTGAATGCACCAAAAAAAACCCAAAAACCCCCTAAAAAACCCCAAACAAACAAAAAACCACCAAACAACAAAACCCCAAACAAAACCAAAACCCAACAAAAACCCCAAACAACAGAAAAACCCCATGCAACACAAAATTTACTTTTCACCAGGCAGAATTTTCAGCTTTTCCAAAAAACCAAACTCACACTCAGTGCCAAATTAACCCACAGCTTCAGCCTAAATTGGCCCAAAATACCCTCACTTCTCCCTCCTAGATAAACATTGTTATTAATGTCTGGTGCAGGCTGTGCTTCTGCTCCAAGCAGATGGGAGCTGTGTGGGCTGCTGGGATGTCTTGGAGGATATTATCTCCACAAGCCCTTCATTAGCTTCAGGACTGAGTATCTGAAGCCAGGCATTCAGAAAAAGCAGTCAAAGAAAACGTGCTATTTCTGGTTTCCACAGTTGGTGTGTTTTGTTTATAAAAATGAGTTGGAATAACTTTCTGTGGAAACAGTCGCTCCTCGTTTCTCATTTCCCTCCTGTCAAAAGCCTCCTGAATGGGAGTTATTATGGCTTTTATAATTTGTAACTTCCAAAATCCCTCAAGGTGAACACAGAAGATTTGTTTTCTGTTTAACATTGCGTGGCACTGCCTTTTGTGAGCAGCATTTGCTAAAGAAGGCTGCCTCAAATAAAGAAAAATAAAACCAACAAGTCCTTCAGCTGATGTTCCAGTTACACCCGGAGTTATCGTGGTCAGGCTTTATGCTAAAATAGGTTTGTGGTCCCTTCTGGGGTTTCTTATATTCCTCAAAATGACTCGGAGCAAGGAGGGGTGTTGTTATAGGACACGAGAAAAGACCACTCTGACACCTGCTAGGTTGAGCAGAAAGAGAAGAAGAAGTTTTATTTTGAAATTTTTATATTTATAGATTTCTCAATTCCACAAGGGATTGCAGGAACATTGTCACCTCCTCTTTCATCCAGTGGACAAAAGAAATGTTCGTCAAACTTTTCCCTCAGCACAATGGAATGAAAAACAAAAAGGACAGTTAAGCAAACACTGTCTATTATTTACATAAAAGCTGTGTGAAAATTCTCTGACTCCAAGGTTATAACAGAAGGTTAGCAAAAACCAGAACAACAGAGGGGCATTATTTCCATAGCCACAGATTTTGATTTCAGGGTTAATCTTCCCAACTCTGTGTCTGGCAGAGGCTGGATGGGGGCTGGGGCTCAGCAGAAGGCTCTGCTCTCTGCCCTGGGCAAAGACATCCCAAAACCTCGGGCGGTGGTTGTTGCCCTGGTTTTTGCTAAAGCCTTCTGTTTTAACCTTGGAGTCAGATTCTTTCTCACAGTTTCATGTAAATAAT
>VYXC01009969.1:143536-219522 GCA_013397175.1 Platysteira castanea
ATAAGAATGTGAGATATGTCCGTAATAAAGGCTTTCCCCTCCTTTCTGCTGAACCTGGCAGGTGTGAGAGCACCTTTATTGTGTCTTCCCAGACACAGGTGGTGGCCACGGGGACAATGCCCAAGGACCACAGGGTCCCTCCCTCCCCGTGCTGACTCAAATCACAGCAGAGCATGAGGGATGTTACGGATTTATGGGAACAAACACACGGGACCAGGCCCAACCCTCCTGAACAAGGCAGGCAAACACAGTCTGGGTTGTTCTCCCAAACGTTTCATCACTCCTAGGGTTAGGTGGGATATTGGGAAGGAATCCTTCCCTGTGAGGGGAGGATGGAATTCCCAGAGCAGCTGTGGCTGCCCCTGGATCGGTGGCAGTGCCCAAGGCCAGGCTGGACGGGGCTGGGAGCAGCCTGGGACAGTGGGAGGTGTCCCTGATCTTTAAGTTCCCTTCCAACCCAAATCATTTCATGATTCCATGATCCAAATTTTCCCTCAAAGATTCATGAGCTAATAAAGCTTGACTCTATTAATTTCTACAAATAAAAATATTCCTGAAATGCTCCCTAAAAATTACCTCACACAGGGTTTTTGGACCTCCATAAAGGTACAGAGGTGCTGCAGACAATTCCCTGCCCCCAGAGCTACAAGGAAAGTGTTAATCTCCCTTTTTCCTTAAATGATAATCCTGCTCCTGGTGGATTCTTTTGCTGAGATTGCATCTCATTTGCCTGAGGTATTAAACCAGTGTAATTTTCTCACCCATGGGGTATCCATTTATCAGATTTGGTGCTGATACCATTGAGTTGCTTCACTTGGACAAAAAAAAAAGCTTCTTTTAGGGAAATGTTATTAAAATGTGACTACAAAAAAACAGAAGAAAAAAAAACACCTAAAGGTATCAATAGGTCTAATACAACAATAGGTCTAATACAACAAATTCAGTGATATCTGGAAATCAAATTAGGGTAATTCAACAGCCTGAACCTAAAATTGCTGTATCCAGCAGCTCCTGCTTTCCCCATTCCTTTATTTGCAATCCTTTAGAAGAGCCCCTAATGAAAAAAGGCCAAAAGAGAAGGGCTTTTAATTCCACAAAATAAAATTCAGTAAGTTATTATGCTCTCTTTTATTGCTGCCCCACATAAAATAATTGCTCGTGTTTATCGAGGCCGTGGTAATGGAGAAAATTAATTTGAGGAAAATTCATTAAGAAACTGCTTTGCTGGGCTGGCATGGCCACCTCAAATGACCACCACAGACTGTCAGGGAGAGGGGGAGAAAGACAACAGACAAATAAAATCCTTAATTTTAATGAATCCATCACATTAAGGGCTCTATTTGCCTATTAAAGGGCTTTTTTTTATATTTTAAAAATAAAGAGCATGCTGAAATAAAAGGGAAAATCTTCCAGTGATGAGACACAGGCACTGCTGGGCAGCTCAGCCCTGGTGTGATTCCAGCCTAATTCCTGAACTTTACTGGAATAAACACATGCACTTAGCAATATATTATGCAAATCTACTTCTTGATATTAAGAGTGTTGCAGCTGCTGGTGCAGGTTAATTATCTTTATACAATTTACAGAGTTAGATCATCTCCTGGATTAAAAAAAGCACTGCAAATTCCCAGGACAACAGGATTTCATCAGTTGTTTTTCTTAAATGAACGCTGGCTCTTCCTCAGCTGGAGGAAGGTTTCTCCAAGGCAGAAAGGAATTTTTAATCCATTTTTAGTATTTCTTCCTGCCAGAGGGTTGTTACTTATTTATTTTTTTAACAGGCTTTGTGATTACTCAATTAGCAGGGAAATAATGAATGATAACCAATAGAAATTGGGCACTGCTATGAAAAATTGAATCAGGAATAAGTGATCCAGAAAGAGAGGTCACCGAGTCATTTTGAATAAGTACATTTGAGATAATTGTTATGTGCTTTGAAGACATTCCCAGAAAAAGAGGCAAAATTAATCAGATACATTAAATGATGAATTATTAACTCAGCTCTATTAAATATCAAATAGAAAAGCTCTTTAGGATTAACCGTGTTTTTGGAAATTCTACTGACTACAGAAAAGGTTTCTTTGATTTGAAAATGGTTTTTATTTACATCTGAAATGCAAGAGAGGCCCTTGGGGGCAAGGGACACTGCAGAGATGTTGGACTTGATGGATGGAGCTCACCCTGAAGCAACAGAAATCCCTTAACCCATTTACACCCACCCTTCCCAGGCTCAGCTGGGGGTGCTCACAGAAAACAAAGTCCACGAGCACCTAAAGCCAGAGGTATCCAAGAAATTCCCAATTTTCCAAGCACTGGAGATCTGTTTCTAAGAACTATTTGATGAATGTTTCAGTCCTTAAGTGAGGAGGAGCAGCTCCCATTGCTGCATTCACCTCGAAATAAACACAGCATTTCTGTGTTCCACCTCTCACCATGCCCTGGCTATTCCAGGGGGCTGATGGAAGCTTTTTTAAAGGATGAAATCCTTGGAAAAATCAGCCTTTACAGGGAATGATGTCAGAACTCCTCATGAACCAAGTGGCCGTGGCCTTAATTTAAGTCAATAATGCTGGATGAGTAAAGGCTGTCGCTGGCTGCTGGTTTCCCCTGGCTAATAAACATTTCTCCTGTCACCTCCTGAGCCACCAGCCCACCCCAGAACTCAGCAGGATGAAAGGCAAGGCCTGTTCCTGGTCTGGGAGGACTGACCCCACCCAAGGAAGGTTCAGCTGCAGATCCAGGGTGGGAGCCTGGTCCCTCTGCTCCATCCCATCCCTCAGGATTTGCTGCTGTCCCTGCTGGAGCACAGCTCACCTTGGTGATGCTCCCACTGATGCCTTCTCTGAGCCACCCAGAAACAGAGACCAGACAGGAGGAAGGGAATAAAGGCAGGGATTTATTTGAAGGCCTTCAAGGCCCACCCTGGGGAGCCAGAGGCTGCTTCCATAAAATGGACCCCAAGATGGACAACGAGTCACGAGTTCTTCACACTTTTATAGGTTTGGTCCATTTGCATCTCAGCATAAATTCACCAATTAAAACTTTAGCTCTCTTCAATTTCTCCACCTCTTTCATGGTCCCTGTTTACACCTTTGGGCCTAGGACAGCCTGAGTGTCCTTGAACAGCTCAGAGAGGCTTTGTTGTGTCTGTCTGGCCTGAGAGAGCAGCTCACGAGCTACAAGGAACTTCAGAATTACAAACTTGGCAGTGCAGGATTTGAAAAATATAGAAATTAAAACCTAAGGCATCACCACTGCTCCTCAGGATCTACAAAACCCACCTGCCTTCCATCCCCAGCTGCTTTACAGGATTGCAGCAATCCCAGATTTGCCCAAAGTTACGCTCCGCAGGTTTTGTGAGTTCCTTAAGAGCCACATTTCACCAAGAATAAAGTTTCTAATGATTGAAATGGCCACTTTTCCTTATTTATTTTCATTTCTACGAGTCTGTGGCACAGGAGGCAGACTCAGGAGCAGCACCAGTGCCTGCCCCAGGGGCTCTCAGCTGTCTGCTCCCTCCGAGCCCCATCCCTGCTCCTCAGGCACCTTTCCATTGGAAGCCCTTCAGCAAACGTGCCTGGAAGCTTCCTCCTTCAGGGTTCAGAGCGAATTCCTGCCCTACCAGGGACACTTCCCTCCCCTCTCTGCTGGTTAACACTGGCATTAAGGAGTGGAGCTGGATTTGGATCCTGGTTTCCAGCGCTGGATTCCCGCGTGGAGCACAGGGCAGGGATGGGAGTGGCTGCACAGCACCGGGGCTGCTGCAAACCTGCAGCAATTCCTGGTGGCTTTGGATGGTTCTGACAGGATTGATTTTGTTCTTGGCCAGTTCATCACTTAATTACAAATCAGTGAATTGCTCGATACTGGAGGATTGTTTCATAAATTAGGTCACTGTCATTTATCATTATCATTTCTTTGCCCAACACTTCTCATCTTTTGATCCATCCCCATCTCTGGCCTGCACCATTAACACTCACTCTCCATCACTGCCCTGATATGCTGAATAACAAAACTCAACATCTACCAAGCCAGAAAAATTCACTTTCTTCATTCTCCTCATTAGCAGGTGCATGTTAATAGGCAGCAGCAGCAAACCCTCCAAAACCTCTCCTTTTACAGAGAGGGGTTTGCCATGTAGCTGAAGCTCACCCAGGATAAGACACCTCTTTCCTACTCATTAAATAATCCCAATTTTTATTCTCCACACTTTCCCCCTAAACATATTTTTAAGATATTCTACACCACTCCTTGCCTTGCAACCCTCAAACGCTTCCAGCAAGAAAGCTGCTCCCAACTAACCAAAGGAGGCTGAAAGGAAAATAATCCTGGACTGAGCCAGGAGACCAACCAGCCACCTCTGGGGTTTCTCACAGAAAGGCAATTCACAGGCCCACACCCATCCATGACCTTGAGAAGGTCACTGATGGATAATTCCAAGCCTGATGGAACTGGGGAGGCAGCAAAGTTACCTGTGTTTGGGAAAACACAATAAAGACGCTCTCACACCTGCCAGGTTCAGCAGAAAGGAGGCGAAAGAGAGACTTTTTTTACATATGTCACATCTTATAGAATTCTGAACTCTACAAGGGATTGGAGGACATGTCACTTCCTTCCCAATCCCACTGGAGAAAAAAGCTGCTCATTAAAGTTCTCTTATCACAAAAGGAAGGAGAACCAGAAAATACCGTTAAGTAAACATTGGCTATTGTTTACATGAAACTGTGAGAAAGAATTCTGACTTCAAGGTTAAAAACAGAAGGCTTAGCAAAAACCAGGGCAGCAGTTACCAGCTCCTCTCTGGGTGCCAGCAAACAACTCCTGACAACTGGGGAAGCTGCACGTGCGGGTGAGGCCCAAAAGTAGAACAAAACACCTTAAAGTGATTTCCTGTGCCTTTCCCACACGTGGATCACCATCCTGACATCTCCAAGAGGAGGGAACGTGGTTGGGTGAAGGATGATCCACCCCAGGGCCAGTGAGTGCAGCCAAGGCCACAAACCCACTCTGGTTTGAGCACTGGGCCTCTGCAAATGCAAACCACGCATCAGCCTTTTAAAAACCCACATATTTCACACAGATATCTCGGAAAATACTGCCACAATGTCAAATTTCCATCCACAGCTTCTCCTGGTCACCCTCTGGTGCATGCCAAGAATCTCTGGTACCACTCGACATCTCTTGAGTGACTCTGCTCCATCTGAATGCCAGCACTCGGAAATATCAGCTCTCAATGCTTTAACTGGGATTTGCTTCCTTGCCTGGAACTGGATCAACTCTAAAACCTTTTCTCCAGTGCCACCACAGCTGCTTCTTCACAAAGTTCTCTTGGGATTAAGTAGAAAAATACAGATCCTGCTGCATTTCTATTTTATTTATGTTTTTGGTGGATGGGTCAATAAAAACCACAGCCCCTTCTTTCTTTTGTAATTAAAAGAAATCACTTTCATTTCTATTCTATTTATATTTTTGGTGGACAGGACAATAAAAACCACAATTCCTTCTTTCTTTTGTAATTAAAAGAAATCACTTTCATTTCCATTCCACCATGGTGGGGACATTTATTCCTGCCTTGTGTTCACCTTAAAAATGGGCTTCTTCTAAGATTATCACTGACTCTGAACTTTGGGTCTGCCAAAGCAAGGAACAAACCTCCAAATCCTAAAAAGCTTTTTAAAATATTTCCCATCCAGCATTTTTTCTCTCCATGGTTTAGTGTGCTCTCCATTGCCTGCATTGCAAGGATAAAATAAATGCAATCACAATGGCTTATTATGGGAAAAACTCAGGAATTCCAGGTGGTTTTGTGGACAAAATACCTCATCTCAGTTTCTCCTGAGTCCAATGAAATGGCTGAAGTTTTCTGACACTGCCCCTGAATTATATAATCCTAGAGAAGACATTAACAGCTGCTCTAAAAATCTAATTAAATTTTAGAGCACTGGTAATGCAGTCATAAGGCCCATGTAAGCCATTATCTACATTAATAAAAATTAAAGTCAAACAGAATCTATACAGTAATAATGTACCTGCATTCAAGGTCACTTTAATTCCCTTACTCCCATTTTTTTTCCCTTATTGTTGCTTTAACTATTATTAATATTTATTCAAAATTTCAAATATATGTACATTTCTTCCCGTGAACTGTTTTCTTAATACACAATACAGAGACAGGAATTAATTCATTTGTCTTAATTGTTTATTTTCTCCCCTTCTCTGTAATATAACTCCTATTATTAGCATAGGAAAGGGCAGGAAACTGCAACAACCTACAGGTTGAATGAAAACCTAGAATGGAACAACTCAGGCACAACTCATCTCAAATCCAATTCTTCTCGTGCATGGAAGACCAGAAAAAGAAAAAAAAAAGGATGCTATGGAGGGGAAAAGGAAAAAAAATCAGAAAAATTATCTGAGGACAGTATTTTATTTGTATCCAATTATTTCTCTCCATAAATTCCAACAAACTCATTTTGTTTTCCTACGTTGGCAACGATTACTGTGCCTACGTATAACTCCTACCGAGGTGTGCTGGAAGTGACAGAACAAATGGCAAAGATAATTTTGGAGCAGTTTCTTGAAAACTGGGGATTTACTTCACCGAAACTTGGCTTTCATTTCTTTGGAAAGGCTGGAAACTGCTGGAAAAGCAGAGCGGACAATCCCAGCCAGGATCATCTGCATTGCTTCCAAAACCCTTCTGGGAAGGTTTGAAAAATCCTTTAAAATTTGGAAATGCATTTTAAGAATCAAAATAACATCAAAGCGCTCCTCTTTAGATTGTGCCATGTACAAATACACAGCATCTCAACAGTGTTTAAATAAAAGGGCAAAAAGGAATGTTTTGCATGAGGTGAAGTGTCCAAATCTCAGCTCTCCGTGAAGAAAAAGGGATCACACAGTTCCTTTCTCAGCAGCTGTAACAGCCCCAGCTGTGCAGGCGCCCAAAGAGTGGAAAAAGCTCCTAAATGTGAACAAAATATTCCAAAACACCCAGAATTCCATTAAACTTCTCATCACCGAGACACACAAATTGTTTACGGAGTGCCTGATTAAAACCTCAAGTGTTTTCCACGAAAATATTTGTAAATTAGGTGGATAAATTATTCAGTGGTCATGACTGGGATTAAACGTTGTCCCAGAACATTCTCAGAGCAGAACACTGCTAATTCTTCTCACTGGTTATTTCAGTGCTGCCACAGCACACAAACCTCCCAAATTCTGTTTGATTCCCAGAGCTCCAGCCTCCACCTCCTCAGTATTCCCTGGGAATACACAATACAAATGTTAAGTCCCTAAAAAGACCATCAAACCTTAAATTCCTTTTTCTCCTGCCCAAGACCGTTCACCAGCAGCTCAAGAAAAAGATCAAGGCAGCTTCTGTGGCTGTGTCACCTCTCCTAATGACCTCCAAATACTCAGATCTTATGCCCAAAGTGACAAAAGAGACTTCAAACACGGGTTAAGGACTGAGAGGGATGGGAACGCTCTGCTTTTCCTCCCCCAGTCCAGCTCAGGGAGCAGGATCTCACCCAGGCAGATGCTGCTCCCAAGAATTAATAATTCCCATTTATTTTTCAAGCAGGTTCACCCTCCTGGACACAAGTTCAACATCAGACACTCTCCATTCAAACAGAGTAAGGATGAACAGGGTAGCTCTTGGGATATTTGGGTATTTAAAGGGTTCTGGTGAGAGGATGGAGAACGGTTTTACCCAGGATAAACTTTCTGAGAGTCTGTTCTCTCTTTGCTCACTGATTTCCAACTCTAACCCCTGCTGGCACCTGGGGCAATAAGAATCCCTCCCTCACTCATCCACCATGCTAAATCCACAACTAAAATTTTGGAGAGGCAAAATTCAGAGCTAAGTGATGATTTTACAAACTTCCCTGTGTGATGCTTAAGTGCTGCTTCTTGTACTTAAAAATGAAATGGTGCAGCGAGGGGTTGGCTTCAAGAGAAACAATAAATCAAAGTAAATAAAAAAATCAACTTCCTTATGCCTGGCTGTCAAAAGTTTTGAATGAATAAACCAGTTTTAACATTGTTAAATGAAGTTCATTTGAATTTGAGTGAAAACTCGGGGGAGGGGAGAGGAGGATGAGGGTTGGGAGCAGGGGATCACTAAGGCCGACAGAAACCCCAGGCTGCTGCTCCAAATTAAACCATTCCTTGCACCATTTCCTCCTCTCTTTAGGACAGGCCACCCCAGTAGCCAGAAAGGAGCCCATAAATCAACTCCAGGAAATGGAGAACCTCCCCTGGTGCTGCTCTGGAGAGGAGGGGGAATGCTCCAGGGATGGAGCAAGGAGCAGGAAAGAGAAAGAGCTCAGGAATGTTTTTTTTTTCTCCTGGGGTAGTTCATCCAGCCCTAGCACAGATGCCACTTCCCACACTGCCCCACAGCTATTTTTAGGCCCTGTGTAAAATGCACTTTGCACACCCAGCCCATCTCTGCTCCCTTGCACATCCCCCTCCTGTTCTGCTTTCCTGAAGTGACGATTTGCAGGAGCTCATAAACAACCCCAAATATCAGCTCACCAGGGAAAATACATCCTCTGCTTTGCTGGCCCCGTCAGTTTAAAGGAAATTAGTTAAACCACACAACAGCTTTTACAGCCCCGAGACTTTCTGCACTTAGAGAGAAAAAATCTGCCAGCTTTATTTCCTCCAGGCAGTCATTTCACCTCTGGGCATGTTAGGGAAACAATTTTTATGCTGTCAGTGAAAAACTGTTTGTTTTTAAGCAGCAGTTCACAGGAAAGATGCCGTGAACTTCATTTAACAATGTTAAAACTGGTTTATTCATTCAAAACTTTTGACAGCCAGGCATAAAGAAGTCGAATTTTTTATTTACTTTGATTTATTGTTTCTCTTGAAGCCAACCCCTCGCTGCACCATTTCATTTTTAAGTACGAGAAGCAGCACTTAAACATCACACAGGGAAGTTTGTAAAATCATCACTTAGCTCTGAATTTTGTGTCTCCAAATTCCTTCCCTACTTCAAAAACTCAGGGGAGGGGAGAGGAGGACGGAGGGTTGGGAGCAGGGGATCACTAAGGCCGACAGAAACCCCAGGCTGCTGCTCCAAATTAAACCATTCCTTGCACCATTTCCTCCTCTCTTTAGGATGGGCCACCCCAGCAGCCAGAAAGGAGCCCATAAATCAACTCCAGGAAGTGGAGAGGTCTCCAAAATAACATTTTCTCTATGCTGTACCAGTAGTTTGCCATTTATATTTGCACTGTTTCGTAAGTGAGGCAAATAAATTGCTTCAGCAGCTCATCGGAAGGAAACATTTAAATAAAAATTGTGTTTCACGTGGCACCTGCACTTGTGCCTCCCTGTTCAGCTTAACTGAGGGTCAGCTTTTAATTCCTTCAGGATAAAAAAATCAAACAGAAGATAAACCCTGTGTTACGAACTTGAGGGATGCAGCCCTGAGCAGCTGGGTACCACGGAGGACACCCAAATTCTTACCGACCTGCCAGGACCCTCTCAGCCCTCTGTTAGCCAGGTAAGAAATGAAACATGGAACATCTTACACACGGACACATCATTTTGGCAATTTGCTCCCCAGCTCTCCCCGAGACTCCTGAAATTCCCAGCAAGGCAAGGAAAACACGGGAATTTCTCTTTTTCAAGGCCCTGGCTGTGGTGCTGCTCAGGTCAGCTGCATCCTGCAAACCCCAGCCACAACAGCTGAGCGGGATTTTGGAAAGAAAACGTGATTTCAATCCTCAGGAATCAAATATTAAACACGTGAGTGTGCTTTATTGCATCTTAACTGATAAATTTCATTTACCTGCTGCTAGAGGATCTTCCTAAAAGCCTTTTCCCCTCTGGCAACAGGCACAGAAAGCCAAGGAAAGAGAAAGGGAAGCTTCTCCCTCTTCGCAGGCTCTTTTCCCAACCTGTTTTCTGCAAAAGACTACAAGACATCAAAAAATGCACTCAGGGTCCGAGACCTCTTCAGGCTACAGAAGAACTGAGAGCCTCAGGGTGAGGAAATCAAAGATTTTTGAGCAGAAACCTGTAAGAATCACAATATTTTACCAGTTTGGTGTGTTTTATTGCTTCTCAGTTGCTCTGAGGGTCTCACCTACCCACTGCCACGGGCCATCTTTATCAATGATTGATCTCTGCCTCCCTTCCAACCTCTTGGGGAAATCTGGGGAGCCGGACAGAATATTTACTTTTATTTTATATAATAACAAGGCTTTCTCAGCAAAATCTCTGTGTGCTGAGCACCACGCGTGTGCCCCAGCTCATTTATTGATGTTTAATGTTCTCCTCTCTCAGTGAATGGAACCAGGGGAGGAACACACGAGTGCAGAGGAGCAGAGCACAAAACAGCCCAGGCCCTGTCAGTCCGAGCCCCGGGGGTCTTGGGGGGATGACAAAACCCTTCATCAGCTCCACCAATGCAGGAGACCAAACCCATCCATCTCCTCCTCTCCTGGCTGCCCACTCGGGGACATCCTTCTTCAAACAAAAAAATTCCACGTTGAGTAACAGCTCCAAAAGATCATTTTAATTGGAAATCCCACAATGAGAGAGGCTGAAGGGAGTGGTTATGATTTGGGGCAAACACAGGGAAGGTGTGGGCACAGCTTCTGGTTCCCAAAGACACAGAAATCCAAGGCATTACCACATCTTGTGGGCCAGGGGGAGAGGAGTGAAGAGAATAAGGAACATAAAATAAATAAGGACAAGAAGAGGAACAAATCTCACGTTCCTGAGCAAGCACCGTTCTCTGCCTGCAGCAGGGGGATGTGTGCTGGTGAAAGCACAATAAAGGAAACTCTCACACCTGCTACATTCAGCAGAAAGGAGGGAAAAAAGAGACTTTATTTATACTTATCATGCTCTATAGAATTCTCAACTCCACAAGGGATTGGAGGACATGTCACTTCCTCCTCAATCCCACTGGAGAAGAAAGATGCTCATCAAACTTTCTCTTATCCCAAAAGGAATGAAAAACAGAAAATACCATTAAGTAAACACTGGTTATTATTTACATGAAACTGTGTGAAAATTCTTTGACTCCAAGGTTACAACAGAAGGCTTAGCAAAAAACAGGACAACACTCATGGGCCAGGGGGAGAGGAGTGAAGAGAATAAGGAATATAAAATAAATAAGCGCAAGAAGAGGAACAATTCTCACGTTCCTGAGCAAGCACCATTCTCTGCCTGCAGCGGGGGGATGCTCTTAGCAACCACCTCTGCCTCCATCAGGGATTTTGCTCCCCACACAGCCCAACACCACCCTGATGTTCTCAGTCCTCACCTGTGCCCCTGCAGGACCAACCCACGGACTGATAACCTGCAACTCTGCCTCACTGCCCAGCCATTCCCCTCTCAGAGATCATTTCACACCCTGCCCCTCCTTGCTGGCTTCATTCACCACATTGAACACAAACAGCTCCAAGTGGGTTCCTTAACACTAAATGTGCCAGAGGTAAAATTCTCCTTTACAACGCTGGTCCTACGTGGATCATCAAAATGATCTTTGAATAAATCTGCCCCCAAAGGCAGCTCGTTCTCAGGGCAGCAAACCAAAGAAGCACAAAAATAAGTTATGAAAAGCTGTAAATTTGGTTGATCATCATCAGGGGTCGGATGTGGACAATAATCACTGCTGGAAGAGACTTCCAGGGCTGGCGTGAGGGGATGCTGAAGGCATTCAGGAATTATTGTGAGGGGAACCAGGGAAAGGAACTGCTGTGATAAGGTGGAAATCGAAGGCTTTGAAGCAGGACACGATTTCNTGTTCCCACAACTTTCCATGAGAAGCTGTCTCCAGCCCCCCTGGGAAGATCCCCACTCCAGTGATCTCTGGCATGCCCAGCACCAGGGCAGCTTTATCCTCCTTTTTCCATCAGCAATGGAAGCCCAAAAAACCCACCCAACAACAGCTCCAAACTAAGGAAGAGCTGAACTTCGATTGGATGAACTTTTTGTAAGGATTCTTTGGAAAAATCCCAAGGATCCGGCTATCACATCTCAAAGTGACACCACTGCTCAGCAGTGAGAAGAGGAGAATATCCGTGGGCAAAGCATCAAGTTTTATAACCATGAGGATCTCTCAGAAATATTTATTCTCACTTAAAAACTGGCGAGGACTTTCAGTGCATAAATTACTTGTCGGTTTACTCTCGAGGGAGCAGGTGTGCTCACAAAAAAAAAAAAAAAAAGAAAAAGAAGATTAAAATAAGTTCTTCAAAGGAAAATGACAACACTTATCGAATTGCTGGTAATGATCATTCTGGTCCTGTCAGACTAAAAATACACCAGATGCTGCGAGTCAAAGGTTGGTTAAGTAGAATTATCACCTGATTGCTCTGCTTTGATATTCCCCATCTTCCACACATTCCAGAGTCAAAAGGTTATTGTTAAAATAATTTGGAAAGGAAAATGAGGAGGGAAAAAACTAGAGTGTCTTACACTCTTAGTCCCTAAAGGAAGGAAATCACCTATTTTATAAGGTTTCTACCTTCAAATGTACAATTAAATTGTAAAGCTCAGCACCTCACGAGATCGGTATGCAAACAACATTTAAGAGTGACTCCCAGGCTAAAATTAGCTATATTCTTGCACAAATGACCTATGGATTGCTTTTTTTTTTTACCCTGCTCACCACAAATGCAGAGCCTGCAGATCAATTTATTTGCTTGCAGACTTCACTTGAGTCCTTGTTTTAAGCTAAACACTGTGGAGATTTAACTACAATAAAAACACTCAATATTTTCCTCCTTCTGCAATAAGTAGTTTCTTTCAGTTAGGAAACTCGCACTGAATTTGGTTAGTAAGATTTTATTTATGGGCCTTTCTCCTCTACAGCTGCAATAAAATAAGGTTTTTAAGCAACCACTGTAACCACCTCTATTTTAGGCACCTTCACCCAGACAGCCCACACAGAAATGGACATTAATGAAACAAAATGAACACGGCAGTTCTACACCACACGACGGATTTCTTCTCCCTGGGATTCCCAAAAATCCTTCGCTGCCCGTGGGTTTCCCAAAAGCTCTGCTGTGTCTCCATCCTCACCCCCCGGGGTCACTTTGTCCTTCCCATGGGACACCCGGGGCCAACTGTGCCCTACCAAGGAGGGAGCAGCTCTCGGTGGGGTGGAACCGTGCTGGGCACTCAGTGGGTCCCATCTGTCTGCTCCGAGTGCCCCGGGGAACAGCTCTCCAGATCCGCCCATCCTGGGAGGAATTTGGCAGCCCAACACTCCCACATTTCTCATTTTCCATCACCTGCAACAGCAGAAGGAGCCTGGCGGGCCAGACTGTGCAGTCAAGCAAAGAGATAAAGGTTATTTCCCCAAATTATGTAACTGAGTTCTGCATAATTAACCAGAGTTGTTTTCTCAAAGAGAATATTTAAAGACAATTTTAAATACAACTTCAAAACTAATTAAAAGTCTAATCTTGGACTTGATGATCTTGGAGGTCTTTTCCGACCTTAATAATTCTCTCTATAAAAGTAAATATAAATACACAGTGTGCGGAAAAGTTACTTTGAATTATAAATGAACCTTCCAAGATGACCAAATTGAATGTGCAGATCCTTCTCTCACCCAGCAATAACTTCACAAAGCTGAAGTTTACTGGCTGATGTTTTTTCAGGTTCATCCTAAACACTCTACAACACAAAAAAACCCCTTCCCACTGTGCTTTTAAAAATGCCTTCCCATCCACTTGATTCAAATCAACGTCTGGGTGAACATGATCAATGTTCATTAAAAGCTCTGCAGTGACAGGTACACGGGCAGCACTCGGCGTTTGCCCAGCCAAGCTCCCACAGCTGGAATGAATAAATGGAGCGTGTGTTTCCACACGCAGCTGACACCATCCATAACTCGGGGTTTGACACTTGGCTGCCCTTAGGAAGGAGCTGTTTTTTAAAAATAGTTTATTTGCAGCAGAAAGAAGAAGAAAAAGAAAAATTACCAGAATAACCTTCTCAGTGAGGTGGCTCTGAAACAGAGTTATGGAAGAAATGCCAGGCAGGAAATTCTTCCAAGTGGGAATGCTTGTGTGAGCTGGAACCATACAAATCCATCTGAAATATTCTATAAAATCACATTTATGTCTTTCCTTCAGTAGGAATATGAAGAGACAGGCGCTGCTTTGGTGGGAGAGCATCCCACGGGGAGCCCACCTGCACCAGCCAGTCCAAGGTTTCCCCAGTTCTAGAACAGGAGAGAAAACCCAACTTCTGCTCACCCCTGGCTGAAATCCCATCAAATCCCAGAAAATCCCAGCATTCAGGACTGGATGCACTTTCTAGGATATGGTTTCCTCAGTTATTACAGATGTGTGTGTGGTGCCCTTCTCCACGAGAGAAGGATCAATGCAGGCATTAGGATTGGTCTCAGAGAGACAAATCCTTCTGGAGGGCTTCTCCAAAGGCATTTCATCCCACAACCTCCTTCCCTGAATGATCCCCGCCCTTGAATTCCTCTAAAAAAACCTTTCAAGTTTAAGGTATTTTTATTCAATTTACCACTGAGGTAGATTTTGGGGGTGACAAGTTTTCCTAGGGAGCATTTTTCTCTTTGATGAGCTCAAAAGCATGAGGACACCCTGGTAGGAAATTCTTAACAGTCTGCACAGTGGATTCGAAGACCTAGAAGGAACTTCTTTCCCATCAGCTCCAAATATCACACTGCCAAGTTTCATTTTAGGGAGGAAGCCAAGCAGATCAAAACATGTACCAACAAGTTTCCTCTCACTACTCCTACATGAAAAACCAACTCCAACTGCCGTGACATCCCGATACAGCTTCTAATTGGAAAAAAAACAACCAAACATGCAGAAAACGACCAGTGCTTGGGGTTTGGGGAGGAATCCTCAAGCAGAGGGAAAGCAACTGTAATTTACCAGGTGGTTTTTGCCATGGGGGTGTTGTGGACACAGCAAGGAGAAACATCTCCTCCTCTGCAACAGCTGAAGGGAAAAAGGTTTGATTTGTTATTTTCAGCCTTTCTGAAGTCTGCCTGTCCATTGTGTTAATCAAATTTCTCTTAGGGCAGGTCTTGAAGGCCTTGCCTCCCCCCTCTGTGAGCTGAGCTTGGCCCTGGGATGCTCTCCCACCTCATTACCTTGATCAGCAGCTGCAGACAGTGATTGCTCGTGATGGGCAAACCCTGTGGGCTCTGCTTGGGTTCACGTCAGGCTGCTCACACCCCTCTGGGCTGGAATCTTGGGAATTAAACTCCTTGGAGACGTTTGGGAATGCACGAGACAGACAAGTGTCTCTCCATCCTCGTGCTGCACACTTGGGTTCGCTCCCAGCGAGGGAGGAACCTGGCTGGGAAGGAAAGGATGGATCCTGCCCTGGAGAGACACTGAACAGGATTCAGTCCTGGGCTGTGAAAGAAATGAAACTGATTTCCTTGGGTTTCATTTCATGTCTTTGTTCTTTGATATATGACAAATACTGGCAACAACAAAGAAAGAAAAAAAAAATATTCAGCTGTGAACTGTGGTGTGCTGGTAAAGGCACAAGAAAGAAAACTCTCACACCTGCTAGGTTCATCAGAAGGAGGGAAAAGAGAGACTTTATTTACATTTCTGATACTTTATAGGGTTCTCAATTCCACAAGGGATTGGAGGACGTGTCACTTCCTCCTCAATCCCACTGGAGAAAAAGGATGCTCATCAAACTTTCTCTTATCACAAAAGGAATGAAAAACAGAAAAGACAGTTAAATAAACATTGGCTATTGTTTACATGAAACTGTGTGAAAATTCTCTGACTCCAAGGTTAAAACAGAAGGCTTAGCAAAAAACAGGACAACACTGGGGTATTTCTTTTTTTTCCTCACTGAAAATCTTTGAAGATGGATACACAATGTTTCTGATAAACTCCAAAACATCTTAAGTGGTTGATACCCGTGCAGAAACTGATTAAACTGTGTAATTACCACATGCTCAACTATAAACTGTAATCACATGTAAGGACCAAATTGAAAAAAAAAGTATTTTGCTGACTTTTAATTATTTTTATTTAATTTTGAGCTGAATACGAAGGGATTTTCATAACCCAACCTCAACACGGAGAGGGAGCGTGTTCTCACTCCCACCAAGTGGATACCCACACACAGATACACCCACAAATAGGGGTAGATCCATTCTTAATTCATTTCAATACATACATAATTCATGAGGAGCAACTTTTTGTCATATTTACAAGACCACCATGGCAGGGGTGGGGTGAGTTAGAACCGATTGCCCAAGGTGGATAAAGCCAATCTTCCCCAGGCTGAGGATAAAAGGTGGTGCAGCAGCTGCTATAAATACCAACAGGCATTATCCTAACCCTCAACACAAGAACTCACTGAAGTATTTCACATCACCCAGTAAATGGTTTGAAGATTGCAGACAAAGTCGTCAGGCTGTGAATAACTGACAAGAAAGTCTCCAGACAAGCACGCGGAGTTAATTATGCCGTACACAGAAATAAATAAAACCACCAGCTCCAATGTTCGTGGAGCAGCTGGTAATAAATAACAACTTGTAAACATTTTAATGCACTTATTCTGGTAAAATTAAAATCAATGTTCATGCAGCAATAGCTGTTAAATAATACTTACTGGGGGAAAAATCTGAGAAGCTTCAAATCCAGTACCTTGTGTGTCAGAAATGAAACCACACAATGAGAAACAGCTGGAGCTCATCATTTATACCATTTTGAGGTCTTAAGGAAAGAGGCTGCCAAAAAAATACCATGTACAGATATTTGGGGCAAATTGATCTCATAAAAAAAGGATTAGTGCATGCGAGGAGTAATCAAATGCTTCATGTTGGATTACAATTCCACTTAATAAATCAAGCTACTTCTGCTCCTGAAAAGGTTCATTCTACACTCATTTGATTAGTTACACTAAAAATAAATCCCACACAGCAGCAGCAGCAGAAGATAAAGGCCCTGTCAAATAAATGCCACCACCAGTCCCTGCGAGCCCCTGGCTGTGGATGAGATCCAGCCCCACACCTCGGAAGAGTTTGGGGAGATCCCAGCTCAGCCAAGGTGCTTCTCTCATGACAGGTTTTTATAGGGGCATTTTTAGGGATTCACCAGCCCAATCCCTGCCTTAACCTCACCCAGCACCAGCTCAGCACCTTGGATAAGAGTTTGTACAGCCACAGAAAGGTTTAGGTTGGAAGGGACCTCAAAGACCATCAAGTTCCAACCCCCTGCTGCAAGCAGGGGCACCACACCCATCATCATCATCCTCCCCATCAGAGATGAGAGGAGATACAACAGAAGACCTTCCAAATTCGGCTCAAGAGGGTCACTGTGGAGAGGATAAACACCCAGCAAGGATTAATTTAATATCATTCTCTATTTTCACTGGCTGACGCAGTGAGCTCGGGTGGATGTGACACCACACTCTCCTCACGGGATGAAATCTGAAGACAGTTTGCATTCTGGCCAGGCTGTTGCCAGCCTTGCCTGGAGAACGAAAACTGCTCTGGAGCACATTCCCCTTGAAGCTTTACTTCAGCATAATTGGGGACCTCTGTGTTCTCAGGGTAATTTTTCCTCACAAGAGATGTCAGCTACTCACTCTTCTTATTTTTCTCTGGACAACATCCCTGGGTGGGAACACGACTGCACGGCGAAAAGGACAAGGAAAAGCAGGAACGAAGTTTCTTTTTGAGAAATAAAAATGAGTTTGTGCTCTGACAATGGTCTGCTGTGCTCTGCCAGCTGAACCCAGCCCTTGCTGTGAATCATGGTAGTTCTCTGTTTCATTTTGACCTTTTCATCATCATGCAGCTTGATTAGCTCTCCGAGCCGGCTGCTTTCATGTGAGAATGAAATCAGCCACTTAAAAGATAAAAGATGAAAGTGATCAAAGTTCTATTTCACACTCTAGGAGCAGGCAGCTTTTACAGAAGTGCCACCAGCCTGACATCCCTGGGAAGTAAACACCTTCCAGTGCAGCAGCAAAGGACAATGAGCCTCTCCTCCAGCACCTCTGGAAAGGCTTTTTGGAGGGGTGATGTAGCTGAGAGACAGCAAACTCACATCTGAGTTCCCTGTGTGCCTCCCAGGGATGTGCCAGGGCTCGGGGAGCAGTGCCAGGTCACACCCACACAGGTTCAGCAGACACTCCAAGGGTGGACGAGGAGGAAGGAGCAGAATTTGTAGCACACAGAAGGGGTTGCAATCACCGATGGAAATTCAAGAAATGCAGTGAAAATCTGCTTAAGAGCCATTCAGAAAGGTGCTGAGTGAGCACTTTCTGCACCCCTGCCCTTGGAGTACCCACAACCAACTTCCAGACCCAGAGGGATCCAAACATAAAATCAGAGTGGCTCTCCTTGACCAGCACTGCCTCCCTCTGCTCCTCTTCCAACACTGCTCTGAGCCACCAGAGCAGGCCAATCCCTCCAAGATTTCCACCCCAGCAGGGACAAACAAAGAGAAACTGTGAGAGACCTGCCCCAAACACAAACCTGCCAGAAACGCACCAGTTACTGCAACAAATTTTAGATTGATGCACATATCCACGCACACACGGACACAGGTGAGCTTCACCAATGCTCTCATCTATTTCCCCCCACAAAAGCTCCCAGAGATGTGGAAATGTGCCAGGAGAACAATGAAAGGAGAACAGGGAAGATGAAGCCCCTCGGTATCATCAGACACCACCCACAGCAGCCCACCTGGAGAAGAGAAAATGCCAAAAAAACCCCAATACACCCCACCTCTCCAAAAAAACCCGATCAAACACCAAAAAACCCCAACCAAGCCTGGATTTGCATCTGCCCACCACAAACCTTGCTGCCAATCTGGCACCAGAGCATGGAAGAGCAGGACAGGTTCTCCAAACCCTGACGAAACGAGCCTTGTCTCTCAGCAAGTCCGGATTTACAGCAAGCAGCATTTGCCAATATAGGAACTAAGCAGCCAGCAAACAGCTGAAATTCAGAGATACAGCGTCTTTAAGTAATTATGGAATTTGTACTTGACTTGGGTGTTTCTAAGGCAGCAATATTGCAGCAGGCACGGTCCCAACAGAGCCTTCAGCGTGGTGGAGACCCCACACAGGGCTCTGTCACTCACAATAATTTCATTATTAGGCTTGATTAGCTCGCCTTGGTGATTAGAGAACGTTTTGTGAGCATCCCTTGACTCGGGACCATCCAGAGGCTGAGGAGGTGGAGCAGCAGAGGGAGGTGCCAGGCAGGAGCTGGTGCTGGCAGGAGTGATCCGAGGGGATGCTGTGGGCACCAGGATGTGGCAGGGCTGGAGCAGAGCAGGAGGACTCTTTAAATTTTTTTTTTTCCATCCTTCAGATTCTCTCACACCAACCCACAAGCCCAGAGACGAGCACTGAGTACTCCATGCCTCTATTAGCTCTATTTATTACACAAAACCACAAGGATGCTTTAACAGTCCCTCTCACTCCGCTTCCATTAGCAAAATATTGGCACCACTTCCTCTCCCACTCCTCCAATGACAATTACAAGATATCCCCCCCTCCCAAGTGCTTCTGTTTTTTAAAAGTACATTTTCCTAATATTTAATTTATACATCATTTCCCACATGTATTCGTAATAAATGTTTCGAGGCGGCAGACAGGAGTACAACAGGAAAGCATAATGCTTGCTGTTTACTAGGAGGCCTCATTAAAAAGACATCAAGAGCAAGGAAAATAAAAACAACCTTGCGAACCTCTGTAATTGGTCTCCAGAGAAATGTAACGCTGAGGACATCGATGCAGAAACGCCCCAGTGACTGGAAAAAAAATAGAATTCCAGTTCACTCAGCCTTTTGCACCCCTCGCTTCTTACACCCATTTTTTATTATCAAAACACATTTTGTACTTTCTTATAGCTGCAACAGCTCTATCAGGTGTTTGATGCAGTAATATTAAATACTTAAATAGTCATTAATCCCTCCCACCCTTCATTATTTTGAAGGGCAGAATAACCAGAGGCATTTTCATGGGGTTTAACTTTTTTGCAAGGTCTCCTGTGGGGCGTCTCTGCCTGCTGCAGCCTGGTGTGTATTTTTTATCATCCCTCCTGTACTAAAATAAAGAGAACAAGTGCAATTACAGCAGCTAAATTTGTTATTTTAACTTGCTGTTTGTAGAACACAGCTGTTACGTCAGACACATTTTTAGCAAAATAATGGCTTAATCCCCCTTTGAAATAAAAGTTCATTTGACTGGCTTTGCCCCCAGTTAGGCCCAGCTGTCACTAGCAAAGCTTAATTTTTAAACCGAGCCCAGCACAACCCCCCTATTACCGAGCAGCCTTCAAAATTTATATTTAAAGCCAACGGGTCCCAGCAGCTCCTTTCAGATCCTTCTGGGCTTCCCAGAAGACTCATGAAACTTGATTAAACTAAAAATCGCATTTCATTTTCCTGTTTTGTTTGCATTTAAATGGAGAAACTTGCAGCTGGGTAATGGCCATATATTTCCTGTTGTACTCCCACTCCCAGCAATAAGCGTTTTGTCATCTTTTGTGCCGCTTAAAATACGAACTTCTTGCTCCAAATGCAGAGTAAGACTGTGCAAACCTGAGACTACAGAAAGACTTGACCAAAATGTTTGACTGGTGGGATTTAACATCCGTCTAAGCACAATTATTTGTAATGTTTTCACTTGGAGGTGCACTTGGCCACCCCCCAAGCACCCATTCCTTCCTCCTTGCTTCCCTTCTCCACCCCCAGCTCCCAGACTCGGTTATGAAGCCCCTCAGATGCCAGATTTTACAGGAAAGCTTCAAAACCATTACTCAGCCAAACGCTGGATGTGATGAAGCTCAGACAAAACTTGAAAAGCCACCACCTTTTACCCAACCCATGCTGATCCAGAGAGGCTTTGCTCCATCACTGCTGAGCTCCGTGGGAAGAATCCGACTCAACAAGGTTGGAAAACACCTCCAAGATGATGAAATCCATCCTTTGAATACCCCCGTGCCCACTAACCCACACGGGGAAGTGCCACATCCACTCATTTTCCAAGGAAAGTGATGCCACCCCTTCCCTGAGCAGCCCATTCCAATGTTTATCCCTCTTTCCGTGATGAAATATTCCCCAATATCCAACCTCAACCTCCCCTGGCACAGCTTGAGGCCGTTTCCCCTTGCTGAGATGGCAGGTACGTGTCCAGCCCATCCCAAAAAATCCTTGGAGCAGCAGCACCTCCAAGGCCAGCCCTCAGCAGCCCCCTCTGCTCCCCTCCCCAGCCAGGCAGCTCCCACGGGATGCCAGGAGCGTGTGACAACACTTAAATTCTTAAATTTCAAGGAGGAGAAAATTGCACCCCTAAAAGCACCGATGAGAAAAAGCCACCCGAATTTGTTTTCATCCTTTTAAGAGGCTATAAACTTTAGAGTTATTTATTGGCAGGCCTCGCTCTGCTGAAGGCTCAGTGACACACGGAGAGTGTTGGGACAAGGTGCTCCCTCCCATCCTCGTGGAGCAGTTTTCCACTGCATTTTGGCACATTCTGGGCCGGTTTCGCCACAATTTTTTGTCAGTTTTTTACAGCTTCCCAATAAAGAAATATATTTTTAATCTCCTCCCTGTCCTCCTTGCCTTCAAAGGGCTTTTCCAGGTTTTTGAGACTCCAGCTCTGGTGATGCCCAGGCCACTGTGGCTGTCCCAGATGCTGCCAGGGCCAGCTCTTGCCAAGCCCCACTGCTCCAAACCCGTGCAGGACCAGCCCCTCTCCATCTCCCTGTGCTCTCACCCCATTTAGCAGAGCGTAGACAAAATGGGAGTAAGGAAAAGAGCTTAATTTCATCAGAAATATAATTTCTAATGGCCTTTGTGACATTAGCTTGGGCGATGTGCTGCGTGCGAGCGCGGCTCCTGGGGAGGGCTGGGGAATCAATGCACTCCCTCTCTCCACAGGGCAGAGATGAAGGAAGTGCCAGGATTATTTTCACACCTTAAGGATCACCAGAGCATGAATATGCAGTTAATAATGAAGGAAAACCTATTTCCCATTCCAAATGAAGCAGACTGGGTGGCCTCTCCTGCTCTGCTCCCTCGTGTTTCACACCTGGCACTGAGGTGACACCACAAGCAGGACAATTCCCACCACAGCCCCCAGTCCAGAGATTCCCACAAGGTTGTTTTTTTTTTAAAAATCGCTCCAAAAATTCACTAACTACCCCAAATAATAGGGAATAGGGATAGGAAAGCTGTGACAGCTCCCCACGCCAGCCCTGGCCTCACAAGCACTTCCCCAGAGCAAGCTGTTAAATCTGTCACACGAGTGCACTGATGGCTTCATACAAACACACAGAGATAGGATAATCAATAATTTCCCAATTGGAAATTGGTGATTTGCATGCACGTTGTACCAAAAATTGAGGTTAAATAACAACAAAAAGGAAAAAGAAAATTAAGGGAAGGTTTCCAACTTTGTTTTGCAGCCTCACCAACCAAATTCCTCGCCTTTGGCACTAAAAGGAGAACCAGGGTAGGAATTGCCACACTTCATCTGACTTTTTTTAGACTAATTACTTTCCTGCATGCAGAGTTGCTGAACTGCTCGTTCCTAACCCTGCCTTGTCTGGCACATCAACAGATGGGAGCAAAATGACTCCTGTAAATCAGAGCCCCGTGACAGCAGCGAGATTATCTCGGTGCTGGGAAACAATCTCAGGTAAAGCTCACATTAGGATGTCGTTAGGATTTCTCCCTGAAATATTGCTTTACATAAATTTTGCAGCCTAATGGTTCCTAAAAACTTCCATGCAAAATGAGATCTAATCACTTCCTTCACACCCTCTCCTCATTTGTTTGTAAGTTTAAAAATATCCTTAAAAATAGATGATGGTACGTTGCAAGAGACAGTCCTTATTTTAATAACTTATCTTTACAGAGGGAGAACCGCATCGCTGAAATACTAAAAACCTTCCAATGAAATTTCAAAATTAGCCAAGTCCTGAAATATTTCAACTTTCCATTACACACCCTTAAATTTTGCAAGATGGGATTCAATTAAATCAGCTGCCGCCCTCATCTCTGCAACTGCCAAAGGCAGATTAAATCAGAGAAGGGCAAAGTTGTGAAAAGAACCTTTAGGACTACATCAAACACGAAATCATTTGAGACAGAAGATAAAAATACTCTTTTTTTGGACAGAGCAGCTAAACTAGAGAACAAGATGAGGGTCTTCTAATACAGCTTCAAATAAATTAAGCAGTGCTGCAATATTTAACTGGAGAGCTCTGGTATTTAGGAAATAAACTGTTACTTACAACACCAGCTTCCTTTGTATTTGGCCAGTGCTACCTTGCATCCGTTTGAGCTTTATTTCAAGCCACCACAGCTTCCTTCTGTTCTTCCACCACGAGCAGCTAAAACCTTTCCCTTCCAAGCTCTGTGAGCTGCTGGTCTCTCTCCCAAGTGATGAGGCTTCAACATCTCCAGCAGCCCAAGCCCCTGAGAAATCCACGTGTGTTCATCGCTTTGAAATTATTGCAGAGGCAGGGGAAAAAAAATAGAAAAAGAAAAAAGAGAAAAAGCCAGGGCACTTCCTTGCTCTGCGTTGAATTTCAGAGAGTTTAAATGGTCGAATATCCAATTCCTTCTCAAGGTACCACAAAGTGCTAAATGGTAAGAATTGCATTACTGCCACTGCTTAGATCTTGGCTGATAAGGTGAGCCTTGTACATTTAAACTGACTCCTGAAAGAGCTGGTGCTATCCTGGTCTGGTAATTAATAATTCATGGAGCCAAATTACAGCTCGAGAAGGATACAGCCGTTTTTACCAGTTCTTTCATTTCCCTCTGATTTATGTATGACTAAGTAGCAGACTGAGCAAAGGGAAAAAATTAAAACTTAACACTTCAGGTTGCAAATTAAACTGTTCTGTACTCGGAAAGGATGGATGGAGCAGGATATAAAAATGCTTCTTGGGAGACAAGCACATGGCGAAAATTTCTGAACATACATTAATTTTATGATACAAAAATAGCTTTTGCAGCTGCTAAAACTGGAGATATTTAAAACTGGAAATATTTATCACTAATGGGACTTGAGTGCCCTGGGAGTGCAACACAACACATTAATATTTGTAACATCTTTGCAGCAGCCCTCCTTTCACGTTGTCCTTGATGAATGGACTCATTTTTCTGCCCCTTGTAGCTTTATCCTCTCATTGTTAAAGACATTTTTATCGATCCATGTACAGAACAAGATCCACCTAAAGACAAGGATCAGTAAAGGAATCCAATTTTGTTGTTTTATTTTTTCCAGGGGAAGAAAAAAGATGATTCAGAAAACGATTTCTTTCTCAATTTACCAAGCACACCCTAAGCTGATGTTTTCAAAAAGGCCTAAAAGTGTTTTACAGGATAAGGACATTTTTTTTAAAATCCCAAATAGAGGAGTTATCTACAGTTACACCAATATCCACGAGCTTTCAGAAGTTTTTAGTCTTATGTGGCTTTTTATTGACTTTTTATTTCGAACATTTCATCCTGAGATACCAACTGAGGAGATGCTCGTACTCAGAGGGGCTGTGGAATTCCTGGCTATTGCATAACCCAAATAAAAACCTCAGAAAACTTTAATTAATGCAGCTAGACTGTTTAATCTTTTTAAGAATAAAACAATTTTTTTTAAAAAATGGTGCCAAGAAGAAAGAAACTTATTGCTTTGGTTTTCAGGAAAATGTGTAAGGGCAAAATTTTCATAACCGTGGAAATAATGAGATCTTAAATTGAAGCCGAGCCTCCTAAAAGCCCAAGTTACTTTGAAAATTGTTCATTCCATATCACACACGATAATCTAGCAGCTTTTCATTACCACTATCTAATTATATCTTACTTGAGTGCCAATATCTCCTGATAGGAAGTTATTTAAGCAGATAATACAGAATTTTGGAGCTGCCCGTGGCTGGCCACGTTACACAGAAATATTTACACCCACAAGCTTCCTTCAGTGCAAACAGCAGCTAAAAGGTATCTCAGCAGATTGTTCTGCTGCTAAACAAAGTGATCCAAAGTTCCCCAAAACGAAGTTTTTAGAAGACAACTCCAAGGATCTACCGGAGGCAATGGCTCCATTTGTTAACCCTGATGTTAATTTGCTTTACCCTGAAGATGAGACCAGGAGAACATTGTTGTGAATATTGTGGGATGAGTTGGGATCTTTAAAGCCCACCCAGTGCCACCCCTGCCATGGCAGGGACACCTCCCACTGTCCCAGGCTGCTCCCAGCCCCTCCAGCCTGGCCTTGGGCACTGCCAGGGATCCAGGGGCAGCCACAGCTGCTCTGGGAATTCCAGCCCAGCCCCTCGCCACCCTCACAGGAAGAATTTCTCCCCAGTATCCCATCTAACCCAGCCGTTCCCCTTTGTCGTGTCACTCCAAGCCCTCGTAAAGAGTCTCTCTCCATGTTTGTTGTCACCTCCCTTCAGGTTCTGGGAAGGCTGCATTAGGTTACTCCAGAGCTTCTCTTTTCCAGGCTGAAAAATCCCAATCTCTGAATCCTCTCAAACTCTGGCTAATTACTGCTGCTGGACTGATTAACATCTCCACTTTTTGTTTTTTATTTTCCACCGTGGATGGTAAAATCCTGCAGTGGGTTGTCCATAGAGGTTGTGGAGTCTTTGAAGATGCTCAAAACTCAAATGGAAAAGTGTCTGAGCAACCTGAACAGGAAGATGGAGCAGATGACATCCAGATTCCCTCCAGCACTATTATTTTATGATTTTAACAGCAAAACAGGCATGAAAACTCCAAACGTTAGAGTCTGGAAGTGGGAATGAGCAGAAGAAAAAATGGGTGCACACAGACACTCTTCTGTATTAAAAACAATCCAGTGAGACTTACTGTGAGCAGCTCACCCAAAGAACTCGAGTTATCTATTAGAGCTATCGTTTTGATAGCAAATCATTTGATTTATTACTAAAAGGTACATTTCAAATGGAAATTGTTTGTTGACACCGAGAGGAGTCAACAACATTCAGCACATGGAAATATTCAGCACCCTGGGGCATGTCAGTGGAGTCAAACCAAGCTGTTAAATTAAATCCTGACATCGTGTTTGGCCAGGGAGGGACTGCTCTGCTCGCCCCGGAGAGCTGCTGGGTGAGAGTCAATTTGCCACGATGCAGTGTGAAAATCAGCGCTGTTTACGTTTATTCCTGAGGAATCTGAGACCTTGTTTGTGCCTCCTGGAAAGGCTCAAAGCGCGGTTTAATTGGAGAGAGAGCGTTGCTGGAGAGGAGTGGCAGGAGGGGAACGGCCGCGCTTCCTAACGCGGAGACACCGCAGCCCCTCCTTCACCGAGCTCCAGCCACCTGAGCCTCAAATGCTCTAATATTAGTGTTCTTTGTGGTTTTTTATGGCTGTTTCTTGATCTTAAAAAGTCCCAAGCCCGAGCCAAGAGACTGGACACTCCTGTGCATTCGTGTTCAAGTTGTTTATTGTTTCTTATCTCTCAGAGTCTGGAGCAAGGACAGCAGGACCTGCNATCTAATCTTAAAGGTGAATTTAGATGCAGAATCGTATCAAAGGCTGGTTTTTCCACTGACAGTTTTGTCGCTGCCCTGTTGTTCCTGTGGATTTTATGGCGCCCAGCGCTCCCCGCGCGCACCGAGGGCGGCCGCGCTCTCGCTTCTCACACCCCCCTAATTAGAAACTTTGCAAATGAGCTTAGCCCCACTCACTGGGGTGGGAGATGCAGAAAAGATCGCTGGAAAGAGGCAGATGTCTGCTTTAAGAGCCTCTGATAAGCCTTCAATTTGATCAGCCTATACAAACACCCAGTGCCTTGGACTGTGCAGGATTCCTTAACCCACCAGTCCCATAAAAGAACCCTCTCCTCAAGCTGAGCTTTCCTAGGCCAGACACATGGTCTGGGTGTTCCAAACAAATGTTTCAATAGCAAAACCACTTTTTCCAAAGCCCAGTGAGCTCCCAAGAAGCACCTGAGCAGCCCAAAAATCACTTGACAGCACCCTCCGCTGTGTTGAAGCACCTCTGAATATTTCTGCTGTCATCCAGTTATTTTAATTTATCCCAAAACCCCTAAAAACCAGCAGTAAAAACGAGCAAGGCACTCAGCATGAAAAAGTACATCCTAAATAACATATACAATGTATGTAAATACCAGTCCCCTAAAACAAATTCAGTAGCTTAAAGGTATTGCCATCAATCACACCATTACAACTGCAGTTTAAAATACCATCAGAAACTTCTGGAAATAGAGTTTTGTACTTTCTGCAACTGTTGCGACAAAGTTCCGATCATTTTCAAATGATTTGTTATTTAAGCTTAAGAAAAATCCTGCTCTAACACAATTGTGTTTTGTATTGGCTAAATAAATCAGCACAGCAAACCAGGGCAAAAATATTCGTTTTCAGTAAGAAGGTGAAAGCAAAGTCAAAATGGGGAACGCAGAAAACAAACACAGATATAAATTTTAAAACACAGCTGACATTCCCCAAACCATTTAAATGTGGCTTTTGTCTTTTCCCTGAGAAAACAGAATCATGCAGAGAACTGAAGAGACAGGAGGAAACCTGTCAGGCCCATTAACTTCTGCACACACACCTTCCATGAGGCTGCTCAGAACTCCCCCAAATCTCCAGCTTTAATAAGATTTATCCCTTTTAGAGTAAGGACATGACAAGGGGCACATCTTTTCCAGCTACAGGGTCTGGCAGAGGTACAGCTCCACTGTTATAACTTTCCTTAGGAAGAAACTTTTGCATGGATGAAATTTGTTAAAAGTCGCTGCTAACTTGCAATTTTTTTTGTTTGTTCCAAGTCTAAGAAGCCTCTGGTAACATCTCCAGTACAAACTCTAAAAACCCAGGTAGAGCTGTCCGTCTGCTGACCCCGCTATTGCTCAGAGAGCATTAGGCAGCCTGGCAAAAAGCCACGTCCAGTTTGAAATGCGCACTGAAAATTTCCTCTGTCAGATGAATCTTTAATCTATTTATAATCTCCAATGTTTCCTCTAAACAGCACTCCATGTCTTACCTTGTATCATTTTCCACATAAATGCCATGCCACAGAGCTCAAACGTATGTCCAAAGAGAAAAGTGGATTTCATTTTGATTTTTTTAAAGCGAAATGGTTGAGAGATTGACCTTATGATAATTTGATCTCCAGTCATTATTACCAGAACAACTCAAAAGCAATTCCTGTCATCGTCCCCGCTGCAGAGTGTTTTGGAAACCAGGGCCCTGCTACAGGAAAACAGTTCCTTCCTTTCTGTGCACTTGATCAGAAAATCAGGATACTGACAGAAACTATCACAGACCTTCAGACGCTTCTTTTTATCATTAAGGGTTTTCAACTCATTTTCTTGTTTGGGTAATTAACATCATTATCTGGAAATGCTTCAGACAGGAATGGTTTAGCTGAACCACAATCTCAGAATGCTGGAAGGGACCTTAAAGACGATCCTGTCCCACCCCTGCCATGGCAGGGACACCTCCCACTGTCCCAGGCTGCTCCCAGCCCCAGTGTCCAGCCTGGCCTTGGGCACTGCCAGGGATCCAGGGGCAGCCACAGCTGCTCTGGGAATTCCATCCCAGCCCCTCCCCACCCTCATTCCTTCCCAGTATCCCATCCATCCCTGCCCTCTGGCAGTGGGAAGCCATTCCCTGTGTCCTGTCCCTCCATCCCTTGTCCCCAGTCCCTCTCCAGCTCTCCTGGAGCCCCTTCAGGCGCTAAAGGAAAAGTGCTCTGAGCTCTCCCTGGAGCCTTCCCGAGCCTCCTCCTCCTCCCCAGGGCCCTTGCAGAGCCATTGCACTGTTCTGCTCCCCAAACTTCCCTCTGCTGCAGGAGACAGGGAATGTGGGCTGTCATATGGGATGTCAGGGAGAGAGATCTCGGGGTATGAGCCATGGTCAGAGTCTGCCTGAAGTGGAAGAAAGCTTGGAAGCGGCGGGTGGGCAAAAAACGCTGCTGCAAATGCCAACATTTGGGCTGTTCCCACTCCCATCCCTCCATGAGAGCCCTCTAGGACAGCAGCCACGCAGAAATTGGATTTCCTCACACAAACCTCCCTCACGTCTGGCCGCGTGGAAACGAAGCAAATCAGCAACAAATAAATTACCAACTACAAAGAGCCTTTCAACAGCCATTTTACTGCTCACAATCTTTACAATCCAGACTGCATTTACTGTCTTTCAGAAGCTACAGAAACTAACACAGGCACTACATGCCGAGTTTCCCTGTGATTATTTATGACCTGTTTTATGTATCTGATTATGCACCGCTCACAGGAGCAGATTTACGTGGGGCTCCTTACGCTGGGTGCTCGTTCAGCAAAGAGCTCTGTGCTTAATTCCCACTTCTCCGAGCTGCACGGGACCGTGGGTGGTCCTGGAGTGGGATTTTGAGCAAAACCCCTCACCTCAGACCGAGAGCATCTCTGCAAACACAGCAGGACCCAGGGCAGGCAGGCTTGGAGCAGACACTCAGCATGCCATTAGTGTCCTTCGTGTTCTGCACATCAGGGGATTGGTGCTCCTGATGCTCTGATAAGGAGGGAGCAGCTCCATTTGGTGCCTATCAGATAACACAGCTATCAGGGGGATCTTTATCTGCTCCCTGTAATGCCGTGGGATGGAGGAGATCTGGAATTTGAGAGTTCTGCTGCTACTTTGGGCAATTGTAGTCACTTCAGCTCTGCCTGCAGCTCACACAGATGACACACTGACAGGAGAATATCTGACATCTCCTCCCACTCTTAGGGTACTCTAAAAGAAAGTATTATTATTATTAATTTTTTTTTAAACTACGGAATGGAATCACTGAATGTGGGCTTGCAAATAGCGGTAAAATTATATAGTCCATACATCAAAGATTCTTAGTGTAGACCACGTAACAAAAATGGGCAGCTGGGGGTTGGAACGGGATGATCTTTGATGTCCCTTCCAACCTGGGCCATTCCATGATTTTTTAGGATTTGTGAGGAGGCAGCAGCTCCCCCTGTGTAGGACAACAGCAGAGTGAGGCATTTCCTCACACTGGAAACAGCCAGCCTGGAAAAACAACACTCACCTGGAGAGGGTTTGGGGTTTTTTTTAACCTGAATTCCTTCTGTCTGAGGCAACACGATGCTGTGTATTTCCACTCACACCTGCTGTAATTATGCCTGGCTTTGATATAGTAATTATTTTTTATAATGGTGCTAAAATATTACATTTTACCATGCATATTGAAGCCAGAACGTCTTCATTTCTTTCCTATTATTAAGAAAAATACACTTTCCTAGAAAATGTAACTCTTTCTTTATACTGCCCTGGTCCAACTGGGGCAAACCAGTTTCATCAGCTCTCAAAGCTTCTGGAGTCAAGTGCCAGCAAGAAACAGAGGAAAGGATGCAGCCCTTTGTTTCTGTTTTATTCTAAACTTCAAGATTACCTTTTACTTGATGCTCGTGATTTTTCATCTCCACTACGGATGTGGGAATGTTTCTTTTATAACTTCCTTTTTATGGGCCATATTCTCGTTTCACTTAAATATGCTGTCTAAGAGATGAGAGGTTATTACTGCACAGCCACTCAGATGTTTTGGGATTGATGCTGCACGACCCAAGACAGGCTGGCAGAGAAGATTGGCATCGTACTGGAAGGGGAAAATCCTGGCTGTGGAGGACAGCGTTTCTCTTCAACAGAGCAAAAAGCTGGATTCACATCTGGAGAGAACCCAAAGTATTTAATATGGCTAAAAAACTCAGCTACCAGAAAGAGATTCTCGTTGTACAGTAGGGCATCTCATTTTATGGTTTTACAAAATTCAGATAACAACATAAAACTTCTGTAGTTTCACATTGGGAAAACAGGGTTAAAGACCACCAGAAAGAAAAAAATGAGTCAAGAGAAAGTCCTGCTGACAACAGTGAAGTTTTGGTTCAAGGAGAAATCTCTCTGCTTGGAAGGGTTCAAACAGTCCCCAGAGTTTCTGGTTCATTCCTCAGCAGAGTGATTTGGACATGGACTCATGGAATCACAAAGAACAAGACCTCCAAGATCATCAAGTCCAAACTTTGACCCAACTTCCCCCCTTCCCACCCAACCAGAGCACAAAATCCACTCATGCCTTGAACACTTGGCTCTGAGCTTTTGGATTACAGGGCAACCACTAAAAAGGAAGCAGTCCATGGAATAATACTGATTATCTCCTCCCTGGCCCCTTCCCTCAAATTAATATCTTCTAAAAATTATGAAGTTTAGCCTGCTAAGGACTGTAAGGCCTAAGTTTCCCTCACTTGGATGAAGTTTGGGACAACAGGATTGTCTGAAGGAGATACAAGGGCAGAACTATTCAAATATGAAAAGAAACTCAAAGAAAAACTGATTTACTTCTCACTTTGATATTTTTATGGAGACGCACAAATAGATCTCAGTTTTTATAGCCTTTAAGGGCAACACATCATGAAATTCAGTCTTTTAAACTGAATTTAAATGCATCCTTAAATTATAGAAAAAAGGCTTTTTTTCCCTTAAGATGGCAATCAAAACCAGACCCACTAAATAATGTGGCTGCTATGAGTCTGGGCAATTTTATTTCCAATACAAAAGAAACCTTCTTATGTAAAAACTTTGATTAATTATTTTGCATCAGGAAGAAAGAATCTCTTTTTAATTGTAGGAAAAAAAATCATTATAGATTAAAATGTCATTTTAAGTAAGACATTATGGAACCAAAAGATCATTTCTGCTCTTTCCAAATTAAGAACACAAAACTAAAAATGAAACTGTAAGTAAAATGCCATATATTGCCTTGGAATGAATTTCCAATAATAGTATCTACTTTATATTGGTACAAACAAACTTTGTCTTAATTAGATTGACCTTTAAAAAGCTTCTCAAGCATTTGAGAATTGTAAATACTTAAAGCCTGATTCATTCACGTTTCTGTTTGCTGAGACAGTGCTGAAAGCTCCGAAATCCAGAGCTGGGGCCAATTCCACCAGTCCTGCAGCTCTGCTGGGACCAGGCCAGCCAGGCCTTGGAGGAATTCCATCCCTTCTGCCTCCACGGTGGCCTGGGGGGATTTGGAGCCTGGCTGCTCACTGGAAGGGCTGTGAAACCCAGCAGGAGCTGCAGTGAGGGCTAATTAGGAGATGAGCAAATGGGGAACGGGGCTGGAGCGGCATTGCTGTCCCAGCAGAGGGAAAGGTCACAGAATGGCAAAAGAGTTGGGGATGGAATGAACCTCAAAGCCCATCCAGTGCCACCCCTGCCATAGCAGGGACACCTCCCACTGCCCCCGGCTGCTCCAAGCCCTGTCCAGCCTGGCCTTGGGCACTGCCAGGGATCCAGGGGCAGCCACAGCTGCTGTGGGAACAATTTCATGCTAACATCCAATCTCACCCTGCAGAACACTCACACAGCCACACGGATAACTTGCAGATTGTCTCTCAGAGTAATTTCCTTTTATTGATGCTGAGCTTGTCCTTGCTGGAACAAGGAAGTGAATTTGATCTGGGGGAATTTATTTCGGCAGTTTATGATGCTGTTTCACGGAGGGTGGACCTCCCACGTCAGAGGATAAGAGAGCTCATGTTTCAATGCTCAGAGCTGCCATCTCTGCCTCCACCTCTTCGTCCAAGCGACCACTGCACAACCCTGTGACCAGCCTGGCAATAAATAATTGATGATCCTCAGCCAGTGACTGCGTACAGCAGGGCTGTAGCATTTGGAATAAAATGAACAAATAGAGTAGCAAACATCAGACTTCTTCTGCAATGAAGAACAAGAAAACAAGAGGCTGATGCTTAAAAATATTCCTTGTACACATAGCTCCAGCACTGTAAACTCAACACAACCCTGCCCAGGCTGACAGCTACATGCAGGTATGTGCAGCCTTCCCTTCCGAAGTCACTCTCATCCCAAGGATTCCTCCTGATGCCTTAGGTTTTAATTTCTATATTTTTCAAATCCTGTACTGCCCAGTGTGTAACTCTAAAGTTTCTTGTAGCTCGTGAGCTGCTCTCTTAGGCCAGACAGACACAACAAAGCCTCTCTGAGCTGTTCAAGGACACTCAGGCTGGCCTAGGCCCAAAGGTGTAAACTGGGACCATGAAAGAGGTGGAGAAATTGAAGACAGCTAAAGTTTTAACTGGTGAATTTATGCTGATGTGCAAATGGACCAAACCTATAACAGTGTCAAGAACTCGTGACTCGTTGTCCACCTCGGGGTCCATTTTATGGAAGCAGCCTCTGGCTCCCCAGGGTGTGCCTTGAAGGCCTTCAAATAAATCCCTGCTTTTATTCCCTTCCTCCTGTCTAGTCTCTGTTTCTAGGTGGCTGGGAGAAGGCATCACTCCGTGCCAGCTGTGCTCACCAGCACAGGGAGCAGCTCCTCACTCACCTTCACCACAGAAAACCTCCTCCAGCTCCTGACTGTTCGTTTGAAACTGTCAATTTGAAACCTTTCTCTTACCAACTTTAGCCTTAACTGGACTACAGAGACTGCGAGTGTTCCTGGCAATAAAGGAAGATTAAGGCTGGGAAGGACAAGCAAGTATCATAAAAACAACAGAGTGTAATTGGGCAGCCTCCCATGGTTGGGGAAGAGAAATGAGCAGGTCAAGCAATTGAGAACCAGGAGAAATGACCTTAAAAAGCTCTGTCTGGGGACAGGCTGCCGATGGTCTCATCAGCATTCAGCTCCACTGCCACAGTCTGGAGGAGGAAACGTAATGCAGAAAATGGAAAGGAGGGAGATGGAGGAGCAGTGGGGAGAAAAACATCTCTCTTCATTCCGCCAGGGAGGAGATGGGAACCAGCCGGCCGCAGCCTTCTCCCCTTTCCCTTCTTTTTCACCAATCCTCTGGTCTGTGACCCACCCACTAATATGTTTTCAGTACCACATATAATCTTTAAGAAGGCAGATTAGTGACTTATAAAGAAAACAGTTGGGAAAAAGGAGCTGTCAGATCTTTTACTGCACATTCCAGTTGTTTCACGCCAACCGAGAGGGGCTTTGGGTGGGATTTGCAACAGCTGAGGTGCTCGGTGATTTTCAGCAAGAGCGAAACACCAATTTACTCTTTATGTCTTTGAAAAAAAAAAAATCTCCTTTTACTTGTAAGCTGCTCAAGACAGATTGTGCTTTCCGAGGTGTTTATACAGCTCCTTCGGCGTCTGGGTGTTACAGCAACATAAAGTGATATTGAGAATTGGTTATTTGCTGTCATCCAGATTTTCCATCAGCTTTTTACAGCTTTTTATAATGAAAAAAGATTTGGGGGGGGGAAAGGCCAATTTTGGAAACGTAGACACAGACACAGTTTTCATACGTGTTTACAGGTTATCACTGAGAAACTAACAGCCTCCAGAATTTATGTTTTCTTCAGGATTCCAGTCTTCAACCGTGATACTTTTGCCAGGAGACAGAACCCTTGTGATCCCCCTTCCACACACAGAACAATACACGTTCCTCAGCAGAGACTCGGGTGTAATTAGGATCTCTAAGGTATCACCTCCAGTTTCCAATTTCCATTACTTCATTAAAATTATTTTATAATTAGACAATGATATTAATAGCGAAGGCTGGACTAGATGAACTTTAAAGGTCCCATCCCTGCAAGTGTCCCAGGCCAGGCTGGGTGGGGCTTGGAGCAGCCTGGGACAGTGGAAGGTGTCCCTGCCCATGGCAGGGGGGTGGAATGGGATGGGCTTTAAGGTCCTTCCAACCCAAACCATTCTGGCATTCTCTGATTCTTCCAACTGAAACCATTCTGGGATCGTATCATTCTAAAGATGAATAAAGATACCAGATAAAACTTCCTCATAACTTCCATTTATCAACAGAAACACTGGCAGTGCTTCTTGCTTTCAAATCCATTCATGTTCTGGCCAGAGTTTTGATTCAAACCTTCAGATAAGGACTGGTGCTGAGCCTCTCACGCATTGAGTTATTCACACCCCAAGGTTTATTCCCCACACTGTTGCTCCAATGACATTTAAAAAATGATTAATTTTCAGCAGGGATCAGCACTCTAAGAAAACGCTATCCCCAGATGAAATAAAAATGCAAAAAGCCAGGCTCAAATATTCCTCCCAGGCAGGTTCCCTTCTCCTCTGCTCAGGTCAAAGACGAAGACAAGCTGTGGGAGGTAAACCCATATCTGCTGAGCCATATGCCACCCCACCGTGTCCTCAGACCACTTATCTCTTTCAAATGTCATTAAAACTGACTATACTGGAACACATCTGAACATCACAGCATCTGCTGTGCCCCTGACCCGTGATAGTCAGGGCTGCAAGACTTTCACTAAGCTACTCAAAAAGAGCTCAGTCATGGCTACACAAGACTCATCCCTGAGAGGTGGCAACAGCCCTCAGCTCTCGTTAGTGACGAAGATGCTCAGGAATTCATAAAATCCAAATAAAAAGTTACAGATTTCGCTCCAGATGCTGCACGAGTCTCTCCCACGCCACTTATCCAACGCCTCCCTGCAGCTAACTCAGATGTATGACTTGTTAGCACCATTACTGCGCTGGTTTCATATTAATAAACAACAATTACACGAGGCGTTCACTCCCAGCACACTGACTATTCCTGTATTTAATTTTTTAGAAGGATTTCAACCAAGCTTACGGCTAAAATCAGTGAATTATCTAAAGAGAAAGAGCTGGGCAATTTTTCCCTTTTTTTTTTTTTTTGTGGAAAACAGCATGAGATCGATGCTGGGTTTGTTACATCCTAAACCACCTGGACTTCACCTATCTCTGCCCTCCATGACGGTCCTGCCACAGCGGGCACTTAGTTCACAGGTCCCAGATTTCCCGGCATTTTCACTGCAAACTCATTCTTTTTTTCCTCCTTACATCCACACCACACCATTCTTCTGGAAATCTGGCCAAGGTATAAGAGGCATGAGATCTCCAGGTCTTTAAAAAATGCAAGGAAATCCACATGATTGTTCTTATATTGATTCATTAACCCCTCAGTGCTCATTTTCACACAGGAATTTTTCAGGAAGGATCAACAACCACATCACCAGATCAGCTCCGGCACTTACACACACCAGCACTTTGAGTTTTCACCAAGTATTTAACAAAAAAGGTTAATTGTGTAATGTTAGACTTAAGAGATCTGAACAAAACTCCAAGGAAGGAACACCACGCAGATGTCCTCAGTTCACAGCAGACTTGGGTCTCATTCACCCCACGGAAATTTGTGTACAAGGGCTGGGATTCTCATCTCCAGGAAGACAGAGTTGCACTAAAAGTGGTTTTACTGCCGTGTGAGTGCTCTGGCCTCTCAGCTGGAGACATGCACATCTCAATTATGTGTCTGCTCCAGAGACCTTTCCAAGGAGAGAGCAAAGGGTGGCTGAACATCCCATCCTGAGGGACCGTGCAGCTCATCCCAAAACCACACGCGGGCTTTGCCACGCGAGCCGAATAACCCACGAGCCCTCAGCTCCACACAGAGAAACGCCCTTCATTAAACACACATCCTGCTGGATTATCGCTGCTCCAGTAAACAATCCTTCCTGCACCTACTGCTTGCTTCAAAAAGCCTGGATGTGGGGAATTGTCCGAGGAGCACAAAGCGTGGCCTTGTTCTCCTCGAGCGCGGCCTTGTTCTCCTCAAGCTTGGCCTTGTTCTCCTCAAGCGTGGCCTTGTTCTCCTNACTGCCGTGTGAGTGCTCTGGCCTCTCAGCTGGAGACATGCACATCTCAATTATGTGTCTGCTCCAGAGACCTTTCCAAGGAGAGAGCAAAGGGTGGCTGAACATCCCATCCTGAGGGACCGTGCAGCTCATCCCAAAACCACACGCGGGCTTTGCCACGCGAGCCGAATAACCCACGAGCCCTCAGCTCCACACAGAGAAATGCCCTTCATTAAACACACATCCTGCTGGATTATCNCGAGCGCGGCCTTGGTCTCCTCGGCACGGCCTTGTTCTCCTCAAGCTAGGCCTTGTTCTCCTCAGCGCGGCCTTGTTCTCCTCAAGCTCGGCCTTGTTCTCCTCAAACGCGGCCTTGTTCTCCTCAGCGCGGCCTCGTTCTCCTCAAGCGCGGCCTTGTTCTCCTCGAGCGCGGCCATGTTCTCCTCGAGCGCGGCCTTGTTCTCCTCGAGCGCAGCCTTGTTCTCCTCGGCGCCTCGCCCGCCCCGAGGCCTCGTCCTCAGCTCGGAGCTCTTTGCTCTCCCACCTCCCGTGGGCAGAGATAATTACACTGCTCCTCTTCCTCCAACAGCCTCTCCCCAAGGTTCCTCTCGGCACAGCCACGGGGACCTGCTGTGGAATGGATGCAGCTGGAAACCATCCAGCTTCTCCACTCCCGGCCTTCTCCCAGCCCCTCTGGAGGCCACGGCCACCAAACACTCACAGAAGTGATTTTCTGGAAGCACACGGAGAGTGCTCTCAGTCAGATGGGACTGCTCAGAGACTTATTCATGATTTACAGTAAGATGTAGGAGGGAAAAATAATTTTATTCTAAGCTATCCTGTTGCTTTTGGTTGGAAACATGACTACAGCGCTACAGAATTGGAGTTTTTCCTGATTTTCTATATTTTACCCACAAAAATATTTTTACAAATCAAGAATAATGCTTTGCTTTTAGTATTTTAATGTTTTCAGCTCTACAGGTGGTGAGTTAAGTAGGTATTCCTAAGGTCTCTCCATTTATTCCTGAAAACCTCAAAACACCCAATTACATTTTGGAAGAGCCCTAAGCTCAAGTGGTTGGGGAAGCAAAGCTGTTTAAATTTAAAAAATGAACAGGTTACCAAGTATGGAAAAAAAAAATCAATTGCTGAAGTTCAAATAAGAAAACATTATGGTATGGAAGGAGGTTTCTTACTATCAACCTCTGCTTCAGTTACAGCAAAACATTCATCCAGGCTGAATTTTCAGCCAGTGTAAAGATGTAGGAAAAAAAACCCTGCACAAGGCCAGATTCAGTTCTTCATTGCCATGAAGTCTGCAGCCAGGATTCATCCAGGCTCATTTCAGCACAACGTGATTCAAAACATTTTACATCAGTACAGGAGGGTTTGCCCGGAAGCTTAGTAAGCAATAGATGAAGTATAACCCACATTAGTTTCAACTCCAGACCAGACTAATAAAAAAAGTCCATCCTAAGTTTATTGGCATCATCTTATCCCCGCCAAAAACACCCAGTAGGCACTTGATAGCACAAGTCTCACCAGTGACCTTCCTAAATTCAGCCAGAAGAGCCTCCATTTCATTAAGACTCCTATTAAGGCAATAGAGCCCAGCTGTAAATTACAGCTTATTACCAAATTAAATGGTACAGAACGGATTGTTTCTGGGAGCTCAACTCCACTGCTCAAGCTCCCTCCCCTCCCTGTCAAGCCAGGCTGGAGGGGATTGATCACCCAGCACTGCAATAATTAATCTGTTGTGGTGTTACCCATCTTGAGAGCTCAAATACAGAATTAAGAACAAATATATTTGCTGTTTGCAGGAGATGCTAATCGTCAGGTCTATCTCGCCCTGCTATGCTGATATTCATTGGTGCCAATTGTTCTGGGCATCTTCCCATCAGAGGAGCTTGGATAGGTTTGGAAAAATAAAACTGAGATCAAGGCATTGCTGCTCTCTGCTGAGGATGCTGGACCTCATCTGGGATGTGGGAATTTCCACACCAAAACAGGGACACTCAGACCAGGAAGCTGTGATGGCACAAAATGACACCAGCACGGCCATTTCTAGGCACAAAGCCAGAAAAACTAGAAGTAAACTGGGGCGTTTTGGACCTGGAAAGGAAAGGAAAAGACCCCACAAAGGACTATGAAAGCACCCAGAAAGCTTCCAGGGTGGCTTGGTGACAGCTGAGAGAGCACCAAGCCAGGGGAACAACACTGTGGGGTTCCTGATCTTATTCTGTGAGGTTCCTGATCTTATTCAATGCTTTATTTGGGCTCTGGACCTTCCAGTTACACTCTGAAAATCCTCCCCAGTACCTTTGCTGTTTAATCCCATTTGTCTGTATGATACTCCCAAATCACACTGCTTGGCTTTTGAGGTTTGCAAACTCTCTACTGTGGGTCAAGGCCACGTGCAAGGAAAAAGGGGAAACCATCTCATCTTATTAAGGATTCCATGGACTTCCCATTCATCAAATAAAAATAATAACCCCCCCTGGGGTTATTACTTACATTACTTAAAATCCTGGTAAGTAAAACACTACTTCACACAGAGAGCAGATTTCAGGAGGGGCCATAGATATTCGAATATTTTTATATGATAGCACTATTTCCCTGGCTGACTTTTCCCTTCAGACACATCTTTTCTTTTATCTTACCTTGGTCCTTTATCATACTATAAAGATTAATTTTGAATTTCTGCTGATTGTATGATCTTGGACTCCACGAACAAAAACCTCTTTTATGGGAGACATTAATATTCACCGTGACAGCTCTGAACTTCCACTCGCAGAAAGGTTTAATAATTTTCTAAAACCTCTTGATTTTGTCACAATGACTTGTACTCAGCCTAACTTTTCTCCTTGTCTTGGGCTACGTCATTTACCTTGAGCCTTGTCTGGGTACTAAGCACGAGTCAAATCCCCCATTCACCCTGTCACTAATTGCAATTTCTTTCCCTATTTTTCATAACAGATAACTTTTGTGCAGAGGAGAAGCTCGGGAGAGAAGTATGAAAGATCTGTCCATGCAATCCCATGCCTTTCATTCAAAGAAAGCATCTTTGAAAGTGGAAAAGGTGAGCCAGGAGCGTGTCATTCCAGGTTTTCCCCGTCTGGGATTTTACCCTCCTCCTAGGGATGGCCAGGAACTCCTCTGGGGCATCAAACAAGGGAAAACTCAGCTCTGCACATAAATCAAGCAGCAGCTGCCTTTGAAGTCTGACTTCTTTTGCCAGACCAGGCAGAGCTTCAAACTGAAGCTGCTTTGCCCGAACAGCCGCGGGCAGGTAACCCCCCTTCCAGAGAGGGCTCCTCACAGCAGGAAGCCAGGGTTCAAAAAAACCCAGTGAGGAGTTTCTCCGATTAAAATGTCCCACTTTAACAGGTCGCAAGCTTTTGAAGGGAGATGAAAAGCAGATGGGAACGCGTGACATTGACAGCTCTCCTCCAATGGAGTCAGAAAACGGTATTTTCTTTCTTGAGCCGAAATAATTTGTTAGTAAAGATTAGGGAAAAAAATCTTATTTGGGCTTGGAGGGAAGAAACTGGTACAAGACCAGCAGAGTTCTATATTTAGGGACATCAGCTTAAAAATGCATTTGTTTGGCTGGCCTGACCCTGCAGTGCCAGTCCCAGGGATGGGGATGTGCTGCCTGCAGAGATCCAGGGGTGCATCCAGCCAGGGCACAGCCTGGGATGAGAGCACAGATCCCCAAAACGCTGTGCATCCTCCAGCTGCTCCTCCCAGACTGCCCCAAAGGGTGCTCCTGATGGTGACACAAAGCTTCACCAGGGACTAAATCCGCTTTCTTTCCAAGCCGTGTTTTTCCTGCGTGTCTCTCCCAGGCCCTGAGCAGGGACAGAATTCTGCTCAGCTGCTCCCAGGATGACAAATCACGCTCTGAACTTCACGTCTCTGCTGATTTAGCACCGATAAAAAAGCTTTGAACCGCAGTCTAAATATTTTGTTCCTTAAAATATTTAATAATCTGCTCATTTCTTATTCTGTCCTGATCAAGAGATTCCAGAGAGTCTCACAGTAAATTTCGGGGGCAGAGCTGCTTGCACTGGGCACAGCCAACTTCCAACTTCCAGCTGCAGTGCCTTTGATCTCCTTCTCTTCCACACTGGCAACACTTGCTTTTCTCCCCCCAGCCCTCATCTGTGCCCTGGGTGAGTATTGATGAGGTTAAGAGGATTATTCCCCCCACCTGCTCTTCCAACACTCAGCTTTCGGGGTTTTGGATGCTTTGTGCACATACCTTGGGCTCAGTTATTACCAACACTGATAATCTGCTTCCTCAAGGCTTGTTTCTGTCTTATTTGAAGACAGCTGTAATTAATAATCCCCTTTTAAGGGCCTAATTTCTTTTTAGTTAAAGCCAACTTTCATCTCATTACTAATCTTCCTTTTATTTTAAAGTCAACTTTCATCTCATTGCTAATCTCTCTTTTATTTCAAAGGAGGCTCTAAAGTTAGAGAGTGAGCAGACATCTGTAGAAAATAATGACATCTGTGAAAATATTTAATTGCAATTTTTATATGGAAAGTTTTAGTCTGACTTCCAAATTACTACAGATCTATTCTGATATTAATGTTCAGCAGACCCTTCAAGCCCTCCTCACCATTTCTCTGTGCTTGCTGACAAAAAAGCCTCTATATTGTAGAGTTAGAAGATTTTTTCACATCTTTTTGCCATTTTATTTCACTCACATTTTTTTCTACCAGTTCTCCATATTGGTGACAAGCATTTCTTTCAGTCTGCAATATTTGTGGTGTTGGAACAGGAACTTCTTAGGTTGGGAAAGATCTCTGAGGCCATGGAGCCCAAGCTGTGCCTGATTCCCACCTTGTCCCCAGCCTGGAGCACCGAGTGCCACCTCCAGCCCTTCCTGGGACACCTCCAGGGATGGGCACTGCAAACCTCCCTGGGCAGCCCCTGCCAAGGCCTGAGCACCCTTTCCATGGGGAAATTCCTGCTGCTGCCCACCCTGAGCCTCCCCTGGCCCAGCCTGAGGCCATTCCCTCTGCTCCTGTCCCTGTTCCCTGCCAGCAGAGCCCGACCCCCCCTGAGCCCCCTCCTGCCAGGGACTTGTGCAGAGCCACCAGGGCCCCCCTGAGGCTCCTTTTGGCAAACCAAAATACAATATTCTATATATTTTTAATATTAAATCCTGGACAGAAATTCAACCCCTTGCCTCCTTTCCCCTGTTCCACCATCTTGGTGAAGTTTTAGGGTGTTTAATGATGAAGAGACACAACAACCCCCTCTCCCCACCCAACAAATTGCTCCTGTAATTTCTCACATTTCAGTCTTCCGTAAGATTAAATGTGTCGCATCAAGAATTGTCATTGACCTGAAGCTGACTGGTTATCTGCTACGAAGGTGGTATTTTAATTACCAAAGTTAATTACCATCTCCATGGAATGCAATTTCCTAACTTCATGCCGTTGTAAAATAGGAAATGGAAAGTACAAGCAGTGCAAAATCCACAGAAGGTCTACACAAAGGCTGCTGTATGACTAATTGGTCTGAAATTTAATCAGTTAAATTTCTGTTTCATGTTCCTTTGATAAGATTATCTTAATTACTTTTTACAGTATCTAAGTAGGAAAGATAAAGAAAAAAACAATCTGCTGAAGGGGAAAACTAATTCATAAGTCTAAAGGGAGAGAGGAAAATAAGGGGAGGGGGAATACACAGCTGTTGATTAGGCCACAAAAGCTCCAATCTCGTACTTCCAACACTTGACGTTTCAGAGCAGGCAGGAATCTATGAAAGCCTCAGAAAGCTGAGCTCCTACTCAGCCAACTTGCACAATTTGTTTAGTCCTCATCGTCTTTCAAAGGCTCCATATGTGAAGTGGTTATAGACAAACATGACAAAATCAGGGCAAGGATTGCGTGGCCCATCAGCAGCAGGGCTGCCCTTGTGAGGGGCTAACACTGCTCTGGCATTTTATGTACTTTATATGGTGGTTTTACAGTCTCTACCATCCAGAGGGAAAAAAATACAGAATTAGAGACACAAAGGTTTAAGATAAAGAGAGATTTCCTCTGCAATATGGAAGGTCCAGAGGGACTCAGCCTCACCAGTGGAGAACTCAAGGGCACTTTGATTTTTCCCTTGTCTGGAACTAAACAAAGATTCATCACAGACTGGTTTGGGTTGGAAGGGACCTCAAAGTCCACCCAGTGCCACCCCTGCCATGGGCAGAGACACCTTCCACTATCCCAGGCTGCTCCAAGCCCTGTCCAGCCTGGCCTTGGGCACTGCCAGGGATCCAGGGGCAGCCACAGCTGCTCTGGGAATCCCAGCCCCTCACAGATTCCATCCCAGTGTCCCAGCTCCTGCTGCCCTCTGTCAGTGGGAAGCCATTCCCTGTGTCCTGTCACTCCAGGCCCTTGTCAAACATCCCTCCCTGCCTTTCCACACGAGTCACGCTGAGCCCAGCACGACACGAGTCATGCTGGGGACATCTTCTCTGCCAGCAGCCAAAGCCAGCCCCGGAGCAGTCTCAGGAAAATTATCTTTGGACGTGTCTCAAGAACTCTTTACTCATTCAAGACGCCACATCAATTCTCACGCTCCTGTAACAGCCCCCAGACAGCAGCAGGGAGCAGGCAGCCCCACGGAGCCAGGGAAGGGCACTGGGGCTGCGTGCCAGGAGAGCCAGGCTGAGCCTCGGAAGAGCAGAGTGCCTGGGAACAACCCCACGTCCCTGCCCCACGGCAGCAGCCAGCCCACGGCTTCAGTTCCACCTCTCCCTGCTCGTCTCTGCTCTCCATCCTTTCCCTGCTGCACACGGAGGGGACAGATTTGGGCTCCCCGGTGAGAGGGCGAGCTCTGCAAGCACCCATCTCCCGATCCTCCTGATATCCAGCTGGGAATGGGCACGCCTGGCACGGGGAGCAGAGCTTCCCTCACGCCTGGCAGACCATCACCATCTGTTGTTCTGGTTTTTGCTAAGCCTTCTGTTTTAACCTTGGAGTCAGAATTCTTTCTCACCAGTTTCATGTAAATAATGGCCAATGTTTACTTAATGGTATTTTCTGTTTTTCATTCCTTTTGTGAGAAGGAGCTTTGATGAGCATCTTTTTTCTCCAGTGGGATTGAAAAGAAAGTAACATGTTCTCCAATCCCTTGTGAAGTTAAAAATTCTATAGAAATGTAACATATGTAAATAAAGTGGCTCTTTCCTCTCCTTTCTGCTAAACCCAGCAGGTGTAAAAACGTCTTTATTGTGTTTTCCCAAACACAACCATCCTCCCTGGCTGAAGCTCTGTGGTACAAACACCACGGATGGTCCCATCACCTGGTCTGGTGGAAGGTGTCCTCACCCAGAGGGTGCAACAAGATGGTTTTTAAAGTCCCTTCCAACCCACACCGTTCCACAATCCAATGATTACATCATTCCAGTATTATTTTAGAGGAGATTTGCGATAATTTGCCCCCACCTCACCTCAACAAACTGGTACTTGGACATGGACTAAGCCAGCAGGCACTGTGCTCACAGGGAGCTTTGACACATCTCTACAGATTCATTCCCTTCTCCGTAAAAACCCAACTACAGATTCATTCTCCTCTCCATAAAAATCCCCACAAGCTTCTGATTTTAAAAACATGTTGTTTTCTCCTCTCTTCAGCCATGAACTCTTGTGTTGGAGCCAAACCAAGTGACTTAGTGCTATGTAAAAGCTGTTCATTTTTAATTTGACAGAAGAGGTTCATTGTTTCAAAATGTATGGTTTTGATGAGTGTGATTTCTGTGAAATTAAAACAGAGTAAAATTAATGTCTGTAGTTATTTCCCTTCAATTATGTCAGCTTTATATTTGCATAAAATATTGTTTTCATTCCTCTTTAGCGCAACACATTACAAGGCTTTGTATTTTTAATTTGTCTGGAGGAAAAAAATATGACGGTTCTGCAGCCATGTGGAGAACTCTGTTAAGAGTAATTTCAGATTTGGTTTCATTTAGCTGAAAAACAGGAATTTGGATTGCCCGAATTTCTCTTACCATGGAAATCTGCTTCTTTTTCAAATAATACTTAATTTATACTGTTGAAACCTACACTCTTGGGGCAAACAGTCACTTGAAGTCTGTTCAACACTGCTGTAAGGTCTCATCCTGTTATTTCTTTTCTACTGTGGTGGAAATAAGAGTGAGACATGTTTTAAATAAAAAAGATTAGACAAAAATAAACCCCAAAAGATGCCTTATCCAAACCCTCTGAACTCCTGGGGCTGTTTTCCCCCACACCCAGGGATATTGAGCAAGGTCCTCTCTTTCTAAAATTAAATGAAGACCCTGAAGGAACTCAAGTTTAATTACTCTGCAGACCTCAAGTGCCAGCTGGAAGTGACAAGAGAAACATTGTGATTCCCAACTTTTGCTCTGCCAGTCCTAGAAATTACAGAGAGGAGAGGTTGTTGAAGTGTTGCATTATAATATTTGTTTAAGAAATAAATTGAATCCTGGCGACGTTTGAGCCGCCTCGCCCTCCTGGGATTTCTGGTCCCTGTGATAATTAACAGAGATGGACTTCACCAAAGGAGCCCTCTCCTGCTGCTGTCGACAAGCAATTTAGGAGTGGGATGAATTGCTAAAAGCTCCATGTGAGCTGGCAGTGCCACTGATTCCCAGCGCCACTCTCAGCTGCTTTCATTCTCCAGACACGTAAAAGACAGGAGTTATGCATTAATTACCATCCAGTATTCCTAATCAACATCAACTATCAAATTCTTAGTCAAGCTCTTGATCACAAACTTAATCATGCCTAGCCCAAACTGCTTCACCCCGTTAAGTGGCGTTCATTAAAGAGGCTCTGCTATCACACCATCAGGCACTTTCTCAGTGACAAACAAGGTGCAGCTGAAGCCATCACTGAGGGGCAGAGATGGCATTAATTAAAGAGGATGGACATTTAACTTCACGTCAGCCAAGCAGCTCCACAAGGAAAGGGAATCTAAAGCTCCAGCTCCATTGTTGATCCATTATGAGATATTTTGGAAGGCCCTCGTGATACTTCCTGCTCTAGCAAAGAGAGGATAAAACTGATGAAGACAAGTAGCAGTGAAAAATTAAAACAAGGTTTTTTTCAGTTATGAAAGGTAACAAGTCCTCCGCAGAGTAAGGAATAATTGGAAGAGCAATTAGAGCTCCCCTGGGATGTTTAGGCACATCTCATTTAAACACTGAGCTCTGCTCCCACTTCACCACACAACAGCTCTGAGCAGAGGTGAGGGTGGCTGGGAGCTCCTTTCCCAACACACACAACTGGAATTGTGTCTCCAGCTGCTGGAACAGCCACTGGTCCCTCCCCACATCACAGCTGAAGAGCAGGTTACCCACCCCACAGGATCCATGGATGGTGTATCCTGCAGAAATTGACTGTGCAGGAAGCTTTTGTTCCCCCAGAGTTTGATGGGATGAGGATGGGGGCACACATTGCTTGTGATCACTTGGTATCTCCAATCCCAATTAGGATACAATCCTAATCCATCAAAATGCACATCGAGGTAGGAAGAAAATCAGGCATTTTTTCTTCTGTCAAATGCAAGTAGAGAAGACTTCTCAACAGACAGTTTGGAAATCCAGGTTGACTGTTCTGTAAATCCCCCCAGTCTATAAAACACCACCAGGATAAGGTGGCCATTATGACAAATAAGCACTTAATAAAACTTCGTATCAGTTTTTCTACATCTTGGTTGAAAAAAAAAAAAAAAAGAAGAAATCCAAGGAGAAAAAAAGAATGTTGACAACTGAGAAATTTCCATTAATCCAGCACATGATACGTTCTAAACACAACTGAATTCCTTGGACAATTATGAATGAGTGGTTGCTACCCAAGGAACAATTCTTTCAACATTCATTAAAAGATTTATGTCACTCAGAAGTAGGAGAACAAACGGAATTTGCAGGCTTTGAAAATTAAATGCAAACTTGTACCTGATTTATTACAGAGATGTTGTAATCAATAATAGAATTGAAGCTTAAAAGCACAAGGTCTCCTCTGACAGCAGAGCATCTTCTTCATCCCCCTCCCTGCCCCGGCTGACGTCTGATCCACGGCATCTCTGGTAATAAGAACCCCTGTCTGCCAAAGGAGAGACATCTCTAACTATTGATTTCTTTTTTACCTTATTTTTTTTTACACACAAGTACCTGGGTAGATTTAATAGCTCTCTCTCCCTATTTTGTATGTGCACAGAATCTGATCTCCCTCTCAAAGCTGTTTCATCAAACAGAGAACGGGTTTGAGCTGGTCCTGGGGATGTGTTATCCCCAGAGATCAGCCCTCCCTGGTTCATAAACTAACACAGGACCTTCTTTTCCTGAGGACAAAGCCTGGTCACTTCGATCTTTCTGGCCCCAGTCGCATGGATTCTCACTAATTTTGTCATTCAGGCTTCCAGTGTGGAGGATCTTCAAGCTAAAATTCCCTTTTCCTTGCTTTAGGCCAGCTCTCCTGCTTGTGCTTTACTTCCACCCCTCCCACCACCAGCACAGGAGTTCCTTTGCAAACAGCACATGGATGGGTTTGCCTGCTACATCCCATAAACCTGCTCCCCCCTCCTGCAGCACAACATTATTTGGGATACGGGGTCTTCTGAGCGACAATTCCCATCCCCAGGGAAGGTCCCAGAGGGAGCAGGAGATTTTCCTACCCCACACCCAGGCAGGTTCCAGGCACAGCAAACCCCACGTGTGGGCTGACCCTCGAGGCAGCCCCGGGGGCCAGGGGTTGTCAAAGATCTGTGACCCAGCAGGGATGGGCTGCCCCAGCAAAAAGGGCTGAGAAGCCAAAAAAAAAAGATGTTGGAGAGAAGAGTTAACCTCTGTTTTCCAGATAATGTGACAAAAACTGTGGTTACGCCTTTATGTCCCCAGATCTGGACATCAAACCTCACGTTGAGAATAAAAAAGGTAACATTTAAAAGGTGATGTTTTGAGGGAAATGGTGAAGTCCTGCACAGAATGCTTCTTATGGAACGAGTAAAAATCCTGTTTAGTGAAATGAGGAAATTGAAACAACAAATAACTCTTCTCCTTCAAGGAAAGCTCTTTAAGTGACTGAAATGTCATCGTTTCAGATGCTTCAATTGTTCAAATCTCCTACGTGCTGTAGGTTAAACCTCATGTTGCCTCTACACACCTTATATTGATATAGTGCACAAAACAGAGATATAAGAATGTCCCAAACAGAAACTTTCTGCACTAAAACCTCTCTGACCCCACTAAAAATGAACATATTAACACTCCACGCACTCCTCTGCAGCGTTAGCATATTTATGGCTATTCAAAAGTATTAATAATTTATTGCCTCAACACATCAGGGCTACTCTGTTTCTGTATACATGTATATGCTTGAATGTACACTGCATTTCATTTACTGTCGCCACCAACTGCTGCATAAATTTCACAACTTTTTTCCTCTCTTTTTCTCTAAAAATAACTTTGACCTTCTCCAGCATGTCCCCAAATTTCCACACTGCTGACAACTGCGTTTTTGTGCTTTTCCAAGCACCGTGCATCCACCCTCAAGCTGAGCTTAATTCTTTAATCTTAAAAAGAAAAAAAAAAATTGTTTATGACAGAATAATTACCAGACTGTCATTAGTCACAACCTGCTTAGTGAGACCTAAATATTCTCAAAAATAATCTGGAAATGCAATCAATCACTCAAGCACACAACTTTTAATGTCGCATTGTCACCTTAAATTCCGGGCACCTTCAGGAAACCCAGTGGTGTCATAAAGGTTTAAAAGAACCAACCTAAGTTTCCAGTGGGGACGAGAGGTTATTTGTGTACAAAAAAGCCTGTTTGCTCTCACAATTCCTGCTAGCTTTGCCTCGTTCCACCTGCACCCTGGGAGCTATTGAAATACAAGCCAAAGGAGGAGGCTTTTAAATACATTCACTTTTCTTCAATACCTGGTTTGAGGCGTTTGGGGCTTTAATGCAGCTGCCTGATAGCAACAAGTAAATGGTCACTTTTATTCCTTCACTGCCACGATAAAATCAACCTCGGGGACTGCAAATGCTGCCTGCACTGTGAGGAAACAACAAAGCTGAGTGGGCTGGAGACGTATCTGCAGATAATCACATCCTCAGGACATTTATCGTGCGAGATAAGCACCGCTGCCAGGATATGATTATCTGCTGATAACAAGAAACCTCGGAGTTCTCGCTCTGCTGCAGGAAACTCATTTCGGGGATGAAAACCTGGATTTATTGTTCCTGAATGCGGAATTGGCAGCTGAGAACTGTGTGTGGCAGGGGGTCAGTTCATGATGCGAGCTCCTGAGGTGACCACCTGGACACTGAGGTGACCCCCCCCGAGCTAAAATTGCCCAGGACACAGAGAAATGAGCTTGCCCAGCATTTGACCTCCTCCTCCCGTGAGGTCCACTGCTTGGCTGAGATGGAACAGCTTCCAGGGAGAATGAAGTTGTATCAGATCATCAAAATCCACCAAGAAAAGAACGACAGGAATAGAGGGTGGCCTTGTGGGTAAGGGAAAATAAAGTCCTCGCAAATTCTATCACCATATTTGACCCAGAGGTCTTTGCAAGGGTGGAATTTCTCGACCCTCCCACAAAAAGGATATAAATAGCTCTGGATGTGGAATGGTTTTCCTGTCCAGTCAGTGCTCAGTTCTGAAAGGAACCCAACTCCTGCCAACACACCCCGGGCTCCAAAAATAAACCCAGTCTGCTTTGGGACAACCTTCTCCTCCAGGAAACTTCCTGCCAGTAAACGAAGGTCACCTGTTCCAGAACAGTCCTTCCCTCAGATGCTTCACACTGTGTTCATGTGGTTTTTGCTCTTGATTAACCCAAAACCCCTTTGCACAGAGGGTGTTTCTGTGGTGTGCCATCCCCCAGGCCCAGTCTGGGCTCCCCAGTACCAGAGAGACAAGGAAACCCTGGATCAAGTCCAGCAAAGAGCCTGATCAGTGCTGGGACATTCTTGGCTTCTCCACCCTTGCAGATGCTCACATCCCAACTGGACACTGCCCTGGCCAACCTGCTCTGGGCTGCCCCAGCTCTGACCAGGGGTGGGCTGGGGGTCTTACACCAGCTCCAGCCATTCTTTAATAAATTTCAAAGGTATTTTTCCCAATGAAAACCAAAATGTGTGGCAAGTGAGGGGAGGAAGTAATTTAACTTTGATTGATTTATTTTTCTACATGAGAAACACTTCCAAAGAGCTCCCAATCCCAGACATTCTAGCCCAGCCTGAGGTGTTGAGTCAGGCCTTTTCTCCCCGCTCCTGATTCCAGCTCACCGCAGACAGAAAATGACCTAATTCAGTGCCTCCAGTTCCTTGCCAGACTCAAAATCAAATTTAAGGATTGGATAACTTCGACACAGTCGGTGCTATTTTGTCCTACCAGCTCTATTTCACTCAGCAAAATGTCAAGTGTGTCTATCTGGACGAGAGGCTTCTGCTTCATAATCTTCTCTCCTCAGCACTTGAAAGCACTCAGGCTCCTGCCTCTCGGTGCTCCAGGGGCAGGAATTTCCCCGCAGAGCTCTGCCCTCCTCCTCTCCTCCTGGAGGAGGTCATTCCCTTCCTGGAGCTCGCTTTACTCAGCTGGTGGGACTAAAGTGGTTTTGCTTTTAGTTACAAGTGCTTTATTTTATTTGTGTTTACTGCCTCCAATAGTAAACCCATCATCCAGACATCCCCTTCTGTAGCTGCGGGGAAACAATTTTTTTCCTAAAAATTACAGATGAAAAGCAAACCAGGCTCCATTTGCCAGCAGAATCTCTCTAAATAAGAGTCCCTAAATTCACATTGTATGGTCTCCCACACTTTTGTGTCATCGCTGCTGGTTCAGGCATCACTTCCCACAGTTATGGAGATGCTTTAATTGGGAACACGATAATTGAGCAATAATAATCATGTAACAAAGAAACAGCTTGATTTTTTCAACAGGTAGCAAGCAATTTGAAGTAAACCCCAAATTTCTCCTAAGGATCATTGGCCAGATTATCATTCAGTGCTCCATTATTATAGATTTCTTTTCTTTCCTCAGATTTAGGCTTGCACAGAGTAAGTCCTAAAAATAAATTAAAAAAACCCCCAAAGATTTGGTAAAACAATAAATAAATGGATTTTTTTATCTTTTCCTAAGAGGAATATTTTTCTAGTCCTACACCTTTACTTTCAGCACTTCTCCCTCCCTTCTCCCCCTTCAAAAAATGTGACCAGCTTTATGTTTTAGGATTGGAACATCATTTATACTTCAGGCATGACCAGACATTTCTATAAATTCATAAATAACATCCAAAAGGGGCCTGATGCTGGCTGCACTGAAGGTTCATCATCTACTACAGCTTCCTGATTGATAAAAGAATAAACAGCTTGATTTTTATCATCCTGGCTTTTTGTAAATATTGCAGCCTAGAGCATGTTGAAAACATGCCCACCATCTGAAATCCTTGACGGTCCAATTAGGAGAAGATAAAATACTCATCAGAAAAAGAAAACCACGTACAGGTCTGGTTTGATGTGTAAGATTTGAGATACAGCCACGCAGGACAGCGATTCCAGAAGTGGAAGTGGAAGAAGTTGGCTTGTTCCCTGTTGCTGTAAAGTGTTTTTCTGATTCCGAGTGAATTATTGCTAATTACTGCCATGAAGAACACAGAGAGGCAGAGCTCTCTGCCTGTGTTTGGGGAAAGCTCACTGCACTAATCCAAATGACAAATGGAAGTTTTCCACAATATTTTAGGAAGATAATTGTGCCATCTGGGAAGCCATGTCACAGCTGTAACAGAGTGAGCAGGCCCAGGATGTGCAGCGACTCCTTCCGTGCTGAATTCATTTCAGTTAACAGATTAATCTTGGAGTTTATTTATTTATTAATTTAGAGCATCCTGGGACTGGGAGCACTGCAACAGGGCTGCCTGGATATGCATCAAATGAGTTCTTTCTTGGAGCTTTTATTACAGATATTATACCAGAAGTACATCAGCTCTTCACGAGATTGTTATCAGGGAGCTACAAATTAAAATTAATTTCCTCAGGACCAGTTCCTTTATCCTGCAGCCCTGTACTATCCCTGCTCTCCTTTAGAAAAAAGGGCTTAAGAGAAGAAAAATAGACAATATTTCCCAAATATTGTGTTGGAAGTGAGAATGCCCACAAAGCTCCCACAATGCCGGGAGATGAGGAGCAGCATTCCATGGAGGAATCAGCCAGGATCTGGGGACAGTACAGTACAAACAGCACAAAGGATTCCTTGTGAATGCCAAGATTAAACCCCCAGCAGCCAGGATCAATCTGTGCCCGACGATAATTTAATACATGTGAGAGTGGGAGGATTACACGTCACGCTGGGACCACAAAATTTCCATGTGGGGACCTTTACACTTCCCTTCCCACAGCTGCAGCTCATCTCCCAGTGCTCCTTTTAATCCCTTTAATCCACGCTGTGCCAGGCCAAGCACCAGAGCTCCACTTCCAGAGATCCTTGGAAACCTCCAGCTGCCTGGTCCCAGCAGATCAAGAGGTCCCTGGAGGCAGCTTCCTGCCATCCTCCTATGACCACCCATGGAAAAACCCCCGTGGGTTTGGAGAGAAGCACTGAAAGGGAGCAGTGGGCAGGAGCAGAGCCCTCTGCATCTCCTCAGCCACGCCGAGTGACTCCTCAGGGTACCAGGGCATCACAGCATCCTCCTTCAAACACTCCGTGTTTGCTTCTGTGCTCGCTCTGCCCCTTCCTCCCCAGACCTGGGGCCCAGCCAGCTGCTCTCACCACAGCCCTTCCCAGCTCCAGACCCTCCGCTGGGACAATCACAGCTCGATGTGCGCTCCTCGGATCAGAAGGGAAAGTCTGAGCTCCCCCGTGCACGCCTGCTTCTCCCGACAGCCACTGGAGCTTCCCGAGGAGCCGCCCTGCCCAGGAACAGCATCCCTGCTCCTCAGCCTCGGGCTCCCGTGCCCAGAGCAGCCGTGTCACCTCCTGACCCACAGAGGGGATGGCAACCGTGTCACCCTCCTGACCCACAGAGGGGATGGCAGCCCTGTCACCTCTCCTGACCCACAGAGGGGATGGCAGCCGTGTCACCTCTCCTGACCCACAGAGGGGATGGCAGGAGAGCCCTGGTGAGATCCACTGGGATCTCCCTCCTGCCCAGCTTTCAGCCTCGCCCTTCCCTCTGACCTCAGGGCATTTTTTCCCCTCTCTGCTCTCCCCAGTCTAAACCAGGTACAAATAAAACATTTTGGGATGCAGCAGCAGCAGAATAAAGCAGTGCAAGGTCTCAAAGTCCAAACCCTGCTGGAGTGACCCTTGCAGGAACATGAACACAACCAGAGCCTGCACAGGAGGAATATCCAAAACCACAACTCCATAGAAAATATGTAATTAAAGACTGGTTTACACGGCAAAAATACACTGCAACTTGAGCAGGTAAAATCTCTGATCTGTCTGGCTCTGTAAAGCTTTCAGAGTTACTCTGACCCTTCTCTGTGCCCATATAATCCTTTAATGGGGTGGGGAAACCTCCCACTCATGCAGGACAAGTAAGTGGATCACTTAGTCAGTGGGGATGTTTAGTGCCTTTTTAATAAAAATATACCCAGAATATCCTACAGAAAGGGCCAATTAAGCACCAATTTCTGCATTTGTTGTGAGCAGTAGCACTGATTATTTGAAAACACTGTGGTGTGAGCAGCGCTGAATTCCTACTAATAATTGCTTTGTGTAATTTATGCCAGTGGGTGCTACAGGAGGAGTAGGATACTAGCGGATATTAATACTGCAAATTAAAAATAGAATTTGCATAAAATTAACGTACCACTAAACTTAGGGGACAGCAACAGAAGTACATTGTGAAGGTCATCAGCAAGAGCCAAAAATGCCTCGATCCACACCAGTTTCAGACATGTGAAGTCCTCTGGAAACAGCAGTGGGGAAGTTTCAGAGCAAAGACAAGCAAGGGGTCACAGAGAGAGAGCAGGAGTGAGATCCTGACCTGGGTAATTCCATTAGCTTCAGGGAAATTGCATCAGGCTCCACCAGAGATGCTGAATTTGGCACCAGTTCTGTGAAATGTACACTGAATAAATGCACGGGATTTACTGCTTGCTGCTGCCTTGGTTTTACTGCATTTTTACTGAGTTGTTGCAAAAGTCACTTTTATTTGGATTGGGAAGCATAAGAAAAATTACACTACTGAATAGTATTTTAGGTACAGCAGGTTTATTCATTACTCTACAAAACAACCCAGTGTTTCCTAAAATATAAACCTCTATCTATGTTACATACACCTATTCCTCTGTTATTCCATCATTGAATTTTCTTACAAATATGTGCAAGTCCACCAAAATACCATCTGAAAAGCACATTTCTCTCTGAAATCACATGGCCATGAGTGGCCATCACACTTCCCTGCTGAAGTCACTTCACACTTGCACAGAGGAATCATTTTTGATTCACTGAGGGTTTGGTGGTTTTTTTGGAGAAAGAGACCAAGAAATAAATATTCTGTTAAGAGATATTATAATCTGATGAAATGCCTTTGACATCACGGAATGAGGCAGCTCCTTGCCACAGAGGATTTGCTGTGGCTCAGGAATATTTCCAGACAGCAGGAATACTCCCAAGATCAGGGAAGCCAGCTGGATTTGAGGCTGCAAACACAGAGGAGTTTGATTTCTGTTACCACAGACAAACCCCAAAATGGTTTGGGATGGAAAAGACCTTAAGGCCCATCCAATTCCTCTCCTACTGTTAACAGAGACACCTTCCACAGACCAGGATGCTCAAAATCAGAACGTGGGGAGAGCGCAGAATCATTAGGAACAAGCAACCGGGCCCTGCAGAGTGTATTTAATAGGCAGCACCAAAACAAATCACAGAGAGGGATACAAACCCTGGCACTCCTTGCAGGAGGAATGGTGACAGCTCCCCGGGACGGGGAATCGCCGTGCTGGAACAGCAGCGATTTTCAAGGAATTACTGGCGTGCTGTGTTTGGTTTGCTGTCTCCCACCTTGCGTTTCCCAGACTGTATCAAAGCACAGACTGTAACAGCTCCAATTTCTCTCCCAGCAGCTACACCATGTGAGAAAAATTGACAGATTAAATAGAATGTAGCTGCCAAAGCAACTGTGAACTATGGCTGCCCAAGAGGAGAAAATGATGTTCCTGAGTATCATGTTAAGAAGCACTTTTGTGATCAAATGCAACAAGAGTCCATTTCATTATAATGCACTTGAAAAAAAAGCAAAGAAAGCAATTTTTCCCCTCAGCCCAAAGCGTTCCTGCAGCTCCCGTAACCCTCCTGCCTCCTCATCTGGAGTACAAGCGCCACGCACGGAACAAACACACGCCTTGAATTTCTCTGGGCTGTGGGCACTTCTATTCTGACAAATTCTCAAGTCCAACCAGTGTGGCAGCCCAGAATATTCCTCTGACCATCCAGGGGGGTCTGGAGCCCCGCCAGACAGTCTCGGAACTCGAGACTAAAGCACAGAACTCTGTGTTTGAGCCGTGTCATTGGAGAAAGCTGCCCACATTGAGAGATGAAATGCAAAATAGAAAGAAAATGTGTAATTAGCTTATCTTATCACTGGGTGAATGTAGATTTATGGAGGTAGGAGAGAAAAAAAGGGCAAACATGGAGGGCAAAGGGCGGTGCCCCTTCCCCTTCTTCTTTGTTCTCTCTCCTCCATCTCCTGCTGTGACGATGGGGATGGGCATTGGTGGAGGTAGCACTGTCATGTTAAGAAAAGGTAGAAATTAATTGGGAAAAATTGATAAATTATAATACGTTGTTCACTTCGGCTGTGAATTTTGGCGGAGCAGGTCATGCTGTGCCTGCTCCAGACACTGAGAGATAAGAAACAATAAACAACCTGAACACGAATCCGCAGGAGTGTCCAATCTCTCTTGGCTCGGGCTTGGGACCTTTCAAGATCAAGAAACAGCCATAAAGCACTCTACGAACTGTGTGGGGGTAAAATACCCATCACAAACCAGGTTCAAGAAGGCAAAAAAAAATATCTGGCCCTAACAAAAATTGATGATGCTGCTCTAAATGAGTGCCCAGACGGGCGCTAACCCAGCGCCAGCCCTGGGAGTTCAGTGCTTTATCCACGCTGACATGCACATGCCTAAGTGCCACTGACATCTGCATACATGCCTTATTTATCTTGCTCTGCCTTCATTAAAAGGACAAATTGATGTCTCAAACGTTTTGAACTCGTCACAGAATTCTTCCAGGCTCAGCAGAAGGCGCCCCACGGCCGCCTCGGAGGCCGCGTGTGCTCTGGTGGGCAGGCAAGGGATGGAAAGATAAAGAGGTTTTATGATCTGTTTAGGAAAAAGCAAATGCCTGGTCCTACCCCACACCAGGCATCCAGAATCCCAGAATGGGAGACCACAGAACGCCAGAATGGTTTGTGTTGGAAGGGACCTTAAAGCCCATTCAGCGCCACCCCTGCCAGGGCAGGGACACCTCCCACTGTCCCAGGCTGCTCCCAGCCCCAGTGTCCAGCCTGGCCTTGGGCACTGCCAGGTGTGTCTGAGAAGACACAATAAAGAGGCTTTTACACTTGCCAGGTTTAGCAGAAAGAAGGGAATAATAATGTTTATTATTGACATATTTTACATTCTTATACACGTTCTAACTCCACAAGGGATTGGAGGACATGTCACTTCCTTCTCAATCCCACTGGAGAAGAAAGGTGCTCATCAAAGTTCTCTTATCACAAAAGGAATGAAAACCAGAAAATACCGTTAAGTAAACATTGGCTATTATTTACATAAAACTATGTAAAAAAATCTAACTCCAAGGTTAAAAACAAAAAGCTTAACAAAAACCAAGGCAACAGCCAGGGATCCAGGGGCAGCCACAGCTGCTCTGGGCACCCTGTGCCAGGGCGTCCTCACCTTCACAGGGGACAATTCCTTCCCAACATCCCATCTTAACCTACCCTGTCAGATTGAAGCCGTCCCCACTTCTCCTGTCACAACATGCCTTTGTAAATGGCCTCTCTCCATCGAGATTTCTTAAACTAAAGATAACATAAAAAGGGTTTTTTAACAGCTCATATTTTAGTCTTTGGGATAAAACTTGTAATAATCCATTTGTAGGCTCCATTCCTGTGAAATCTGCCAATAAGTGTGATTTCATCAGTCCTTCAGGAAAAAGCAGTAAATAAACCAGTGATTTTTGGGAGCTCTGACAGAGGCAGGTGGAGAAAGCTCTGATGATGTTGTCGGGAGATGGGTGGGATGAGCCCAGCTCCAGAGCCATTCCACAAGCCTGGCTGGGCAGCACAGCTCTACCAGCCCCAGGGAAAACGGGGTCCTTTAATGAACCACCTGCATTTCTACAGCTTCAAACCGAGCCCAAGTGTTGCTCTGGTTTTTGCTAAGCCTTCTGTTTTTAACCTTGGAGTCAGACTTCTTTCTCATGCAGTTTCATGTAAATAATAGCCAATGTTTACTTAATGGTATTTTCTGTTTTGCATTCCTTTTGTGATAAGAGAACTTTGATGAGCATCTTTTTTCTCCAGTGGGATTGAGGAGGAAGTGACATGTCCTCCAATCTCTTGTGGAGTTGGGAATGGTATAAGACGTGAGATATGTAAATAATAAAAGTTTTCCCCTCCTTTCTGCTGAACCTGGCAGGTGTGAGAGCATCTTTATTGTGTCTTCCCAGACACACCCAAGTCCTGGTCACTCAGACATTTCCAGGTCGACTCCAGTCCTTCATTGCAAAGTAAATGCCAGAGTCAAACCACAGCATCCTCTGAGGGAAGAGCTGCTCCAAATCCCTCAGGGATTTGCCATTTAGGTGACTTTTCCAAGGCAGCAGACAGAGGAGAAACCACCTGAACTTTGACCATCCAAGCCAGCAGTGAAACTCCTCTGGAGCTCAGCCCTCCCCATCCCCACAGTGCTGCCCGAGCTGCTCAGGGTGGGGCAGGATCCCAATTCCAAACTGAAACACAAACACCAATCCAACAGTTGACTCTCGAGGTTCTCTCTTCTGCCAGGATTTTTCAGATTTTCTTCCTTACTGATAAGATTTCTTAATTGTAAAGAATAGATTTATTTCTGCATTGTAATTAAGGGGCAGTGGCCGGGTGAGGGAGCAGGGCAGCATTTGGAAGTTCACTAGCACATCACAAAGGCTCAGCTACCTGCAGAATGTTCAAATCCTTCAATTATACATTAGCTACAGCACCCTCATCCATAAAAACTGAATACTAAAAATAATATTAAACACCTGATTTTAGATGAGAAAGGCAAGAGTGTTTCAAATCCAGACAATCCATTAACAAACCCCTGAGTTCTCTGTGCTTCAAGCACTGCTCGTGGCTCCTTCAAGCTGCAAGAGGGAACAGAGGGGAAGGTGGGAGAGATTCCTGTCTGTCAGGAATCCCAGTCAGACTCCAGCGCTGTTAGAAGCGAGGCTGCTTCTCGGTTTCACTCTGAAAATTCTTCTCCCATCTCCAGCTCTCCCCACGTCCCTGCTGTGCAGCCCTTCAGTGCAAAACCCCTGCCAGGAGCTGTCACCTGCCGTGGTCACTGTGCCACCGAGGGCGGGGAGGTAACTCAGCATCTCCCACGGCCTGGATGGGTTTTATGGAGCCCTCTGGGTGGTGGTAGCACCCTTGGGAGGTGGTGGGAGCCCTCTGGGTGGTGGTAGCACCCTTGGGAGGTGGTGGGAGCCCTTTAGGTGGTGGTAGGAGCCCTTTGGGTGGTGGTAGCACCCTTGGGAGGTGGTGGGAGCCCTCTGGGTGGTGGTAGCAATTACACAACATTTTTGTGAATATTTTCAGCTCAACCTGCAACCATCTTATTTCTAGTTTGTTATCTTGTAATCGCAGAGTGGTTTGGGTTGGGAGGGATCTTAAAGCTCATCCCATCCCACCCCCTGCCACAGGCAAGGCCACCTTCCACTGTCCCAGGCTGCTCCAAGCCCCGTCCAGCCTGGCCTGGGACACTTCCAGAGCAGCCACAGCTTCTCTGGGCAGCTCGTTACCCACCAAGTGATTTACAAAGAGGGATATAAACCCTGCACGTCTATGAAATCAAGCAAAGTCAGCTGCAAACATTCACAGATCTCCTGTGCTTTAGTCAATAATTTCTGCAAACCTTAAGTGGCTGCTGGAATCTGTCCCCATTTCCTGCTGCTTTCACTGCTCCAAAGAAGCCAAAGAAACGGAGCTGAACCAGCCTGCACTGGGCCCAGCACTCACGCCAACAGCTCTGCTAACGAGGGTGCAGCTCAATAAATGGTGTTCCACAGATTCCAGGACTAAAGGAACAGCTGTACGCTTGTGCTCGTCTTGGTACAAATTTTCTGTTTCAAAACATAATTATAGGCCGGGGGAGTGAGAAAGAAGATGGAATAAGAGCATGATGAACGTTACAAAAACTACCAGGAAAGCAATTATTTCCCACCAAAGTGTTTTGGATCAGCCCAGAAGCATTTTTGTTTTTAAAATCTTACAAGTATCTGATGGAGCTGAAGTATTTCCTGGGCTCAGCTGGCGTGCACAGGGGGGCACAGTGAGGTGTGGGCACAGGTAGGGAGGGATCTCTGCCCTCAGAGAGAGGTGGGGATGCTCCTGCATCCCTCCCCTGGTCCCTCGGCCAGGAGCAGGCATCCCAGACAGGCAGCACATTTTATAGGAGGGAAATGATCTCGAATTGCAGTGATCAATGGGAGAAAACAGTGACCTGGGGATACAAACCTGCAGTTCATAAAATACCAGCGGAGATTATCCCGCTCAAAGTGCTTCCATTTCAGTTGTTCTGACCTTCAATTGGAGCTGTTTTTTTTTTTTTTCCTTAAGCCCTTTAAATCTTCTGTTGAAAATACCATGGTGCTGAACACTGGCCTGCAGCAGCATTTAGATTTCCCTCCTGCATCCAAGGCAGGTGCTGGGATTCCTCCCACAAGGAGTGTCTGGTTCAGAGCCAAAAGGACTCTTTAAAAATCCCCAGAGCAATCTCATTTCAAGACTAGCACGTGCATCCATAAAGCAAACTTCGCTCACACTGTCTCTGCCCTGTTCTCCCTCTGAATAAATCCTGGAACAGGAAGATGCTCTGAAGAGATGTGAAGTGAGGCTGGTGAGTGCTACCAACACCAGGGGCAGGAGAAAGACAGAAGGAATGGGAAATGTTAGGGAGGTCCTGCCAGTCATTTCTCTAAAAAAAGAAAAAAACCCAATAAAACAGAGTGTGACAGGAACATTCAGCTGCTGTTGGGTTTCTGGGGCAATGCAGTATGCAAGTGGTCAACGACTGCTCTTTCCTGGAGACAAATGTGCCCATAAAGGCATTTTAAATCACAGAGGACATCGCTCACAGCCACGCTGAGTGATGGACGTGCCCCGTGCTGCCAGGAACGAAGGTGATCTCTCCTCTGCGGAGGAGCAGAAGTGCTGACACCAAAATAAGCTCCTCACACCTACAGCACTTCTGAGAAGAGGCATAAAATGAGACGAGATAAACCACGTTTGGGGCTAAGAAGTTCCTGTGTGCTCACCAGCACGGAGATGACAGATGTGTCTGTCTCCAGCCTGCCTCCTCCTCACCCAGAAATAAAACACACAGAAATAAAACACACAGAAAACACACCCAGGCTGTTTGCTGTCATCCCTTGTTGTTCAGATCTTTGAGGAGATAACCCAGGTCCTTCAAACGAGCAAAAGAGTCCCAAAAGTGGACTTTATGGAATGGCTTGGAAGAGATTCTGCATTTTCTGGTTTTCCATGCAAATGCTCTACACGAGTGGGGAAGATCCCCTGGAGAAAGGCACCAAAACTGAGAGCTCTGGGCATTCTAAAGGGGATCTTTATTCCAAGCTGGTCTCCACACCCAACCCCTCTCCAGCAGATTTCTCTGCACGCACATCAAAGTGTCACAGGACATTTCACGGGTCGAATCATGCCTTGCCTTCACCAGCTCATATTTCCCCAGCTGCCAAGGGTTAAATTCACCCTGCAAGAGTTAAATTCTGTTGTGGTAAAAAGCAAGAAGTTGTTTCCACCCCTTGTCCCACCTTGCAGTTCAATAAACAGCAGGGGGATTTTTTCATGCAAATAAACTCTATTTGCACTATTCCCAGCCAACAAAACAATCCAGTGGAGCCTTGAACACCTCCCTCTCCCAGGATGTTCAGTGATCTCGCTGTTAAATGCAGGATTTCTCTCCCACCCGTGGGAAATAACAGATCAGGAAGGATTTACAAGTGAATGAGGTGGTCAGTGCCTCCTCAGAGGAGACTTCTGAGTCAATACAAACAAATGGTGTGGCCTTTCTGTACCTCAGAGACCAAGATGAATATATAAATAAATAAAGACAGATATTTCTGTTCTGAGCCCTTGCCTCTGCCACCCTCCTGCTTGCTTAATTGCCTGCAGTTTGGATTGAGGAATACTTTTAGATCAGTGGGGTTGTTCTGGTTTACAGCAATGGAGCTGCTGCTTGTGGGGCCCCAGGCACTGCTGAGGTTCCTGTTGTGCCCTGGGATCTGGGGGAAAAAAAGTGGATTTTTCACTAATAATCTCTTAAAAGTGCTTGCCACTCCATGTTTTGGGTCCTACCTCATGAATTCACCTGAACACTCTTTATTCCTCTTTCTGTGGTGTGTCTGGGAAGACACAATAAAGACGCTTTCAGACCTGCCAGGTTCAGCAGAAAGGAAGGAATTGACCTTTATTGTTTACATTATCTCATTCTTATACACGTCCCAACTCCACAAGGGATTGGAGGACATGTCACTTCCTTCTCAATCCCACTGGAGAAGAAAGGTGCTCATCAAAGTTCTCTTATCACAAAAGGAATGAAAAACAGAAAATACCGTTCAGTAAACCTTGGCTATTATTTACATGAAACTGTGAGAAAGAATCTGACTCCAAGGTTAAAAACAGAAGGCTTAGCAAAAACCAGGGCAACACTGTGGAGCTGATGCTCAAGGCTGAGCTGGTCCCTCAGTGGTACCCAGAGCCTGAGCATCCTCCAGCTGTGCCTGGAGCCAGCAGAACACCAGGAGACCACACCTGAGCCCCCGGGGAGCACCTTTGTAACACACAACTGAGATTCTGCTCTCAGCTCCCCAGAGCTCATCAACTCCACCAGCCTCACCCCGAGGAAAAAAGATGGTTTAGCCACGTAATTAAACCCAAGGAGTGATCACGGAACCTAAAGTTAACCCAGAATTAGTTAAATCAGTATCTTCCCACCCAAAGATGCTCCACTAATTTTAACTTCAACTCAGGCACTGGATTAGCTAAGAATGAAGTGGCTTTCTGAAATAATGAGGTTATTGTACTTCATTAACTGGGAAAAAATTAATTGGGTTCACAAGAAAAGCCACGCTGTGGTAAGTTTGGCTTTGCCTCTCTCATATACAAATATTTGGGGAAAAAAAATACACTTAAGGAAGGGAACTTCATCCCTAGCAGCCAAGAGCACGGGGGTCATGTAAACAAACAGAGCAAGCTCAGAGTTGGGCAGGAGATGTAAAAAAGGAGGATAAATGGGAAAGGATGAACTTCTGGAGCAGCAGCTCCGGAAAACCACAAAAAACTTCACCCAGAAAAATCTGATTTGGGGCATCCACTGCAAAGTGCTCAAATTATCAGCTTTATCCTGCAAATGAAGGGGAAGGTTCTCACCTGGAAGAAACTCAACCTTTGGGATCAGAAGTTGTTTTCCCCAGGTATTTTGGGGGAAATTAGCACCTATTTTGAGATTGTAAATGCAAGAACAGGACAAATATAAGGAAAATTTTCTGTTTTTCCAGGTGTTTGTGAGATCCTGGTGGTTCCAGCTTTGCCCAACACCCTCCAAGCTCTACGAGATATTTTGTGCCATCCTCTAAAGGGTTTCGTTCTGCTGGGACTGCTCCAGGCAAATAATCAAATTACTCCAGGAGGAGAGAAAATAAGACAGAGGTGAAGCTGTTAAAAACCACCCATCAACCTAAAGGTCAGGGCCTCTGGCAACAAAAGGAGGAGAATTATTCCTGTAGTCCTCAAACAGATTTATCCTTGATATAAAGCAGGACCATTTACAGCTCAGCAAAATTCGAAAACTGGTAGTAAAGCACATTACAAGCTTTCTTAATTCAATTTTCCCTGGCATTTATTGTGGTTAATAAAATACCCAACTGTCATCGAGATTTATAAAAATGTATTTATAGGTTAATAAACGCGTAAAACGGATTATTCAGAAAAACAGCTCACAGAAAGCCTGGCGTCCTGAATGGATGCAGATTTGGGGTTTGCTGCCTGTGGGAGGGGTAATTAGTGCTCATTTACTCAGATTTTACTTCCCCGTGGAAATCCAGCCCTGAACTCAGAGCGTTGTCTCCACTGCGAAATTTATCCACCAAGATGAAAGAATAAAGGCTCCTCCAAAGATCTTTTGCAGCAGATTCTTCTGGGAATGCCACCCTGCTACTCGCCAAAATAAAGACCAGGAATATCAAAATTCAGGATGAAGATTAGCCTGGGCTGGAAGGGTGATAAATAAGGGAAAGAGGCTCTGTTTTGAATTCAAGAAAATAATTTTAAGTGAGAAAAATGCACATTAAAGCATGCTGGAACAAGTATGGAAGCACTGATTGGAGTGATAGCCTCTATTTCCACATTTTTATGAAGTATTTCCAGTGAGTGACTCAGATTTTTTGCTAAATAGGCACAAAAATTTAAACTATTTATTGGCTTTTCCCAGCTGTGTCAATAAAGTGCTTTGGATGGTGCAGTGCTGGGTCTGTGGGCACAAACACACACAAAAACCTGGATTATTTCTTTTCCTCGCCTCTTAACGTGCTGGATGACAAACATTCTCTGCTATTCCAGCAAAATTCTAAATATACAGAGGAAAAATAATATAAAAATACAAAATACACACATATAAAAATATACAGGTAGAAAAAAAAACTACAAACCCATGCTCATCCCAAGAAAGTTTTGTCCTTTTTGCCCCGTTTTTAACAAACCCTCCTGAAAAAGTCCTGACAAACATTAAGTTTTCTTCCCTGCTCCTCCTTCTGAATAACTCAACTTCAGCCTTTTCATTGCTGTTTCCAAATCTGGGTCTCACCCGAGCCAGAACTTCCTTGAAATAAACTTTAATGTGCTTTGATAACATCCCTGCTGATGCTGGTGATTGGCAATTGTTTGTTTTTAACAACTTCTCCAATGCTGAGTGTAACCAAAGCTTTTACTTGTAATTAGTGCTCTGAGCTCAATTCTGGTACAATCCCATTTATATCCAAATTATTTTTAATGAACGCCGGGCTGCACCAGACTGGAGGACTACAGCTTTAAAAGAAAATGGATTAATATTTTATTTTCGAGCCATTTCAAATGCATTTCTGTAACTAATAAAGAAACAAAAAAAAAAACCACACAAAGCAGTTGCTAAGATAATTGACTAAAAAGAGGATTTTCCAACTCGTGGAGCCCTGCATGGAGTTTTTTGTTCATTAGAGCAGGAGTGCAGCAGAGATTTATGGACACAAATAGATGTAATCTCAGGAAGAGCAGAGAGAGGGATGCACACACACAAATAACATCAAACACAGCAACTTATGGGATGTGCTGAGCCTTTTAAGCACCGAGAGGACAAACATTTCGAGGCACTCATCCCTTCTAAAAGGTATTTAATATAACGTAAAAGCCTCACGTTTCCCAGAAAGCTTTCGTGTGCAGCTCATCTTTTTCAGACAAATGCTTTCTGAGCCCTCTCTAATACAGTAAGTTATGAAAATTCTTGGCAGTGTCGTTCTCATTCCAGAAGCTGCCATTTTTTAATTGACACTTCTGCATTATACAAGTAGAGGACACCGCTTTCCTTTTTTTGTTAAAATACCTTCATTTCCCTTAAAACTTATCAGGGAATTACAGACATTTCCAGGCATTAGTCTTAAAAGACATCAGCAAAGACACATTTCAGGCCCTTAATGCCACGAGTTTCAGCAGCCACTGAGCTTCCCAAAGCCAAAATAAATCTCAAAACATCCTATTTTAACCTGCAAACCAAATATTAAAACGAGGCCAGTTGGAAATTTCGCCTCTTTCAGCAAGGCTCCAGTCCCTAAACCCAGCCCCAAATTTTCAATCAGGGGAAATATCCAGTGCTGGGGAGCCCAGCACCATTTCCCCACAGGTAAAACACATCTCATTTATTATTCCAGAAATTTTATTATTTCTGTTCAGGACTGAAAACCCCCACTTCCTTTAGAATTCTTGGAAGACACAGAACATCCTGGCAGTGCCAAGCATCCCTTTTCCAAGTAAAAAGGGAGATGGCTGTGGTGGACAGTGACCACCATTCCCACACTTCCTATCAAAACCTCCAAGAGCCAGAGACGAGAGATGAGGGACTCCAGGAGCTCTCCAAAATTGTTCTTTATTGCATGTGGGTACAGAGAGCAACCCTACAGCTGCCAGCCACAGCTTGTAAGCAGACCTGAAGCCAATTTCTGCTCAAATTACCAGGCATTACATACTTTTCTTTGCTGAGTATCTTAATACATAATAACCAATCAATATCACCCACAGTGCCCATACATTTGCCTATAGCCTCTCATAAGTACTAACATTTCCATATTATGTTAGTAACTATCCAATCCCATGAGTTAGTGGTTATATTTTCAGCTTAATTTGTCTTTCCATTTTCTTAACAGTGGAAAATTCTCAGACCTTTATTATCACCATGTCTTGTTTGCCCGTGGTATCTTTTCTGCTTGGTAAAAACATGTTCTTTATTTACTTATATTCTTCTTGGGACTTATTTACCTGGTAAAAAACATGCTTTTCCTTGTAGTCAAACAAATCCTTTGCTCTAGCCATAAAATCTCCTTCCAACTCATCACCCACCTTTGAGTTCTCAGCCACTCGGGACCACTAATTCAGCAAAACCTCTTTTAATCTATATCAAAACTTGCTTTCATTTCCATTTCATTCTCAGTTTCTACACTCAGAGATCTTTCTGCCAGACCTACATCTCTGTGAAACTTTGCTGTCAAACTTTCATCCTCCCCAACAAAAACCAGCACCTTTATTTTAATTATTATTATTTTTAGAAACATTTCCCCCCAGTGCCGCAGAGATGTGGGGGTGGGAGCCCCAGGGGCCACTCCTGCCCTTCCAGACCTTTAACTTTGTAGGGACTATGAATGATACACAAACCCCGAATTTTCAGCTTCCCTTCTTTCCTCCATCTGCAGTCCCACTCTCTAATTAGCTTTAATTGCAGTGTGCATCATTAGCCCTCGGTGTTTTCCCGGGTGCTCACCCATCCCTCGGGGAAGGCGTTGCTTTGGTGATGACAGCAGGGGAGGGGAGACTCGCCCCAGAAGAACTCCCAGGAAATTTGACAGTCCCAATAATTTCTCTGTCAGAAAAAGTTAAGGTTTATTCAAAGCCCTTTTTGATGCAAAAAAAAAGTGAGACTGGAGACTCCACAAACTTTTCTTGGCAGTTTCTGGGCCTTTTAAGTGACAGCTTTTCTCAGACAGTCAAACAAGAAAGTGCTCACTGCAGCCTCCCTTCCTCTGTGCAGCGTTTTGCCTCCAGACTGAATTAAATATTCTGCAAACTCTACTTTTTCAGAACAACTTTCAAGAAAAGGGATAAATTTTTAGATGAACCAATTAATTTAGTCAGAACATGGCTATCCTAATTAACTTTCCATGATTCAAAGACTACTTATGCTGTACAGCTGCAAGCACACAAAAATATATTTATTCTAAAAAAAAAAAACAAAACCTTAGAAAATAAAGTTTCCTGTCTCAGTCCAAAGTCCATTTGACCCGCTGCAAAAATACCACCAATTTGGAATGAGGTTTTTAGAGCAATTTGCATTATTTTTAGGAAAGATTATCTTAGAGCCAAGATTCTGAAAGACTCTTAAGAAGTCTAAAGCACCACTCCAGACCGAGTCACAAAAGCTTTCTGCAGACAAAATTCTCATTACAATCAGCAGGGGTTTGCTCTCCTAATGAATATTTGAGTGCACTGATTGGAGTGCTCAGCTTTGGAGGTGGTTGGTGCACAAGATCTTCTTGACTTGACGATTTCCCTGCAATACACAGCCCTGATCTCCTGGAAAACAGCAATTGTGGCAGAGCTGAAAGGGCTGGAAATGGCTGAAGTTCTACCCAAAGTGGCTCCTCAAAGTACAAATTGTTCTTACTTCAACGGCAGCGCTCGAAGCTCCCATCAAATAAATGATCCAACTGTTCCAGCTCCTTCAAACAGCACAGGCAGGCTGGAATTTTTGCCCTCTTGTGCAAATAAACTCGGAGAAAAAGAAATTAAGGCGTTCTTGTCCTCTTAGAATCTGCCTTGATTCACAAGTCGCGATCCCGCTGACGTTCAGAGCGGCAGTAAAGGGCAGCCGAGTTCCAGCTGGTAATAACCAGGTCCCAGGTTGGAGGTTCTGCACAGCTCCTGTCCCTCTCAGCGGGTCACAACATCCATCTCTGGGTTTTAAAGAACCGAGGCCAAATTGCAGCTGTCCAGTGAAAACGTTCTGACAAGCACGGCCGCCTACGCTCGTGAGCCACCCAAAATCCTGGGTGCACAAGGCGACGGCACCGAGCGTCACCACGGTTTTTACTGGTTCCAGTAAAGCACGGGACTGCTTTGGGGTGATTTTAGGAGCCAGTGAGCTCTCAGACACTGCGCTTCAGCAGTGGGACTCTGTGCCAGTCCATGGATTTCGAGCAGTGGGAAAAATTGGGATCAGACTCCAAAGGTTCTTCACAGGTTTTAACCCCCCGCAGACCCTGGGGGATGCTCCATCCCCCTCACCCAACTTCCTGCTGAAGTGCTTTCAGCCCTGACTCCCTGGAAGGGGCCACCTCTCTATACAAAGTGCCAGAGGAACTTCTCCATGGGAGAAATGTGAGTTCTGAATCCTTCCCAGTCCACCTTTCCACACTCCAGAGCTCCACCAGCAGCCGGTTTTGCCACCAAAGCCAATACAAAATACTTCTGTCTGCTCTTCATTCTTCTTCCCCACATTCCAGTTTATATCCTGCTCTCCTACAGCTGCTTTTGCTGGGCTGTTTCATCAAGTGGATCACTAAAAACAACATTTCTGTGATTATACTTATTTAGTTTTACTTATTTAAATAGGTTGCTTCTCCAGAAAGGTCGCTTACTCTTATTTCTCCTTTTTTCTCCCCATAAAATAGAAAATATTTTAGTACATTCTTCTATTTAAACAAGCACAGTAGATTAATTAATGTATTTAGTCTCTGGAAAGCTTCTAAGTTCCGTCTAGCAGAAAGTGGCCATGAGATTTTCTAGGTTTTTTTCCCCCCATAATTAGGCATAATAATTAGCACAATAATGCCCTTGTTAACATCCCTAATTATATGCAACTAGTGCATCGACAGCTCCTGGAAGGAAGCTGGTTAGCTCTCCCATCTCCTGTGGGCCAGGCTGCATCCCCGAGGGCGAGTTTTCGCAATCACCTGGGCTGAGCAAGGACGGGCTGCCCACCCAAAAATCAACCAGCAGAGCTCTTTAGCCTAAAACAGCCCCAACTTCAAAACCGCTCCTTGAGGGAGTCCTGAAATAGCTCCCAGGCAGGCAAAAAAATAAACAGAAGTTCAATAAACCCTCTGCATCCAAAGCAGCACCAGGTTCTCCCAGCACTCAGCTTTGCCACTTGTTCTTTCGGACTCATTAATCAGCTCCGGCCCGGCCGCGGGTTCTGCCTCGGCTCTGGCGACACCAACTCAGGGACCTCTCACATTTTTACATTTTCAGCGCTCGCTGCCCCGTCACCAAGCTGCTCAGGTTAGCTCTGCTGGGAGGCTGGCTCGTTCCAGGAATAGAAATTAATTAATCAGTGTATTTTCCGCCCCCGTGCCAGGAAAAACATCCCTGATTAAAACGCTGGAGTTTTCGCAATCACTGCCGACACCGCTATTGATTAAATGGAAGCCTTGTGAGCACTTACTCATTTTAGAGGTGGATTTATTTCGTTCCTCTCAAGCTCCTTTGTTTTAATTAAAGGGTATGTTCTAGACACGCTATTATTATATATTGAGAACACCTCTGTAAGCCTAAACCACCTTCGTGGAAAAAAGAGGGCTCGTAGATGATGGAAGGATTAATTCCCCAGTTAAAATCAGTCTGGAGAGCAGCATGCCTTGGAGGCAGTCACTGCAACTTGGGGTGGAAGCTCCAAATCCATTCACAGCGCTGCTTCCAGGCAGGAAAAGTCCTTTGAACACGGCTGTGCTGAGGAGTTGGGGCACCCCAAATAAACCCCAGCGAGACTGCAAACCTGGCAGGCTTTGCATCTGACTTGGCTGGCATCACTTGAATGGAAATAAAGAAAGGAGCAACCTTTTGGCCCCAGTCTCCATCAACAGTCTTCCTCGGACACTTGGTACACTCAAATTCCGTATTATCCTTCCCATATTCCATAGGATAGGGTGTCAAACGTGCACCTGCACCTTTTCGTGTCTCATGGCTTTCCTTTGTATCTTTATAGAGATAAATGTTCACCAATTCCTTTTGGAAATACAAGATATTAATCCTCACACGTTCCATTATAAGGAAATCATGCTAAATTAGCCCAGTAATTACAAATTGTGAATTATCCGGTCAGCTCTGAGAGATGGGAGCTTGAAACACTCTTGACCCTAAATACCTCACACATTTCTCAGTATTTTACTTGTAGTACAATTTCATGGAATGCTGTGGGAAGAAGATGCCTATAAATGTACTTTTTTTCAGTTATTTTGCCTTTTTTTCACTTACCAGAACCACACAACCCTTCCCGAGATGCCTAGAACATTTCCAAACCTCCATGTGCATAAATCAGTGGTGCTGCATAAGGCAGCCCTAATTTATGCACTCACTACGGACCCAATTAGTTCCTGCCCAGCAGAATGCCAAACAGATTTCCCTCATAAAGCAGAACACATCACATCTAATATTTATATAGAACGCCGAGCTTCGACTCTGTCACTTTGTGTCACCAAGCCCAGACTTTTAAAAAGGAATTCTGAATCAGCAGGGACACCTCCCACTATCCCAGGGTGGATTTCCATTCCAGCCCCAGTGTCCAGCCTGGCCTTGGGCACTGCCAGGGATCCAGGGGCAGCCACAGCTGCTCTGGGCACCCTAGGCCAGGGCCTGCCCACCCTCACAGGGAACAATTCCTTCCCGATACCAAATTTAAATCTCTCCCACACGATGGAGGCTCTGTGATCTCACCCTCCTGCTGCACAGAGCAGCCCCTTCCCCTTGGGTGCTACCTCGGTGTCAGGCAGCTCTCAGGGACTCAATATCTTGATTATTCTCTTGTTAATATTTTAATCTCCCCCAGCCCAGCTGGTTTCATTCCTTGGCTGAGACATGCCCCAGTGCTCCATCAAGAGCTGAGAGCGACGTGAACTGGGAGAAAAAAATCCCCAAAACTGGTGATGAGATCTGTGCCTCTGATATTTCTCACTCGTGTTGGGAAGCAGAAACCCTGCCAGACATCTGTGTGCTGTGGCGACTGCATCAACCCCTCCCTTGGCATTTATAACCCACTCCAGGAATCTCCCACACAGTTATTTGGTCAAATTTTGGCTGCCCCAGTGCCCAGAGCATCACGGAGGGCAGCAGGGGCCACATCGAGTTGGTCAGATCCTGGGAAGGGTTTAACTGTGCTCAGGTTTGCACAGTTAAATCTCAACCAAAATCCTGACATAAAGCAGCGCTGTGTAGATAACAGAGGACCAGCTCTTGTCTGTGAAGTGGACCAGAAACTGATAAAGAAATCAAGCGAAATGGGGAACTAATTCCCTGCATCCTCTCTGAGGAGGGTGATTTAAGATGCTGCTGTCCCACATGAAATATCTCACAGGGGCTCTGGGCAAAGCTGTGCCTAATGTCCAGTGCCAGCATGAAGTGCACTAAGTCACCTCACAGGACAAGCAAACCATTTTTCACCTCTCAGGCATTTGTTTCAAGCAGATTAATCAAAATGAGCCATTTTGATTTTCATGGATACCTAAATTAGTTTAACTCTATTACCTAACAGCCTCTATTCAAGACTCTGATAGGAAAGCTTAAATTATTATATAAACATTTTAGAGCAGAATAACAACAAAAAAAAAAAAATCACATTATTTTTATAGCTCTAATGAGAATCCAGATAGGTAAAACAATCCACCTGCAATAGATCTGATCCAGTGAGTACTCACATTTTGCATCCCAAAAATCCCTTCCAACCCAAAACGATCCAAAATCCTGCATTAAAACCACTCATATTTTCGCTCAGGTATGTTTTGGTGTAAGTGTACAAGTCTGCAATGAAGTTTGGCATTCTTTAAGCAGAGGGCAGTATTACATCAGGCAATGGTTATTAAAGTCACCTGCTGCACACTGTGCCAGGTTGCAGCACCACGATTTCACAGAGGGATTCCAGGTAACTGATGCTGTGGATATATCGAGCTTCAGAAACTACAGCTACATTCAATTATGACAGAAAATCATAGACAGGAGAGCACTGCAGCCTCCTCCCACACTTGGCTAAGAATAAAAAAACCCTTCCCATCAATCCATTGTTTTACTTTGACCAAATCCCTTTAATCCCAGAGGGTTTGCCCTCCTCTCCTCATTGTACATCCAAATTAGCAGTCCATGAAATATAAATATAACAGCTTCTCTGTCCATTTATCCTCTAAATCCACATGTTCTCCCATCGCCCCTGGACCTGGCACTGCAATCCACTCACAGGAATAACTCCCTGGGCACCCTTTGATGCTCTGGTGCTCCTGGCTCCTGTACTTTCAAAGGACTCTGCTGCTGCTGCCCCTCCTAACGGGAGCTGAAAACCCAGCCAGGAGAGAACATTCCCCAGCCAAGGCTCAGCCTGAGAACTCTTCCTCCTGCTCTGACATTTGTGTAACATTCAGAGGCCTCTTGCTCACACAGAGCTGTTCTCCTCCACCAGCCAAGCACTTCAGATGGGAAGAATTATCTATTCCTCGCTGACATCTTCCACTAAATGGAACATTTAATTAATTTGGTCCTAGGCCAGCCTGATCTCTTCTGCTCGCATGAAGACGAACACGACTTGTAACTCTCTGGCACCGTTTCTTCTCCTCCTCCTCCCCCTCAAAAGGAACTTTAGTTGTTTACAGAATAGATACAAGAAAATCCAAGCTGGTACAGTGACACATCATTAGTTAAAAATACACCACAGCATAAAGAGCTTTAGTGCCGAGAGCGCATCGGAATGCGGAATTACACGAAAATGGCCTGGGAAGGAAAATGAAAGTCGTCTGGAAAGTGGTGATTTCTTCTGCTACAGGCTGGAACAGATCAAAAAAGACTGCAAGCACTTTGTGTTGCTGCAGAAAGCCAACTTTGGTGCAATTAACCAAGTTGAAAATACAGTATTAAGGGTTATAAAAAACCACGGATCTCTAAAATGCAAATGGTGAACACAGGGCGTGAGGTGGGGGGCAAGGTCTCAAGAGACAAAAAGCAAACCCAACCCCACAGGTGCAGGTCCCTGGCCAGAGGCAGCACAGCCAGCACAGCCAAAGTGATCTGTGACTGGCAGCAGGTTGCAGGAAGGGCTGCAGACAGAGAGATGGAAATGAGCAGAGGTGGCAGGAGCTCCTGGGGAGATTCCCTGAGCAAAGCCCAAAGCCAGCGAGCCCGTGTTGGTCTGAGAGCTCAGCCTGCAGGCAGAGCACAGAACGGNATGATGCTGCCTCAGAGCCCCGAGCTGCTGGGGGCTCTCGGCAGAGGAAGGAGAGAGCCCAGGCTGACATCTCAGAACAGAAACATGGGCAGAGACCCCCTGAAATGAACCACTTACACCTTGGTTTGAAATAGAGTTCAGACTGAAAGAATTAGTTGGAAACCAGGAGGTGAAATGTAACCAGGTAACAGCATCTGTACAACACCTGCAGAAAGGTTTGGGTTGGGAGGNGGAGCCCGGCTGAGCCTGGCTCTGCTGCTGTAGGACAGGAGAAAGAACCACTCTGGCTGGGCTGAGCTGAGCAAAAAGAGGGACCAACTTTATTTGTCCTCCTATATTTATACATTTCTCAATTCCACAAGGGATTGGAAGGATGGTGTCACTTCCTCTCCAATCCCACTGGTAAAAAGAACTGCTCATCAAACTTTCCCCTGTCACAAAGGAATGAAGAACAGAAAGGACAGTTAAGTAAACATTGTCTATTATTTACATGAAAGTGTGTGAAAATCTCTGACTCCAAGGTTACAACTTCAGAAGGCTAAAAAAGAACAGGACAACACGGCTCCACACCACAGCAGCTTCCAGAGCTGAGCAATTCTCTACCCAGGCAGAAGCAGCACAGGCTGAGGCTGTTGATGATGCTGCCTCAGAGCCCCGAGCTGCTGGGGGCTCTCGGCAGAGGAAGGAGAGAGCCCAGGCTGACATCTCAGAACAGAAACATGGGCAGAGACCCCCTGAAATGAACCACTTACACCTTGGTTTGAAATAGAGTTCAGACTGAAAGAATTAGTTGGAAACCAGGAGGTGAAATGTAATCAGGTAACAGCATCTGTACAACACCTGCAGAAAGGTTTGGGTTGGGAGGGACCTTAAAGCNCCACCCAGTGCCACCCCTGCCCTGGCAGGGACACCTCCCACTGTCCCAGGCTGCTCCCAGCCCTGTCCAGCCTGGCCTTGGGCACTGCCAGGGATCCAGGGGCAGCCACAGCTCCTCCGTGCAAGGACCTCTCCACCCTCCCAGGGAAGAATTTCTCCCCACTTGACCAAACTTCCTAAACTTCCATCTACTGACATTGGAGCGAGGCATTCCCAGGAACACCCAGGGCATTTGGAATGCTTGAAAGCTGAAGAGCAGACAGTTGAAGATCTTGATGCATAAAAAGAAATTATGAACAAACATATTCCTGTTATTCCTATATATCCTGTGTAATTCCTGTACCAAAAGGAGTTACCACTACGACACTGTCAATAGTGGGAGCTCGAGTTCCAGGGGCACAACAAAGCACAACCCACTGCAGCTTCAGTGCTGCCAAAGAAGTCACCAGGAAAAGGTGAAAGAGATGCTCTGGTGACATTTTAAAGGGGGAGGAAAACCAGACGTAGCTCCAATCACCAGCCTCTGATGAGGCGTTTTAACTCTAGGATAACAGACTGTGGCAAAACCTAAATAAAAACAAAGAAAATCAGGACACACCTGTTCAGAATGAAAACGGGGCTTTTTCCCCCCGTCTGCTTCCTGTGGAAGAAAAAAGACTTCAAGGACTGTGCTGAAGATAAGATCTCCTGTATCAAAGCAGGTGATACGGCAGAATTGTGATAATTCTTGTGAAATGAGAGGAACAAAGACTAAGAGGAAAATGAGGAAATAAGAGATCTTAGAACCACTTTGAAGCAGGGCACCACGAAGCTGATCCGAATTCCCATTAACTTCAGCAGGGCACGAAATGCAGTTTATTTTCTGTTCTGGAAATTCCAGTGGTGGGCAATTCAGCTCTTGAAACGCAGGGATTGCAGGAGGGACAAGCACCACACAACCCTGCACGCTCAGAGCTGGCAGCGGGTCAGGAGCACAAAGGGAAATACGGATCTGATAGGAACACAGGAAAGAACTGATGGCCAGGAGTTGTTTTGTGTGAAAATAGTGGCTGTGAGACTGAAGTGGTAACTCCTAAAGATTTGGAAGGGGTGAGGGAGCTGAAGTGATGAGCAAAGAGCAGAAGGAATTACAGGCTGGAGACAAAAAGTGAGTCATGTTCCAATCCCTGCTTTATGCCACATGGTGTATTGAGGGCAGCTGCCACTCACTAAGTCCTGAAATAACATTTTACTAGAAAACTTGGAGCAGGGCAGTTGCACCACTTCACCTCTACAAATCCCTTCCAAATTCAACAAAAACCGCCAAAATTTGCAACATGGTATGTGAAGATTAATCATTTGAAAAGATTATCAGAGAAATCAGAGCAAAAGATGTATTTCCAAGGAAGGAGATAAAGATGTTGTTCTTTAAATGGTGTAAACAGGAACAATGATCAGTTTGAAGGAATTAAACAAACCAAAATCTGATTTTCCGTATCAATAAAGATAACTGTGATGCTGAGGAACTAAGACTCAAAATTCAAAGAAAAACAAAACTTCAGAATTGACCCTAAGGAATATTTCTCCTCCCTTCAGGTGGCAGATGGATCCTGTGAAGCGATGCATCCAAGTGCCAAACGCTTCCAGGGGGACAAGGGATGCAAATTTTCACCTAAAACCAACATAAAGACAGAGATCAGGGAAAGATTTCTTTAACACTCATCTGCAGAATCACATTTATAATATTTTTATTGATATAAAAAGGGGGACAAAATCAGTTCTAGCAAAGATTAGACTAAATATTTTAATCTGCCAAGCAAAGATTAATAATCCTCATTATAGATTTCCTGAAGAACCTTTGTTTCTGCTTGAGTTGCTTATTTCGAGGTATCAAATCTTTTAAAAGGAGGAGTAAAATCCAAATGTGCCACAGTGCACCACGATGGGTTGGCAGCACCAGGGGTTCCACCCAGACATTGCTTTAGTTTGAGGTTTCCTAATTTTTAGCCACATTTCTCACAGAATCCCAGAATGGTTTGGGTTGGGAGGGACCTTAAATCCCAGCCAGTGCCACCCCTGCCATGGCAGGGACACCTCCCACTGTCCCAGGCTGCTCCCAGCCCCTCCAGCCCGGCCTTGAATCTGAGCAAAGAATTTAATTTAATTAAAATTAACTGGTGCAGTATCAAACCTGGCAGAAATAATTCCACGTGTCACAATTCCAGCCCCAAAACAAACCCCCGTGTTTGCCAGTTTAGCATTTTCTGCCTTATGAGGACGGGGGTTAAGGGGCACGAGAGAGGCACAGTCAGTGCACCTCATTTCCCTCTGCAAAGTAAATGTTTAATATTCCAGGAGTCGGAAATTAATTTCCTAAATGTTAATTGATGCTATTTCAAATCGCTGAGGGCACCTTGGAGGCATTTCAAGTGATTAACACAAGATTTGATGGCAAAGAAGCCGTTTCAGAAATGGTCAGAGCCACGGCCACTCCTCCTGCCCCACCTGCAGCCAGAAACGCTCGCTGAAAACCCAGAAAAATACTTTATTTCAGTTTATTCTGACTAAAATCCAACCATCCCCAGCCCGGTTTTGTGTCCTTCCCTTGAGGACAAACCTGGCCTTTAGGGGGGATTTTTTTGGATTTGCTCCGTGGACATCACTGATGACACAAGTGGAGGCTGTTCAAACCACTGAGTCCCTCATGAGCACCTCCTGAAATAACTAAATATTTAAATTTAGTTATTATAATAAATAACTAAATTTAAATTACTAAATAATAACTAA
>VYXC01009969.1:219989-259355 GCA_013397175.1 Platysteira castanea
TTTGATGAGCATCTTTTTTCTCCAGTGGGATTGAGAAGGAAGTAACATGTTCTCCAATCCCTTGTGGAGTTGAGAATTGTATAGAATGTGACATATGGAAATAAAGTTGCTTTTTCTCCTCCTTTCTGCTGAACCTGGCAGGTGTGAGAGCGTCTCTATTGAGTTTTCCCAGACACACCTGTAGGATGAACCACAACTCCTGCCTCGGATAATCCCTGAAAAAGCACCAGTGCCTGCAGAGTGAGCAGCAATCGGAACTCGGAGGTGCTGGGGAGAGCAAATCAGCCCGGGAGGAAAAGGGACCCTCCTGCTGCAGCCCGGCCACTCCTGCATTTCTCAGGAGCTCTACACTCGCTCAAGCACCCCTGGAGGCAGCAGCCACCTCCAGGCCCGGGATGAAGGATGCTCCATCTCCAGCAGCAAATCCTGCTGTGATTTTAATTGAATTCCAGCAGCCATTTTTTTTTTTTTTTCCTTATTTCTTCCTTGCTGCCAGTGATTCAGCAGTTTGTTCCTCACTGCACTAATCCCTCCGTAAGGCGGTTTCTCGTTCATTTCAAGCAGTGCCTGTGACAGCACCTACCCATATCTATGGTGTTTGGGGCTCTGCTTTTCTTTATTAAATAGGAATTTATCTCAAACACGCTTTGGCTCCCAGGCCCCATCACTTTTGAAGCCATGAGAAGTCCTCACACTGCGCTGGCCCATTCTCCCAGCTCAGCTGATGACAGCATTGCAGGAATTGAAGGAGGAGACAGAAAAATGGAAACCTCAAGCCCAGAGGATCAGAAAGAGGCAGTGACCCCTGGAACCTAAGCCAGGTGTGAAATGTTCTTCAGGATATCTGGAACACAGATGTTTCAGGGGACTCCACAGAACTGCCAGCTGGCTATTTGAGTTACTCACCTAAAAAGGTGCAGAAATTCAGTTAATAGGAATATAAAATAGGGGAAACAAACTGTGCCAGAACTTCAGCAACTCCTATCATTCAGCAACACCTTGGAACCCAGGCTGACACATCTCGACCCAGCTGTTTAGGCAGAGGCTTAAAGCTCAGCCTAGTGACCCTTTGTTGTAGTAACGAGCAGTTTAAAAACACCATAATTGCTTCTGACCATAATCACCCAGCAGCCATGAGCTGTTTATCTCAGAAAAACTCGTCCTCAAAGGGTGACCCTCATGTCCACAGCGTGTCCTCAGCCACGGAGAGTGATTGATAAGTTATTCCAAGCCAGCTCACAGAGCCACTGGTAGTGGCATTTTATCATCAAAGCTCCTTTGCCCTTAATCAAAGGCTAATTCAACATGAAATCCTTAAATATGGGCTGCACCACAAGATAGAGTTGGCAACCTTGAAAAGGCCGGGAAATAGCAATTTGCACACACAAACACGAGATTTAGAGCTCCCTTCATAACCTGCCTCATCAATCACAAGCAGCAGCGCCTTTCACAGGACTGTTTCCAGAGTATATTAAACTTCACGACATCTTAACCTTCTTGTAAGGCCACAATAATCTCTTTTACAGTATCAAACAAGAGCAGAAGGGCAGACTTGCTTTGTGCCAAAGCATTCCCTGTGTCAGAGCTCAGAATTAACAGCCCTGCTGCCTCACCAGACATTCCCTGGGGTCATTTCAGCCCCGTATTCCCACTCAGGGAACACAGACAACACATCTCACACATATTCTGAAAGAAAATACTCTGAAATGCTGGAATGAGGTGCATCCCTTGAGCTTTTACCTGGTGATTTCATGCTTTTCCAAAATCTGTTTGCAAGGAAAAGAGCTGGCCAGGCACCAGTGACTGAACACAACTTTATCCTGAGTTTCATTCAAATATTCACCATGATCTTACGGTGAAAAGTCAAGGCTTGGGGACTCCATCCTAAATATTACACAAAGCATTAAAAAAAAAACAAAAAAACAACCCAAATACCCCAAATCTCAAGCAAAATGCAGATTCTGCAATAGTTAATTACAATCCAGCTTCTACCAAAGAGTTACCATTTCACTCTGCTGCAAATTAGGATGTTCTCCCCCAGCTCATCCTCTAAAAAACACAACTTAATCCACCATGAAATGGAGGTTTTTGGTGGTTGAGTTTATCAAGTTACTTTAAAACAACTGATTCTGTTTTGTTTATTTGGGTGGCACGAGGAACCCAACTGGTAAGGGGAGAAGGAAGCGGCCAAGGAAAGGGATGGCAGAGAGGCACAGAAGGGGAAACGTGGGAGAGGGGAATCAGGCTGGGAGGGAAGGGGGAGATGAGAAAGAAGGGAAGAAAGGACACAGCAGATTTTCAGAGGATTAGGAAAAGAGTAAAAAGAGGAAAAGAGTAAAAAAGAGGAGAAGAGAGGACATGGTGGCAGACACATCTGACAGTGAGGAGCCAGGGAAGGAGGAGAGTTCGGGATCCTGGGAAGCAGGAGGATGCCTGGAGATCACAAACAACCCCTTGTCTTTGAAGGAGGGATCTAACAGTTCCATGTTGGAGGCAGTGAAGTGTCCATCCAAATAATCCTCTCACACACTGACCCCCAGCACTTCCAGCTGAGCCTGCTCCCACCTGGAAGGAGCAGCAGAGCCAAGCAGCCAAGAAATGCCAGACACAGTCACACACCAGGCAAAGGGAAGCTGCCAGCGCACAAAACCAGTCCCAATCTTGTCAAACCATGCCCTAAAACCAGCTGCTTCTCAGGCTCTGGTCATCAGAACCTCCTTTTGCAGAGCTCTCACCCAGCACGTTCAGTTTTAGGACATTTCTCCAGCACGACTGTACGCTGTCTGCTGGAAATAATTCTAATTAAAATCACTCTCCAAGCCTGGTTGTGGAATACAAAGCACAGATGCTACAAACACTACGAGGACTGTTGGCCTGTCACTGCTTTAATTAGCTCGACAGGTAATCGAGTAGGATTTTGTAATTATACCCCTGCAATGCACGAATGTTTCCTTTCAGATCTCTCCTTCTGGAGTCACTTAGGTCAACCACAGCCACTTTTGAGCCACAAACCCAGAAGCAAAAGCCCAAACTTGGCTTCCTCAGGGAAGGCCTGGCTTTGACTCAGCAAGGCCCATGTGCTGCTGAGGAGCATGGGACAGAAAATCCTCCCTGCCCTCCCCCGGGGATGAAATATGTATAAAAGCTGAATCTGCAGTCCCCAAATGTGTCATTTTGTCAAGTACAGCAGAGTGTGTGACCACTGCTCCCTAAAAACACGCTGTGCTTGCTCTTGGAGAGCACGAGGCTGGATCCCAGGGTTGTGGCAGAGCTTGGAGACACCAAGGTCAGTGCTCAGGACTGTCGCTATAGGACACAAGAAAGGAGGAGGACTCTTGCTAGGTTGAGCAGAAAGAGGAAAAGGAGAAAGTTGATTTTCATTTCTCATATTTATAGGGTTCTCAATTCCACAAGGGATTGGAGGGCATGTCACTGCTTCTTCAATCCCACTGGAGAAAAAGGATGCTCATCAAACTTTCTCTTATCACAAAGGAATGAAAACCAGAAAGGACAGTTAAGTAAACATTGGCCATTATTTACATGAAAGTGTGTGAAAATCTCTGACTCCAAGGTTACAACTCAGAAGGTTAACAAAAAACAGGACAGCACAGGACATCTCAGCAGCTTGGATGACCTCGCTGCTCCCACTCCCCACACACCCCAAGAGCCCAATTCTGCCTCGTGGTGCCATTCCCAGACCTAAATGTCCCCCAGGGCATCGCTGACCTTTTAATTCCCCTTCACCAAGGGCTTCCCCACGTCAGCTTTTATTTCAAAAACCCCTTCCCCTCCCAGAACGGAGGCGTTTAACCCAAATTCCAGTCACGTCCCTGCTAAAGAGGAGTGTTTACCCAATATTTAGGTGGCTCTGCAAACAGAAAGCAACTTCCATTCTCCTGTCTGGGCTGGTGTCAGCATTTGCAAGCCATTACCAGCGTGCACAGAACTGCCTGCTCCACTCCTTCACACCTCCTATCAACCCGGCATTTAAGGATTTGGGATGCAGAACACAAGGCTCCAGCCTAAAAATAATATCCTGAGATTTGATCCTGCACTTCTCGTTCAGGCTCAATTAATCAAGGTTGCCTAACTCTTCAGAAGTACTTTTCATCAGCAGGTTGAAAACACTTCCCACATGAAATGGGGATCAGCGTCTCCTGCTCACTGTGGGGAACCTGAAAATGAGATTTCACCCGAGCAGGTGCTCTGAGGCTAATTTAGGAGTACTGTCCAAAGGGATGAGGAGTCCATTATTCAAAGTTATCTTTTATATTAAGAAATGAGCTTTTCCTTTCAGACCACCAGAAAGACTAGGAAGTGATCTATCACAGAATTTATCATGCTGGCTTTGAAAGCCTCACACCAAGATAGCACATTCCAAAAGAGCCAGGCTGAATAGGAATATTTACTTGATCTCCACCTTCAGTTTTCATTGTGAACACCATCCAGGACTAAGGAGAACCTCCCAAGAATTAAGAAATTAAATATTTTTGTCAGAAACCATCTGTAGTCTCTCTGAGCAGATACAATAATAACATCTAAAACTGAGGCAACATTTATTTTTTCAAATAATTGCAAGCTCTGAAAACATCTTGTTCTCCTTTGGAAACAACATGATTCATACTTAAAAGCACGTTGGAAAAAACCCCCTCAAGATAATTTCAGGTTCTATAGAACAAAACCCACCTCTCCACTAACAATATTGATTCCCTCTGACATTCAAACTGAGAGGCCATTAAGAAAATTTGAGTTTCAGAAACACCACAGGTTTTTTTGACTAATTCAACTGCAGAGTCAATCATTCAATGATTAATTAAAAACCAATTTTGAAAGTCTCTTGACAAGAACAATAGGAGCCTAACCAGAAAAAAAAACAACCCTGAAACACTATTGATAACAAGATATCAATATCCTTTTGTAAAAGAGTCATTCTATAACTTCCATACATCCTGTTAAATATATATAATTGACAATTTCCCATTTACAATAATAGCTGAAGGCAAACTGTTCCACATTTTCCACAAGCCTTCCAACGTAGAATTCCATAAATGCAACACATACACCCCTCAGAGCTTAAATGCACACTCACATACTCTTTTAAAAAGGAAAATCAAAACCTCCGAGAGGGCACAGAGAAACTCCAGGGCAGATTCTTCACAGCACAAACAATGCAAAGAAGATTCTGAAATTCAAATTAACACCAACACATCAGAATTAGGATGAAAGAATTCTTACCTTCTCCAGCACATGATACGTAGACTTCAGTCAAATTTCTGATACCTGAAAGGAGAAATTCAAGTGCAAAGTCGGTTATACTGATATTTAAAGACACTAAATTAATTCTTGTTATTGGTGATTTGTTTTGCAGAGTAAGAGGCTGCCTTGGATTACTTTGATTTGCTATTTTCAAAGTGCTGTGAGGGAGAAGCAGTAACCTGGTCAGATCCTTTTCCACTGCTTGATTCAGTTCCTCCCCAGTTCATGAGGTCTCTTCTCCAAAACCCCCAGCCTTGCTCCATTCCCCACACCCCGGGGTTCAGCCTTTCCACCTGGGACTGCTCAAACCTTGTTTTCTCCACCTGGAACTTCACTAAAGACTGAAACTCTTCCACTGATAACCCAATGCAGCTGTCAGCTGACAACAAACCAACCTAAACCTCACAAAAAAGGCTGAGGCAGAGCCGTTTCCCATTAGATCACCCAAACCACATGCTAATAACATTAAAAAAATAGGAAAAAAAGGGGAAGCTTGTTCAGTACATGCTTTAATCATAGAGCTTCGCATGCTTGGTAGCTGGGGATGGGTCACACAGAGAACATGTGGCAGATGGAGATGATATTTATGAAACCAGAACTCAGCGAGCACCAGCAATGCAGCAAAAATAATATAAGGAAATACAAGCTCTTTTTTTGCACTATCAACACATCCCAGATAGGAGAGGCAGAAAAAGAAGTCTGACATTTTGCCTGAAGATAAGCACCCATTTCCTGGGCTCTAGCCTGGATTCCAGTTGGATATGAGGAAGTCAAAACCAAAGCACACCTCTGCTCCTGTAATGCAGTTCTACTGAAGTCTCTGAGAATCCCTGAAAATCTGATATTGAGAAGAAATTCCTCCCTGTGAGGGTGGGGAGGGGCTGGGATGGAATTCCCAGAGCAGCTGTGGCTGCCCCTGGATCCCTGGCAGTGCCCAAGGCCAGGCTGGACAGGGCTGGGAGCAGCCTGGGACAGTGGGAGGTGTCCCTGCCATGGCAGGGGGGTGGAAGTGGATGATCTTTAAAACCCCTTCCAACCCAAACCTTTCTGGAATTCTGTGGATACAAAAGGCTTCTACACCACATCCTGTACTGGGGAATTGCATCCCTGGCAGTCTTAAGGGATATTTTGCCTTCCTTTATCACGGATGTACCTCTCCCATCCATCCGCAGCTTTTAGCGAGGCCGTGGTCTGACATCTCCCAACCTGAGAGCTCCACTCAGGGACCAGCTCCCTGCAGTTTGCACAGCTCTATTTTCCACATGGATTTGCTGGGAAGGAAGACCTCCCTTCCAGTCCGGGAGACCTGGAGGGGAACAGGTGGGATCCAGCACCAGCCCCGGGTCTGGGAAAGCTTTTCCACATAAAACCAGGCTGGAGGCAGGCAGAGCCAGATGGAGCCCCACTGAAGTGAGCACAGCGCCGGGGAGAGCGGGTAAATATTTGACATTCAGAGCTACGCTAATTAGACATCAAGAAGAAACGAAAGGTTTTGTACCAATCAAAATATTACTCTATTTACTGTAGCTGTTCAACTCGTCACTTCAGTCAGGGAAAGTTTGGGAGAGCAACTTGCCCGAGTTAAGCGCCGCTCCAGCACCGACGTCTCCACGTATTTTTAGACACCTACGAAGCCGCGGCTGCTGAAAACAAAGCAAAAAAACCTGCAGATTTTGACTCTGCCAAGCCTGATCTCCTCAGCACGGTGAGATTTTGAGCCCATCCTGCTCCCAAGTGCCCCTGAACCCCCGTGGGCAGGCGGAGCCAAGGCACAAGAGGTGTCCCACGGAACACCTGCCACGCACGCCCTCCAGAGCTGCGCTTTACTGCACTCCAGGCTTTTGTTTTCCCATCCCCGTCGTGCCCGTGTGCAGAGCGTTAATGTTCTGGCTTTTTTTGGAACTTACGTGGGAGACTCTGGATGGAATCTTCGTTTTTCTCTTCCCCCACGCCCCCAGCGAGTGCAGTTACTACAAAACTCGTTCCTGCTTTCTCCTGCTGGAGCGGCTCGCGTTGGGTGGGTGCTCACCAAGCACAAACCTCGTCTCCCATATGCCCAAAGAGTACTTTGGATGCTTCAGCATTTTGGGGTAGAAGCAGCAGGTGGACTGGCTGAGAAACCTCTACGTTCTGCTCCTGTCTGCTGAGCAGATCAAGCCAGCAGCACGTACCTACTCAAATCCGTCCGAAATTGCAGGTTCCAACAACAGGAACGCTTTTGTGGACCATTTCTGGAAACATTCTGCCTTGGCAGGGAGATGCTGGCTCAAACCAGCGAGGAGGCACACAGAATGTGCTGCTTTCAGCACTGGATCTCATCCCACAGGAACTGCAAGATGCTCTTCATAAAACCTGCAGATTTGGTGCTCGGGTGGTGGCCTGGCAGTGCTGGGTTAATGTTCAGACTCCTCTCAGAGGGCTTTTCCCACCCTTAAAATCCCACGTTGGACATGGCGATTAAATCAATTGCACATTATCCTCACCAGCAGCACCGAACCTGAATTTTCAGGCTGGAAAACCTAAAGCATTTAAATTACATTTCCCCCAAACATCAGCAGTGCCCAAGGAATATTATGAAATAATAAAGAAACCTCCCCTAGCCTGGAGGGTTTGGCCACAGCTTCCCAGGAATTCAAACACACACCTTCATCCCAAGTGGAAAACAGCCTGGAACAGGGACTGAGGGGAACAGACTGTGCTCCCTCCCTCCCTCAGGTGGCACTACGGAAGGCAGCACACTAAAAACTGAATTTAGCAGGTTCAGTATTTTCTGCATCCCTTGTCAACAGAAGGCTTTGAAAAAAAAACCTTCAGAACACGGAGAGGAAGTTGTCTCCAAAGGAAAAGGCAACAACACTTTTAGTGCAGCTCCCCAGCCACCACTGCAGTCGTTCTTGGAGCTGTAGCTTCCAAAAAAATCCTAAAAAGAAACTCGGGTTTGTGCAAGCCTCATTTCATGTAAAGGAACAGCACATTCTTCAAAAGAGGGGAAAAAAAACGACTTAAGGGGGGAAAATAAAAAATAGAGAGGATTCATTTCACAGTAATACCGTGTGTTTGCACAGAATAATTCCACTTTTTTTTTTGTGGAGGCAGTTCTTTGGGAGCTGGCAACAGGGAGCACTGATGAGAGCCTGGAGAGGGGCTGATCTCTCACCTGCTGCCAGCAGAAATCCAGACATTACTCTCCGAGCTGGTATTGACACAAACTACTGCATTCCCAGAGAAACCCGAGGTGCACTTCCCACCTGGAAGTTCATTAGCAGAATAAGCACATCCTGCCATTCCTGATACACCTTTCCCCAGAGCTCCTGGAGGTGAGGCTGCAGGGAGGGGTGGTGGGGCTCCCCTGGTCCCAGGACAGGAACATTGCTGAGCATCAGGCTGGGATTCCTCAACCCAAAGTTCTCCCTTGGTCACTTCAAGCACACAAGAATGACTCATTTGCTGATTATTTTCATCTTTTTACTGTCCCCGGCTCTGTTTTGGGTTTAGGTTTATGGAATCAGCCTCATCTGGCACAGTTTTGCCTCGCCTGCCAAACCACAGACTTGTACTATCCTCCAAATTCACTGTTTTCAAGGAAGATTGAACAAAAAACGGTGAGATTTTGCATCTCTGCTTCACTCCAGTCTCAAATTAGACACTCTAGGAGCCCTCAGACTGCAGATTTGTCTTTATCTCAAGCCCCCTGAGCACTGCAGAGAGCTTTTCCTGCTCCTGTTTTCCAGTATGAACTTCCAAACCTTCCACGCAATATTCTTCACTGAAGCTAAAGGAACATGAGAACCACAATCTACAGGCTTATTAATAAATGTTAATAAATAACCAAGTGCATCTGAACCTGCTCTTGCTTCTCTTCATTTCCAGCAGCCCTCAGGAGGAAAGCTGCTCCCTGCAGCTCCTCTGTCACCATCCCTATTCCGGCTCCTGGAGGACATTCCTTGGACAAAATCCATGCCCACCCAGCTCTGCCCTAATCCTGGCTCTGCTGCTTCTCACAGCAAAGCCAGGGGATGCTAACTCCGAGTTTTTACCACCTGGATCAGCACCATCCCCAGCTGCAGCCCAGCCACAGCCCAGCCCTTCCCCAGCATCCCTGGCTCACCAATTCCAGCAGCGTTATCCACACAAGGGATTGATTTTGGGAGCTCGAAGGAGCAGACGCAGTTTTCTGGAGCTGAAATATGAATCCCATGTGCAGAAGCATTTCCTGTGCATTTAAACACTGTTTAGTGAGTCAGCCAAAATCATTCTGCAAGTGTCATCTGTCTCCTGAAGAGAAAACTCCGGCAGCCTAATCCCCCACACAGCTCTCCCCGGGACTGAGGGCTTTAACTTCCAAGCAAAATACCATCAAAATAGAGACCTCATGTGATTTATTCTAACCAAAAAAAGGGAAAAAAATAAATATCTCCAGCTGTTATTTGGTCTCATCAAGCGGGGATGAGTGTTACAAATTTATATTGGATTTTTCAGGCTTTACAGTTCCATTTGTTCGTTGTCATTTGCTGCACAAATGAAAAGAACACTGAGATTTCTCTGACAATCTCTCCAAACAACTGAGGTGTCTATAGATTTATTATTGATAAGCAGCCATGCAGGTCAAAGGGGCTCACCAGCTGATTCCTAAATTGAACTTGTAAGGTGTATAACCCTTAAAATTGTCTTCTACTGTTTAAAATGGGTTTTCCTGCTCTGTCAAAAAAAACCTTTACTAATTATAAAAAAAACTGTTACTGACTGCACAGAGAGGAGGCACCTGTTTGAAAGATGTTCTCCCAGAGCTGTTTTCCCACAGAGATTCAGGTGGAGAGCCCACGGATCAGGAAAAAGTCCGTGATAACTCCAGGAGCTGCACTCAGATGATGTGTTCATCACCTTCCTGCTTTAAATGCAGAGTAATGACACAAATTAAATTGGTTTTCGTTGTCTGAGCGATGCCTCTGTCTCTCCAAAGTGCTGATTAAGAGATCCTCTCCTCATTTGCATAGAGCCCATCAACTTCCCCAAGGTTATTGCAGCTGAACTTGTCAGGCTCTGGTGACACAGAGGGACAATTCTCTTCTGATACTGATGCCATGATGATTTTTTTGCCTTTTCTTTTATACCTCTTTAATATAGCTTTTATGTATCCCCAGTGCTTTTAGCCCACATACTTGTAATTCCTTAAGTCTGATAATTTAGCTCAGACCCAATATTCTGTTAAGCCAGGAGACCAAACATCCTGGAGCCCTCGCAGTTCGAGGCCAGAAAGCCCTAAAAACCAAGGTCCTCTCTGGAACACATTGTGTAAACTCAGACAGGCCCATCCAAGGGGGAATTCCTCGGAATGAGGGCTTCATTGGAGCCTCTCCTTGGGGAATCTCTGCTAGATATGCTCATTTGCAAGGCCTGTAAATTGTATACACCACCTATCACGTGGGTGCATTTCGGTGCATTCCCCCTGGACAAAATGGTGCTCCTTTAAGGATCCTTAATTAAATACAGAGGTAAAAACCCCTTTTTCCCTTAACTGTGTTTGGCTCTTAATTTTAAGGCCAGGGAAAGGCAACAATACAGTCACGTTTGGGGCTGGTGGTTTTTTGCTACCAACATAAAACATCTTCATTGTCTGAGCAGCAGACAGGGATGGGTTGTACCAGCTGCTGTCTGAGCAAACAACCCCATTTTAGTCACCATCACCACGAAGTGCAGGTTTAGCATCTTAATTTTAAAGAGGTGTCAGTGTAGCTGCTCTAAAGCTCTACAAGACCCAGCTTCACTCCTTGTCAGGCTGTGTGAGCTCCCCAAGCCATCCCCAGCCCATGCTCCCAGAGGATCCCACAACAGCTCTACAAAAACTGGTGGGATCTTCTAAAACTTCTGTGTTTCTGCACTTTCTGCTTGGCCAAAGCCTGCCTCGGGGCAGCAGCACTGTCCAGTGTCACATCTTGGCATGGGAGCTTAAGCAGAACTCAACCAGAGCAGAACCCAACTGCACCTGCCAGGGAAGGGAGGGCACCAGCAGCTCCCCTTCATTTCTTGTTCCCATCACTCCACGATATCAAATGTTTTCTTACTGGGATTGCAGCGCCAGGAGCAAAAACTGTAAGTGATCAGAAATCTCTCTAATCACCTGCAGCCAACTACAAAGCACCAAACAGGAAAGGTCACTGATAAAAAACCAAATCAGGCGCCCTGTAATTAATGTCTACACAACACATAGCAATTAGCAGCCCTGACAGTTCATTTTACAGGTTTTACCATTCAGTTGTTATCTGAGGTGACAATTTATTTGCAAACTAAGGTGTGTCCTCACAGTCCCCTGGACTGCTGTAAACGGAGGCCTTAAATATTTACTGCTAATAAAACATTTCCAGCTCTTAGCAAAATTCTCTCCCAGTGCTCAGCAGTGAGATTTTTATGACCTTCCGTGGTGAGGAATCATCTTGTGCAGCGAGATAAAATGGATGCACGCCCACGGCCTCTCCTCGCTGGAGCTGCAGCTCCGTCACCATTAAATTGTTTGTTTTGCTTCTTCTTAATTTGTTCCTTGTCCTTGCAAACCCGAAGACATTTCAGATCGCCCACATCCTCCCTCAACACCATGTTCTCCAAAAAAAAAAAAACAAGGTCTACTGCCTTCCAAGTTGGCTTCTTTGGAGAATTGCTGAGAAGTTTCACAAGTAGGTCGGGCAGCGTGGAGACGTGGGGAGGCTGCGGAGGGGTTTGAAGTTGGATGTGGCCACAGCAGCCACAAAACAGACACTTCCAGGTGCTCTGCCCCATTCTTTCATGTGGAAAAGCAACAGGGTGAGTAAGAGATGTGCCTTTCTGTTGCTCTGTTCCACCAGCACGGATCAAAGTTGGCTGAGCGGAGGCGTGACAGTGATAGCACACAAAAAATGAAAATCAAAGCTTGAGACCCCTGGCTTGAAAGTCTTGAAGATTTTCAGGTTCTCAACAGAACCTGAGGGGTGTTTGGGGTGGGAGGCTCAGGGCCAGGCGAGCCTGCTCACCCCAGCAGTGCCTCAACACACGTAGCACTTCTCTTTTTATATTTTATTGCTTTTAAACCCATCATCTTGGGCAACAAAGGGGTGGAGCTGAAGTTTCACTGCTGTATTCCTATTTATTGCTGCTCTGAAAGCCAGATTAATGCTGGAGCCTCACCAGGAGCCCTGGATAAAGCCAGGACAGAAAACATCTCACTGGAGAGGCAGCGGGTACCCAAGAAAACCTCTACCCCAACTTGAGAAAAAACTCCTGTTTTTAAAAATGCTGAATTATAACTGAACAGAACCGTTGCATTCTCAAGCTTTAAGATAATTATTTAGCAAGTCCTGGGTGCCACTAAGGAAATCTGGCAGCTGTACCCACAAAAGCCACCTTGACATTAAGAGCCAGCTGGAAAAGGTGATAATACCCAGGATTTGAGGGCAGGAAAATCATACATGAACCACCAAAAATATCGATATTTTTAGCTTATTCAGCTGCTCTAAGCAGTGAACAGAAAGGAGAGAAAGTAAGAGTCGTAAAATTGACAAGGCACCAGCAAGAGCCTCCCAAAAACCTTCCCAAAAGCAGGAGAACGTCACTGGTGACTGGGGTACAATAAACATCCCTTTTCTGCAAAAAGTATCCAGGATTTCTTGGGCACACCAGTTCCATCATTAATCAGCAATCCACGCCAGGAAATTGTATCTCAGTCTGACATTCCTTCCAGAGGATTTCAAAATACCCCAAATTATTGAAAAACTGGCAATAAAATACAACATTTTCCAAGCTAAGTTCATTCTAAATTATGGCTTATAAATGAAGTCATTGGTGCATCCAAAAATCTCAGTATTTAGAAGCAGCAAACAGCAACTAAAAGTGAGTTCAAGCCCAAAGCCTCTGAGGAGGAACAAACCCAGAAAGGAAGTTTTTTCTCCGTTGTTTCCACCAGCCCATCTGAAATAAACCAGAAAGGTGGCAGAGATGGGGCCGTCCCCCATGTGTGACAAGTGTAAGCAGCACACCAAGCCAAAAAATCCATTTATTTACCTCAGCACCATCCACCTAATGCACAAATCACATAATTTTACAAAAAGCAGGCAAGTCCTGAACGATGAGTCTAAAATACTTTCAAAACACTCACTAAAACCAAGAGATTGTAGTGAAGACCATGTCATTTATCACCCACAACCAGCACACTCTAAATATTAACCATAAAATCAGAGGAGCTGAATGGACAGAAGCAAATTGCTCCCTTCAGATTTCTCCTGATTTAACTAATTATCCCCCTGAATTTCCACAGTAACACTTAAAAACCACGAGGATTTTTTGTCCTGCAGGAAGCTGCCTCCTTTTCTCACCCCACTCCTGCAGCAACTCTGCAAAAGAACCAGGGAGTATTTTCTCTATTTATTCCCTCAGAGTAAGCTGGGTTATGAATAGGGGAAGAAAAAAAATCGAGAAAAACAGGGTTGTAATGAGATCTATCCACATTCAGAAGCACAGCAAGCCCTTAGTCTGCGTCCCAGTGATGCTGAGCCCTTCTCACACCAACAGCAGAACAAGCTCAGCTCCCCAGCCCTGACATCTGTCAAAACAGAACAGCTCTCACGTAGTAATTTAGGTGGGGAGCTTTTTCGCCTCCTCCTCTCCCCTCCAGGAGCTCAATTATTGCAGCAGCATCATGAATAGGCAGGATTATTTTCGGGGAAAATTAGAGGAAAAGAAAGGGAAACATAATAAGCATAGGATTTGCCAAAATCCCCTTTTTTTTTTTTAATATCTGTATAAATTACTCTTCTTTCCCTTCACTGTGTTCCACTGCTGGAGCGAGATCAGATCAACAATTTCCCTTCCTGTTTTGCTGTGGGGACAGAGATAATTTGGGTTCTGAAGCGGCCCAGGTGTGTTTGCACCCTGGTGGGGCTGAAGCTGCTGCCCGTGGGACCTGCCTGGGGCTGGTCAGGGCCAGGAGCTGGACTCGATGACCTTCGTGGTCCCTTCCACCTCAGGATATCCTACAATGCCAAGCTCTTGGATTGTTTTGGTACCATCACGGTTTAAAATAATTTTAAAACATTTTAAAAACCCAGGATTTTTTGATCTTTAGCTGTGGCGGGTGTTCTACCCCCACACAGTTCGTAGAGTGTCTTAGGGCTGTTTCTTGATCTTAAAAAGTCCCATGCCCGAGCCAAGAAAGACTGGAGACTCCTGTGGGTTCGTGTTCAGGTTGTTTATTGTTTCTTCTCTCTCAGTGTCTGGAGCAGGCACAGCATGAGCTGCTCCACCGAGATCCACAGCAGGAGTGACGCCCCGGAAAGGCGATTTCTCCTTTTGATCTCTTTCAGGAAAACCAACCAAGTTCTACAACGTATTATTATTTATCAATTTATACCAATAATTCTCTACCTTTTCTTACCATGACAGTGCCACCTCCACCAATGCCCATCCCCATCGTCACAGCAGGAGATGGAGGAGAGAGAAGAAAGAGGAAGGGGAAGGGGCACCGCCCTTTATCCTTCATGTTAACTTTTTTCTTTCTCCTACCTCCATAAATCTAAAACCTACATACACCCAGCGATAAGATAAGCTAATTGCACACTTTCTTTCTGTTTTTCATTTCATCTCTCAATGTAGGCAGTTTTGTCCAGGGACAAGGTTCAGAAATGGAATTCTGGGCTTTCTGCCAGGGTTCCGAATAGGTCTGGGGGGATTCCAGACCCCCCTGGACAGTGAGAGGGAAACTCGGGGCTGCCACATTGAGCTGCTCAGCTCTTTTCTGCTCCCAGTGCCTGCCACTGCTGCCTTGATGCTTTGGTTCCCAGAGCTGAAACCCAACCAGCTGCAGCAGGAAGATCCCAGTGAGGGTGGCAGAGTTTCCCAAGGCTCCCAGCAGCTCCATCTCGCCGGGGTGATGCTCTCTCAGGCTTCCCTGAGACCACAGGGAAGGAGGAGGGCTGCGAGTCACACACAGACTCACTTGAGGATCACAACCCCTCAAGAGCAGCCAAAATCCTGCTCGTGAGGGTCAGAATGGGAGTTGGCACCTGAGAGTCCAAAAACCAGGATAAAAGGCTCGGCCAAGCACACTGTGTGGGTAACAGCTCCTCCAGGAGGAACCTGACCACAGGAACACAAATTGGGCTGGGCTGGAAGGGACCTTAGGGATCAGCTCAGGCCAAACCCCTGCTGTGGGCAGGGCACATCCCTGAGTCCCAGTTTGGTCCCACTGAAATTCAGGCTGGCTGTAGGAATCCCCTTACAGAGCTGTCAGCACTGGCAAAGCATCAGGGATCTCAAACAAAAAAAAGGAAACCAAATGGAAAAGGAGTTTTGATTCTAAATTAAAACAACCAAACTTCAAAACTGCTTCTGTTCTAGCACAAAGCTGGAATTTATTTCTTACTAAGAAACAGGAATTTTGCTGTTCAAGGTGTCTATAGAAAGTATAACCTTACCCAAGAATACATTTCAGCAAATATGTTGTTTCATGAGGTAACAAGGGCTCTGTGAGATGGTATAAATCTATTTTTCACATTTCACAAGTGTAAATATGCTGTGTGTGTCTTTATAAACATCTCACCTGAAACAAGCTGAGACATTCAGCTCTATTGAGACAGACACTGGGAGCTTTCAGAAACTGAAGGGTTTTCTCCCCCTTTGTGCCTTTTATCTTTTAAACAACATATTTAACTAAAGCCTGGGGTCAAGTGAAGCTTGGAGGTAAAGCAGAAAGTCACCAAACAGTTTTGTTACACCTACGTAAATCAGACTCTGGCTTTAGGTCAGAAGTCTCTCTTGCTGCAACAAAGCTGAATAGAAAGTGCTCAAGTGCCAAAAAAAGCTGGGCAGCTCAATATTATTTTACAAATGTCTTAAGCAGAAGGAAGATTTATAAAAGTTTTGATTTTCACAAGTGTGTTTGCTTTTCTTGAAGAAAAAAAAGTTGGGTTTAGTTTTTCCTTTTCAAAGCTAAAAAGTTTGAGGATTCCACAAGTAAACCCATTCTTTTTTCTAGGATTTTGGGTCTTTTAGCCAGTTCTACTAAAAAATGCACTTAATTTAAAATGCCCATCAGCGTCAAATCAATTTGACCTCTCACTTTTAATTCTACTGGAATCCCCTGCTCAGAGGTGACAGGGAACACCAGGGATCCTGCCAGGACTCAGCTGGGGCTGAGAGCAGCAGAGCCTCTGCCCCTCCTGAAGGAATTAAACCCAACATCTCCACCTCCAAAGCCATCATTCTATCAATATACTGAATTATTTAGCAGGCAGCTGTTTGACGTGACATTTTTACACAGGTCATAAACTCCCTAATCCACAGAAACCTCAGCCTGAGCCAGCATTCCGGGGGATGAGGCTGCTCAGGGATTCAGCTGCTTGGAATTAGAGCCACGAGCCTGAGGCTCACCTGGTTTTGTAACCATTCTGCACCTATTCTGAGGAACAAACCCAATTTTTCCCCCACAGACCATTTACACATCTGGTACCTTGAATTTGATCACGTCTGTAGCACATTAAGGATATTAATCAATCCTCAAAGGCAGAGCAGCTCCTGACTGGGGTTGGGCCACCTCACAGTTGATGTGTCAGGGAGATTCTTTTGGGGAAAAACTCCTGCCTGATCATCCCCAGAGCTCTGAGCAACGGTCAAGCCACAGGGAAAGGGCCCAAGGGTCTGAAAGAAGTTGCTATTTAAGAAAGATAAACTGCTCCTTTTTCTTTTCAGTGTTCTTTTCATGGGCTTAATAAAATGCACGGAAACAGAAATGTGAAAATATAAATATCAACACATAAATAAATGCAATAGAATGGAAGGAATTAACCAGTAAATGCCACAGAAGGGAGACACAGGAACGGCACAAAGCAAAAGCTCCAGTGAGGAACACTGTGAAGCTGCTTTGCAGAGGGTAAATTTCTTTTATGCACAGCTACTCCAGCCCAGAAACAGAAAATACCTCTCTGTGCTTTTGTATAGCCTGAGCAGGAGTTAACTAAAATATCCTCGGAGGTTCTGAGCAGCTTTAAAACTCAGCTGGGCACTGTGTGCTGCTCGTGGTTTGCAACCCAAGATGCAAACAAATCCTGAAGCAGTTCCTGCTTAGCCAGACCCAGCTCCAAGATGGTTCTCAATAAAAAACAATCCTAATTTCCAGCCATGAGAAAACCAGAAAATCAGAGACACCTTTCTGGGGGCAACAGCACCCCAAAATCATCCACAGGAGCCTCATTTTCAGAAAATCAAACTATTATCTACATCACAACATCAGTTTTATCAAGGGACCCGCACAGGAGGTATCAGGGGAGGGAAAATGAAGTTCTGTGAAACAGAGCTCACCAGAGGCACAAACACACACAGGAGCTTGACCCTGGCCAGAATCCTAACCCTCAGAGGGCCAGGCACTCCCTTCAAGCAAAATTCTTACTCCACCACCTTCCTCAACCCCCCAAAGACCCCCAGCACCCCCTGAGAGCTCCCCCCAACTCATCAAGGACAGGTCCTGGGAGCCCCCTCTGCTCTGCCCAAGGCTTGGACCAGCAGAGTTTGGGGTTCTCCAGCAGCACCCTCTAGAAAGAGCTCCTGCAGCCCCACCTCCTGCCCCTGCTCCAGGTGGGTGTCAGCCCACCCAGCCCTGCCCAGCTGCACCAGTAACACCTCCAGTCCTTCCTCAGCACCTGGCTGGGGGCGCTGGGGTAGGGAAATGCTCAGGGAGGAAGAAAATGAGTGGAAACATGGCCCTGGTTCCCACTGGTCGCTGGGGTGGGACAGGAGAGGCACCTCCTGAGCTGCTCCATCAGCCCTACAGGAGATGATCCCAAGGCACCACATTCCTGCCCGACGGGAATCGGGCAGTGCCATGCCTGGGAGCAGCAGCGAGCAGTGAAAAGATGCTGTCCTTCGAGCAGAGAGAAAATCCTTTTAAACTCAGGGCTCTCAGCAGCTGAAGCAAGGCCAAGCCCCTCCTTACCCAGGCCCTGGCAGCTCCAGCCCTAGAGGGGACAGGGACTATCCCAGGAGGTCTCCTTGGTGCTACTAGCAACCCCAAATGCTCTCCCAGATGTCCAGATGAGAGAGCCCCAAATGCCAACCAAGTGGCCTCGGGCAAGCAGCAGCGTGGGGCCTCTCCCCTCTCCATCCCAGCCCTTCCCAGCAGACACATCCCAGACCCAGGGAAGGACAAAACCCCCCAGCTGGAAACCACAGCTCCTCTGCAATGCTAATGCTCAGAAAACGCCGGATTTCTTTTAAAAGGACGAATTCCGGAGGTGGAGAAGAGTCTATGGCTGTAAAGCAGAGCCTAAGAGGGGTGATGGAGGGCTGAGGATGGCAGCGAGGGGAATAAAATCATCATCACGAGTGCTGGACATGAAAGCCACCATTGCCCTTGATGGCGTTCATAAAGCACACCCTGAGTGGGAATTACTGTAATGGGGTAATATTTTGTGTTAGAGCTGCTACACCCGGAGCGTTCATCCGTGCCAGGCACGGAGGTTTGTTGCCCTGGTTTTTGCTAAAGCCTTCTGTTTTAACCTTGGAGTCAGAAATTCTTTCACACAGTTTCATGTAAATAATAGCCAATGTTTACTTAACGGTATTTTCTGTTTTTCATTCCTTTTGTGATAAGAGAACTTTGATGAGCATCTTTTTTCTCCAGTGGGATTGGGAAGGAAGTGACATGTCCTCCAATCCCTGGTGGAGTTGAGAATTGTATAAGACGTGAGATATGTAAATAATAAAGGGTCTTTCCCCTCCTTTCTGCTGAACCTGGCAGGTGTGAGAGCCTCTTTATTGTGTTTTCCCAGACACAGAGGTCACCGGCCCACTGGGATTTATCCTGCCCAGACCCAGCCCTGCCACAGATTCCCTTTTCAAGGAAGGGCAGGGTAGGATCAGGAGACAGAGAAAATATTTTAAATGGAAAAGCAGAGTTAACCAAGCCCATCCCAAGGAGTCCCAGCTTTGCCCAGACAACAGTTTTGCCCAGGCAAACTGTTAAGACACATCCAAAAGGAGGAAAAGTCCAAAGATTTGCTCTCAACTGCGATTATTTTATAACTGCACTTAAATACACCCTTTTCTTTACCGGCTACAAACAACCCCTCACACAATTACGCGCTAATTACTCACAATTAAAAGGCAGCGCAACTACAGCCCCGCACAAAGGTAATCAGATAGCTCCTTATAGGATGCAAATTAATTGATAACAGGAGGTTTACAATCGCAAATTAGAGTGATTCCATCCGGCTGTTGGGTGTGAGGGTTAAGCCCCGGGTTTTCCCTCCGTGGGCAGGTACAGGGGTGTGCTGCAGGTGCCACCCACCCGGTGACAAGGGCAGGCGGGAGGTGGCAATGCTCTGAGCCAGCACACGCCCCCTGCGCTGTTATTTCCGATGTAATTATCCTATAATTCCCATCCCTGCCTTATCTGGAACAGGACATTTAGCTCTGATTAGCTCTGGAGAGAGAAATTCCCGCACCCTTCCCTCCCCTGGCATTTCTGGTTCCCTCTCCTCCCAGCTCCGTTTGCTGTCACCTGCGCCACCGGCTCTGGCCAGGAACGTGAATTATCTGCAATTTTACTCCTTCCAGATCCCGGGATTTTTGCATCGTTTCACCAACACGCAGAAGGCAAATCTACCCTCTACTCATAAAACACCAGCAGCGGGTGGCTTTGCTGATTGCTGAGATGTGTCTGTCCTCTCCTGGAAGGTCCCACGTGTTGGTGTTACCCCAGACCTCACCCCTGGCTGCTGCTGGACAAGAAGGATCAGTGCTGTTTGCTGATTCTCTACAGACTCCTCTCTGAGGCTGGAGGTGTTTCTCATCAGCTCCTGATAACGCAGCGAGCACAGCAATTCAGCAGCACTGACCTCGTAATGATGTTTATTTCTTCTCACAGGGAGGATGGGTTTTATTTCTCATTCTGTGGCTGTTGGGCTGACGTGGAGCAGCTCCTAGGCTCGGCTTTGTAGTCACTGATCCTGACTCAAGGCCTGGTTTTAGCCCTGCTGTTCCCACTGATGAGGGGACAGCTCGGCTTAAATGCACCTGGCCTCCTGCAGATAATTTAACACTTAATTAATGCCAAATTAGGCAGTTTTGTGGCAAAACAAGGTAGGAAGAGAGCAGCAACCTGTCCTTTCCTACAACCCCTCCAAACATCACGGCCAGCCTCAACCATTTATAACATAAACCTGCAAAACTTGAGATTATTTTTGCTTTCTGCTTCACGACCCTTTCTTTTCCATTCTATAATTAAACTTTTCAAACTTTATCATGGAAATGGCAAGAAATGCAGTCCAAGTGGAAGGAGAAAGGACACCATGCTGTGGCTCCAGAAATAATGAATTCCTCCCAGGATTGTTAAGGCATGTGCTGTTTAAAACTACAACTGCAGCATGCAAAAAGAGGCCAATTTGGTAGCCTAAATGGCTAATTTTTTATTATTTCCTCAATAAAGGTGAAAACGGTCCCGGAAGGGTTATTAGAAACTGAGATCTTAATTGTTTCTGAGGTTTTTACACCCACATTGACACACGAATGCTTCACAGATTTGAAACACGAAGAGATCCAATGGAAAGTGCTCAAAGATTGGACAGCCTGGAGGAATCTGCTGCCTAAGCAGCACTGAATGCATCCCTACATGAGATCCTTAGGATTTTCAGGGTGTTCAGAGAGTGAATTTCAAGCAGAATGGTAATTTTATGACTTTCTTTTCCCTGCTGGGAGCCACAGTGATGCAGGATTATCGTGGGCTCACATAACATGCCATTTTGTTAGGAGAAAAGTTGTTATTTCAAACTATAACCGCGTTACTCTTTTCTCTTTTTTTTTGTCAGTAATTTATAAATCCAAACCAAACACTCTTTGCGCTTTGAAAATCCTTTCTGGCATCTGAATGTTTTTCTCCTGTGTCTCAGCTTTACCACCACACCCTTCCAAGCCAAAACCTGGGGGATTTTCACAGAATCACGGAATATTCTGAGCAGGAAGGGTTATCAGAGGTGCTCAGGTCAGGCTCTATCTTGATGCTGCAGAGAGCTGAACTGAGATCAAATGCAAGGTCTAATCTAAGCCCGACCTAGCCCAGCAGAGGCAGAGAGAGGGGGGTCACAGATGTCTGTGGTGAGTGAGAGACCCCCCACCACAGGCACTGAGATCTCCCCGTGTGTCTGGGAAGACACAATAAAGAGGCTCTCACACCTGCCAGGTTCAGCAGAAAGGAAGGGAATGCTTTTATTATTGACATATGTCACATTCTTAGTCAATTCCCAACTCCACCAGGGATTGGAGGACATGTCAGTTCCTTCTCAATCCCACTGGAGAAGCAAGATGCTCATCAAAGATCTCTTATCACAAAAGGAATGAAAAACAGAAAATACCGTTAAGTAAACATTGGCTATTATTTACATGAAACTGTGTGAAAGAATTTCTGACTCCAAGGTTAAAAACAGAAAGCTTTAGCAAAAACCAGGGCTGGGAGCAGCCTGGTGACCACAGGGAAGGAGAAAGTTGAGAGAACCCCACTGTGAGCAGCACGTCAGGCCAGCTGGAGCTCGTGTTTTGCTCCATGTGGGAAGGGAAGGCTCACAGGGAAAGGTTTCATTTCCTTAAGAGGTCAGGTGGAAGATGAAGGCCAGGCTGGACGGGGCTGGGAGCAGCCTGGGACAGTGGGAGGGGTCCCTGCCATGGCCGGGGTGGACCTGGATGGGCTTTGAGGTCCCTTCCACCCCAAACCTACAGCACAGTCCTTGTGCAGTTTGTCACACCCGGGGAGGAACCTGAGTGCCATGTCAGGGCCACTCAACTGGAAATCTCCACTGATACCACATTTTTTGCTTACAAAATACGAAATTATCGCCTCTGGGACCTGCAGGTCACGCAGCAGGCTGGGCTGTGCCACCTGGGGGTTCAACACGAGTGATTAGACACGGCTCGTTAGGAGCACGGCTGCACTAATTGATGGAAGGCTCCCGCTGCTCCCAGGTGACCTTCTTCTTGCTGAGGTTAAGCAGAGGTCCCTGCAGGGCGGTGACAGCAGCGCTCCAGGGGCTCTCAGATCCCACACACGGAGGGGTTTCACCCAGAGCCACCCCCTGCACCCCCTGCCACCCGCCCCGGGGACACGGGGCTGTGACCCATGGGGAGCCAAGTGCCAGCAGGAGCAGGGACAGGGGCTGCTGGCANACGAAATTATCGCCTCTGGGACCTGCAGGTCACGCAGCAGGCTGGGCTGTGCCACCTGGGGGTTCAACACGAGTGATTAGACACGGCTCGTTAGGAGCACGGCTGCACTAATTGATGGAAGGCTCCCGCTGCTCCCAGGTGACCTTCTTCTTGCTGAGGTTAAGCAGAGGTCCCTGCAGGGCGGTGACAGCAGCACTTCAGGGGTTCTCAGATCCCACACACGGAGGGGTTTCACCCAGAGCCACCCCCTGCACGCCCTGCCACCCACCCCGGGGACACGGGGCTGTGACCCGGGGGGAGTTGAGTGCCAGCAGGAGCAGGGACAGGGGCTGGTGGCAGAGCGTGGCAACAGCAGCTCTGGGCAGGGGACACCAGCTCTGGGACAGAGGACACCAGCTCTGGGACAGGGGACTCGAGCTCTGAGACAGGGGACACCAGCTCTGGGCAGGGGACGTGAGATCTGGGATTGGGGATGTGAGATCTGGGATGGGGAACACCAGCTCTGGGATGGGAGACAGGGGACATGAACTCTGGGATAGGGAATACAAACTCTGGGATAGGGAACATGAGCTCTGGGATAGGGAACAAGAGATCTGGGATAGGGGACGTGATCTCTGAGACAGGCAATACCAGCTCTGGGACAGGGAACACGAGCTCTAGGANATGGGGAGCCAAGTGCCAGCAGGAGCAGGGACAGGGGCTGCTGGCAGAGCATGGCAACAGCAGCTCTGGGCAGGGGACACCAGCTCTGGGACAGAGGACACGAACTCTGGGACAGGGGACACCAGCTCTAGGCAGGGGACACCAGCTCTGGGCAGGGGACACCAGCTCTGGGACAGAGGACACGAGCTCTGAGACAGGGGACAGGGGACGAGCTCTGGGCAGGGGATATGAGATCTGGGATTGGGGATGTGAGATCTGGGATGGGCAACACCAGCTCTGAGATGGGGGACAGGAAACATGAACTCGGGGATAGGGAATACAAACTCTGGGATAGGGAACATGAGCTCTGGGATAGGGAACAAGAGATCTGGGATAGGGGACGTGATCTCTGAGACAGGCAATACCAGCTCTGGGACAGGGAACATGAGCTCTGGGATAGGGGAAACGAACTCTGGGATGGGGAACATGAGCTCTGGTACAGGGGACACCAGCTCTGGGATAGGGGACATCAGCTCTGGGACAGGGGACACCAGCTCTGGGGCAGGGGACACGAGATCTGGGATAGGGACACCAGCTCTTGGCAGGGCACACCAGNGGGACAGGAGCTCTGGGATAGGGGACAACAGCTCTGGGATAGGGGACACCAGCTCTGGGACAGGGGACACCAGCTCTGGGACAGGGGACACACTGGCTCCCAGCTCCCTGTGCATTCGGGACCCCCTGATGTCACCCAGGGGAGTGGGCCACGTGTCCAGGTGTCCCCGTGCCGGCGGTGGCGCAAGGACAGGGGACACAGAAGCACCCAAACAGCTCCTTCCAGCGAGGCCAGCTGGGAATGAGGGGCTGATTTTCAGTTTGCAAATTGTGAGAGTGAGACTGTAAAGGCTCCCTTACAAAAGGGAGAGAGAGGGAGAAACAGAGCACATTTTCCTTATTCTTCAGCTCTATTATATCTCCCCGTAGGAGGCAAAAACTGGCAATTACTCCGGGAGATGCACAGGTAGGAAGATAGAACATAAATCAAAATAAAAAGAATCTGAATACATTCTCCAGTTATTCAGCGGATATTTATTCAGCCAAGGTGCTCGGCAAGGCCTGGTGCAGTGCGTTAGGAGAAGTTTCTGGGATGTGCCTGGCGTTCCTTGGCAATCAGAAGAAAAGGAGATGAGGAGAAGCGATGATCCCACAGGCAGCACGCAGCCCAAACAAAGCCCCTCGGAGAGGAAAAGGTTGGCACAGGTCGTGTTGACACAAATAGCATTTCTGCCGGATGTAAGTGGCTCACAATAAACACACAGATGAATTTCGGAGCACTTAAAGCAGTTTTATTCCTGCACTCCGTGAGGATTTTGTGGCAAGAGAAGACAACATTCACGTGGAGAGCACATGACTTTAGAGACCAAATTCTTGCTTTGGACCCTCCTGACCTTTGTGTATCTGAAGGTCAGAATTCAGAAGAACTCGCTGGAATTCACATTCATCAGGAAGAACCAAAGTAAGTCCTGGGAAGCTCATTAAAAAAAAATAATGTGCTTTTTCCTCAGGAATTACTGTGAAATTGGGTGTCGTGTGTCTGGCTTAATGCTCTAATGATAGGACTGGAGCGCTGGGGGAGGATTTACAGGAAATATCTGCTCCTTATCTGATCAGAGAAGGAAACCAAAGTCTCGCAGCCTGACACTCCAAGGTGGTCTTGCTGTCAACCTAAACCTCCAAAATTAACTATTTATTATTGGATTAAAGCACAGCTCAGACCAGTCACATTGTTCAAGTTCAAAGACTCTCAGACCCCAAAGGAATAGACCAAAAAAACCCACAAAGGCAGGCAGGAAAATACAGAAGCACACAAAAAATGAGGTGACCTGAGCAAGAAATACACCACCAGCCCTCAGGCTGGGAACGGTGACAAACCAGCTCCAAAGCTGCAGTTACCAGAGCAAAACACCTCGAAGAACCATTTCTGTCCAAGAAATGATTCAGGAGATTGCCAGCTATCGAGAAATCACTCAAAAAAGACTCTTTTTGGTACGTTTCTCCTAATGGAAAATGCAGGAGCTCATCACGAGGGCCTCACTTCTTGGGAAGAGCCGCGCGGGGGTTTGGGTGGGCCGGGGGGAGCTTTGCAGAAGAGATTTTAGCTTAAAAGCTTGAAAACAACTGGGAGCACTCCAAGGAGGCCCAGGGGCACTCCAGGGATCTCAGAAGAGTAGCAGGAAGCGGAGGGTGAGGGCTGAGGTGGAGGCAGGGGGTGCAGGACCTGCAGCTCCTCACCCGTTCCCAGTGTGGGAGCCGGGCTGGTCTGGGCTCCTCCGGCCTCTGCTCCTGGCTCCGGACCTGCTGGACATCCCCGGCCACTGCCCAGCGTGATCCCGAGGGTTTGGGTGATCCTGAGGGTTTGGGTGATCCCGAGGGTTTGGGTGATCCCAAGGATTTGGGTGATCCTGAGGGTTTGGGTGATCCCAAGGGTTTGGGTGATCCCAAGGATTTACACCCCAGCTGCTGCGCTCGTTTGGATCATATCCCATGGAATTAATTATAGTGTTTTATTATGAATTGTACAGTGATGTTATTCAGTGTATGAAAACAGCAACACCAGCAAACCACAAACTCCTACTTTACACAAACCACAAACTCTTACTTTACACAAACCATAAGCTCCTACTTTACATAAACAGTACACCTTTACTTTACACAAACCACAAACTCCTACTTTACACAAACTATACATGTTTACATTACACAAACCATAAACTCCTACTTTACACAAACCACCTACTCCTACTTTACACAAACAATACACCTTTACTTTACATAAACCATAAACTCCTACTTTACACAAACCACATACTCTTACTTTACACAAATTATACACCTTTACACAAACTATTCACCCCTCCTTCACAAGACCTACTGGTACAAACTCAAAAGAATGATGCTAAGAGACCAAAGGAAACCCAGGGAAATTAAAAAATCCCAAGGCGGCGGCGCTTTTGCATGAAAAGCTTCAGCAGCACTTAGGGTAGAGTGGAAAAGGAGAAAGGGTAGAGTTTCAAAAGATGGTTTTAAATAATAAAAACCCGTGTAAATATCCACCCGAGTGGCTGCTGAGGAGATCTGTGCTGTCTCCGTGGCAGACCCTGGAGCTGGAGCACAGCTGGGAGCGATGCCTGCAGGGATGGAGCCGCAGGCACGGGCTGGAGGCAGGAACCCAGGGGAGAGGGCAGAAGTAATGGATGTGTTCAAGCATGCACAGCTCCTCTGATGGGATATTTCTAATGTAAATATCTGGCAGACTGGGGACAGGAGCTTTTTAATTTTTTTTTTTACATCACGATAACTAAGATGAGATTATTTATGCATGAATGAGCTATCAGAGCGCCAAAAATTCAACAGTGAATGAATTCCCCTGGCTCCTGAGCTGAAGGATGAGGTCACAGCCCTGTCAGCTGCCTGTGCATGGCTGGGGGAACTGAGGGCTGCTCATTGGGGTTTGTGCCTTAAGACAGCTCAGACAAAGCCCTAATTCCTCCTTCCTGCCCTAATTCCTCCCCAGCCCCACTGCTCCAGTCTGAAGGATGCAGATCCCCCCTGGACCAGGGTAGTTACAAGCACTACTTCACCTGATTCTTCCTCAGCTGCACTGAGGAACTCATCACCTGCTGCTCAAAGCTTCTCTCTACTTCCTTTAGCCCTGTCATGTACCCTACAACCATTAAACAATCCATAAAGTGATGCACATGGGGAAAATCAAATATCTCAATGTATCAGTACTTGGTAGCTTCTCTATCACCCTAAAAAAGGCCAAGCTGCCACCCCAGAGGGGGTTTTTTAAAAATAATCCTAATTATTGGGCTTTTCCAGCTTTACTTAAAGAGCACAAGGCACTCCACCTCAGATGGAGAAGGAATGTGCCTTTGCCCAGAACAATATGCAGCGTGAAGGAAATTCAGACTGACACCATCTCAAGACAGCAAAGACAAACTGATTTAGCAACTCTGACAGGCATTTATAAACAAAATAAAATGCGAATCTAATTTTGGCCTCCTGCACCGGAATAACGCAGCACGGTTTGATGTTGTAATGTGAATATTTCATATATGAACAGCAGCTCGTTTGGGAGGGAGATTTCTCCAGACACCTGCAAAAGGAGTCCCTGAGAGATGGAGGAGGCCTCACTGCTGCTCCTCACTGAGTAACCTGATAGTAACTTTTAGGCCCTTATTGACTTTTTTAACTGTTTTGCCAGATGTCGATAAGTAAAAGTAAAAATCACGGCTGAGCCTTGAATTCTAGTTAATGGCCATATTGATCAGCTAAGTTCTGTCCTGCCTCACGTCACAAAACCCACTGGATTTCAGCAGATTCCCTGCCAAAAAGGGCTTTATCCTCGTGGCCAAGAGTAAAAAGCAAAGGCGATGTCGCTATAGGACACGAGAAAAGACACTGGCACCTGCTAGGTTGAGCAGAAAGAGAAAAAGAAGCAAGTTTATTTTGAAATTTTCATATTTATAGATTTCTCAATTCCACGAGGGATTGGAGGACATTGTCACCTCCTCTCTCATCCAGTGGACAAAAGAAGTGTCCGTCAAACTTTCCCTCAGCACAATGGAATGAAAAACAAAAAGAACAGTTAAGTAAACATTGTTTAATATTTACATGAAATCCGTGAGGAAAATCATCTGACTCCAATTACAACAGAAGGCTCGAGCAAAAAACAGGACAACAAGGCTCGGCTCTCCAGCCTGTTCTTGGTAAAAGCTCAGTGACAAGTGAACTGGGGCAAAGTTGGGTGTTTACGGTCTCCAGAGCATTTTGTTTTGATTTGCATCGAGTTTCAAGGTTCAGCAGTTTAACAGCCAGCACGGCCACGTTTTCACTTCCTTCATTTCGGATTTAGAGCAAAAAGCATCACAGGGCCACATCTCCGGGAGGAAATCAATCCCAAATTCCACCTGGCAGCCCACCAGGGTATGGAGAAACCCAGCTACTCCTGGAGTTGAGCTGAGTTTTGGCACAAAACCTTTGCACAGCCCTTGAAGTTGCTCAGGTTGTGGCCTGAAAAATAAGCGATGAAAAAGATGCACATAATTTAGGTGACACTGAATATTCAATAATGGCAATGACTTAAATATTAGCAGCTCTTTGATGCCTGTTTCTGTGTTTGTCCTTGACCTTTGCTTACTCATTATTTTGTCTACACACAATTAACACATTCATAATATCACCTAAATGTCACTTATTGATACTGTCCCAAGGGCAGCTGGTTATCTGGGAAGAACAGGGACACATTAACATTTCCTAACTCATTTAGCTCCTCTTCCACATTAAACTGAAGAAAGCCATTTGTCAAATCACCCTGAGATGGGTTTTAAGCAGGCAATGTTGAACAAGGTGATGGTTTAAGTGTTGTCAGGGCACGGTGACAGTCATTTAAAGGGACAGCTCTAACGAGGGCAGCTGAGGAACTGAGGAACGATGCAGGATGGAGCCACCTGGAGATTAAACACACAGGTTGGAAATATCATTTCCCTCCTGATTTTTCACACTTCTTTCCATATTTAGCCACAGCAAGTGGATAAAAAGCTCTGAATCCGTGGTCAGTGACCTGTGCCCACTCGAGGGGTGACATCCCCCGAGGTAGCAGCTCAGCAGAGGTGTGAGGTTGCCCAGGAGCTGAGGTGTTTAAGGATATTACACAAAATCTCACCTCCAAATCTCGCTGCTTCCAGAGGTGTTGAGCATCTCCTGCAGCAAGGCCAAACCCAAGAGGTTTAAGGAAAATTAATAATAATAATAATAATCTTGCATCCTATTTCCCTCCAGAACACGTTCTCAGCTATTCACCAACACAAACACCCAGGGCCACTTCAGATTATTGCCAGCATTTTGTTCGCTGCACTTGACTTTTATCTGGGAATTATTTTTAAAGCCTTCCCTAACAAATCTCTGGTAAAACACATGTCAGCGCTTTGGCAGGGCTGGCAAATTTTTTCCCGAGCTCGAGTTAAATTTAAAAATGGAAATTGGACCAATTAATTACTTCAGATGGAACAAGAGAGGAGGATTTCAGCACGGGGCTGGAATGAAACAATGCAAGAAGCGACGGCTGGCAGCATTCCAGCGAGAGGGAGCGTGGGCAGCGCTTCCCAGGGAGTGGGAGAGCAGGAAGGGGCAGGGAGGAGCAGCATCCCTGGGCTCCAGCCTCCCACCACCAGCACAGAAATGACCTGGAGGAAGTCACGGAGGAGGAGCAGGCTCTCGGGATGACACTGTGACACTCTCCCTCCCGAGGGAATGGGAAGAATAGTGAGATGTCAAACTGGGAAGCGATGGATGCTGGCAGGTCCATCCCCAGTGCCCCAGCCAGGGAGGAGTCCTGGGCATCAGGAATGTGCTCCCAGGGCTCCCTGGCGGGGCACAAGTGTCACACTCGTGGGGCCGAGGGAAAGGGAAAGATGCAGAAAGTGAGGCTGGAAATTCAGCTGCATCCTGGCTGGTTAAGGATCACGGAGTTGTGGAATGGTTTGGGTTGGAAGGGGCCTTAAAGGTTGTCCCATTCCACCCCCTGCCATGGCAGGGACACCTTCCACTATCCCAGGGTGCTCCAAGCCCCATCCAGCCTGGCCAGAGACACTTCCAGGGATGGAGCATCCTCTGGACTGAGCTTAGCCACAAGTATGGCCCTGCATTATTATATTATTAACATAATCTCTATTAAAAGTTCAACGTTTCCAAGTCAGAATCTTCCTGTTCAAGAAGAAAGCCAGAGAAAAAGTGCTCGGCAAACAGACAAGGAATGTAATCCATGAGGCTCCACCGGGGAAAAGGAAAATGAATAAAGCAAGAAACTGCTACCAGGTTTTCATTTTGTACTCCTACAACAGAAGGAGGAGCAGAAATGAAATGCAGTAAGTGAGTAAGGAGCAGGTGATGTGAGGAATCAATACCCAAAGTTATCGAATAACCCAGCTGACTGCTGGAACAGACCAGATCCCACAGCACAACCTGCATGAAAAAATAAAAAATCATAAGCAGCCCTGGGCAAATCATGGATTTTCCCCTGCTAATGTCGATTTAAAATATGCAAATGTATTCACAAGCTCCGGGGCGTGGGGAGTGACTGCTCAACCTGCAGAACAGCGACCATCAAACATGACAGCAGCAAATGCACCCAGGGAAACAGCTGTCCTTGGAAAAAGGAAACCGTGTGCACCATGGAAACCTCTCTCTGAGCTTGAACAAGTCCAGCTGAAGAAGCAAAGTGGGCAAAGTTTCACCCTCCTTTTATTTGGATAATGGGGGGCAGAGTCGTCCCTCGCATGTTTTATCCAACCAGTGTGAGACAGGAGGGTTTGTCCATCCATAGAAATAAACCCACAGACTCCTCACAAATCCCAAATTACCCATGACAAATTCTCAGCTTCTCTTTTGGAGGAAAAGTGCTGGAAAAGGCTAATCTGGAGATGAAATACAGCAAAAAAGGAGCAAGAGTGTGATTTGCCCGGCCCTCCCTGCTTAATATTCCCCTCCTCTGGCAACACCTGCACGGAAAATGCATCTGGAAGTGCCCAGGGTCTCTGACAAGCTCCTGACAGATGATGGATGCATCAAATCCAACAGCTGGAATGCAGAATGATCAGGTTCAGGAGTGAAGGGGATGAGTGACAGTGGCTAAGGAGATGAACAGACGGGGGGACCTTCACAGCAGAAGGCTGCATCACCTATTCCTTCATGAGGAGGATAATGAATGAGGTGACAACAGCAGGAATTCATTTCCAGCCAGGAATACCGGGCTGAAAAAAACCCTCGCAGTGCTTCTGTGTTTGTGTTAGCAGCTTTGTGAACGTGGGCAGGGGTTTTAAAGGTTTATGAACTGGGCTATGACCAAGGATTCCGAGGGGCTGTCCTAATTTGCCATCAGAAATGCTCCCCCGGATCCAGCCCAGCCGTTCTACCACCACAGCATCCCTCCACTGCCTTCCCAAAGCCATCAAAGCCACCTCAAAGACATTTCTGGGATTTCTAAACAGGTTCAGGTCCAGAAAAGGATAAGGAAGTGTTTAAACTTGTAACGTGACCCAAAGAGCCAAAGGATTATAGAAAATAGAGAGAGGGGGAAAAAAAAAAAGCATTTGGGATCAAAGCATATTTGCTGCTCTGACCACTTTTGTAGCTTTGAGAATTTTTAAGGACTTGGTATCTTGTGTCACTAGTGACAACAAACTCCATAAATGAATTCTCAGGAGTGTCCTGTTTCACTGATGTGTTCCACCAGCAAGAAGAACTGCTCCGGGGGAAGTTTCCAGAGAGCAGAAAAGTCTCTCTGAACTACAGCACATCCCTGCCTCTCCTCCCTGCTAAGCCCGGCCTAACCCTGCCTGTTGCCCTGCTTGTTGTAAGCCTTCTGTTTTTAATCTTGGAGTCAGATTCTTTCTCACACAGTTTCGTGTAAATAATAGCCAGTGTTTACTTAATGGTATTTTCTGTTTTTCATTCCTTTTGTGATAAGAGAACTTTGATGAGCACCTTTCTTCTCCAGTGGGATTGAGAAGGAAGTGACATGCTCTTTAATCCCTTGTGGAGTTGGGACGTGTATAAGAATGAGATAATGTAAATAAATCCATCCATTTTCCTCCTTTCTGCTGAACCTGGCAGGTGCGAGAGCGTCTTTATTGTGTCTCCCCAGACACACCTGCCCTGTCTGCCACGCTGCTATTTCCAGCTGATAGATGGAGCCATGGGCAGCAGTGGGATATGAGGAGCCCTCCAACACAGCCACATTTCCTGCTCATCCTGCAGAGAATTAATCCCACTTCCCTGCACGTCCTGCCCGTCCAAATCACATCCTTCCCCCGGACCAGCCTCGAGACCACAGCCCCATTAAGCAATCAAACCAGGGATGCTCATTAGCTGCTCGTCCTCGTGCTGTTTGCTCGTGTGGTCTCTGTTTGCCTTTTCTTCTCAATTTACACAAGGTTGGGGCAGTAACTTTGAATTCCTTGATGTGTTGGTAAAGACACAATCAAAGAAACTGACGCCTGCTAGGTTGAGCAGAAAGAGGAAAAAGAGAGACTTTATTTACATTTCTCATACTTTATAGGTTTCTCAATTCCACAAGGGATTGGAGGACATGTCACTTCCTCCTCAATCCCACTGGAGAAAAAGGATGCTCATCAAACTTTCTCTTAACACAAAAGGAATGAAAAACAGAAAATACAGTTAACTAAACATTGGCTGTTGTTTACATGAAAGTGTGTGAAAATCTGACTCCAAATATGTAAATTACCAGAAGGCTGAGAAAAACCAGGGTGACACCTTGCCTCTTGCATTGGCTCACGCTCGCACGCCCTGCCAGGTGTTATGGGAAATGCAGCTATTCCAGTTGTGTTATTTATTAATAAAAACTTCCAAAAACTCCACAAAAGTCAAGGCAGCCTTGGGATACTTGGCCAGCTTTAGCTCACAGAGAGCAGTGACAACTTTCCTGCCTTCTCCTTTTCAGATTATATATTTCATTTAAAAGGATTCTCTTTTTTTTTGCCTACACAAGAATCCAAAAAGCCTGAACAGATCAAAAAGAGCTTGGATTGACAGGACATGGGGAATGGCTTCCCACTGGCAGAGGGCAGCAGGAGATGGGATTTTGGGATGAAATCCTTCCCTGGGAGGGTGGGCAGGCCCTGGCACAGGGTGCCCAGAGCAGCTGTGGCTGCCCCTGGATCCCTGGCAGTGCCCAAGGCCAGGCTGGACAGGGCTTGGAGCAGCCTGGGACAGTGGGAGGTGTCCCTGCCCATGGCCCTGTCCCTAAAATCAGACGATCTTTAAGGTCCCTTCCAACCCGAAGCATTCTGTGATCCTCTCGAGTTATTTTTTCCTAGTGCTGAGTTAACCCTGTGGGAAATCAGTGGAATTCAAAGGGCTTTTTTCCCCCCAACTGAACACCTCAGCCAGCTCTTGTTCATCTGAAACTCGGTTTGCTGTAGCAAGGCTAAGGAAATCAAGCTGTCATCAATTATTTAAAGTGTTTGGCCCTGATCCTGGGTCCACACTTAATTTCACCATGGCCCTAAGCTGGAATCTTCCACAGCCAGAGGCTGGGGCAGGGAAGTGGCTGGGAAAGAAAATGCCTGAATGGACTTTTGGGGTGAAATGAGGCATTTTGGGTGCTCTGAGCACACAGTGGGGGTGGATCCAGACCCAGCTGGGCAGGGACTGATCCCTTCCACTCCCTGAGCTCAACCACCTCCATCAGCAGCCCCCTCACTGAGGGTCTGAGCTGGACTTTGGGGCCTTCTCAGCAGAAATCCTGGAATACAGATGTAGAAATTTAAAAAAAAAAACCCCAGGTATATAGTTATATCTATATAAAAGTCTGCTCAGTGATATAAAAATAGAAGTACAGCTAACACTCCAAATCTTTGTCCTTACAAGAAGGGGAGAAATGCATTCTTCTGTTCCATGGAATTTAATTAGTTACTAAATTTAGGTTCTGTCAGAAAAGTTATGGAGGATTCACTGCAGCTGGATTTAAATACTGGATGATATTTTGTATTTCACACAATGCTAATGGATGACATTACCTTGGTGTAGATATTGTCAAGTAGTTCTGTGTGAATGCTTGGGTCTATTCATAATGTTTTAGTCAGCTAAATCATATTTGATTGCATTTTTAAAAAAACACTTTCAGTCCCAGATATTCATTGTTTCAAAGCAAGAATTCAGTGAGACCCTGAATCCCACGAGCTGGGAAAGACTGAGCTAAAGCAAAACCACAGGTGCAAAAATAATTAAATCTTTTAAGCATCAGACAGAGTTATGATGCAATCCACGGGGGAGAAGGAAAGTAATCAGTGCTAAAATTCCTCCTCGACCTTAAACTTATTCCTTCCAATTGCTCAGTACTCTAAAATCTGAAGAATTCAGGCAGAACTTTCTAGAAATTCCAGTGCTTAACTATCTCAGTATCTCTGAGCATCTTGTGCACCTCAGTTCCTCATCTGCAATAAAACAGCACAGAACCAGCTCAGGAGAATTCCATTGGGATCACGAAAGGCCAGGATTGGAAATCCATTCAGAGCCTACAGAAAGAAGGGTCAAACCTTCTTAGAGTTTTCTGCTTTGGTTCCAGCTGCTGCCACCCCAAGCTGCAGAACTCACGAGGTATTTTCTCCTGGAGACGCTGGGTTTGAGACAAAATTTAGGCTGAACTCACTCAAAAGTCACTGAGAGCCAGGGTCTGCCACCTCGGGCTGGTGCAGCCTGGGAGGGGTTTTATAAATCCTCCAAGAGCATTCCCCCACCCTCTTTTTAAAATTCTTTTAGTTTTTATTGAGCAGATTCACACAGCCCAAACTCCCCTGCGAGGTCTGGGCCTCTCAGGGCTGACAGCCCAGAGAGAGAAGCTCTGAAAGGTCCAGGACTAGAAATGCCCCTCTAAAACGTGACCCCAAAGTTCATTTTTGGCAGGTGGGATTTGCCAGGTACAGAGCTGAGCTCCCTCCATAACATCTGAACCCAATTTCAGTTTGATCTATGAGATTATTTTCATTCCAGCCCCTTTGGACACTTGCAACAACGACATTTCCCTTCTCCCTACACAGATTTAATTTGGTCGTGCACTGCAACTCTCTTAGAAAGCTGCTTAGTGGCAATGTTTCAGAAATCTGAATCAGATTTTCCTGAGTGGAATAAAATTAGTTATCGAGGAAAGGATAATCCACTGTTCTAGGGGCAGTGGTTCCATGTTTTAGGTAACGATTTGAAAACACAATAATAATCCCAATAATAAAACGGCTCTGAGACTCTTTGAGTGCTGATGGCAAGCTGGCTGTGGGAGCTGTGCTGCTGTCTGGGGATAAACTGGGAACAACACGGAGCACAAAACTTCAGATTTACACCAGAAACCTCAGAACTTCCTGACTTCTCCGGGCCTGGACCTGCCAAGTGCTGCAGAACCATTTTAAACTCCAGAAGTGCGAGTTCAGAGCTCACAGAGCTGCCTGACATGGCCAAAACCCTGCAGTTCCCTGATTCTTCACCTTTTCTGGGGCCCTTTTGGTGCAAACCTCACAGTTCCAACCCCCTTTGTGCCCCCACCCACCCCTCCATCCCCTCAATAATCACCCTGGAGGGTGATTAAGCCAATTACCAAAGGTACAGGCAGCTCTCCACCACAAAGGGCTTGGTAATTCCCAAAATCCAGGTTCCAGGAGCTGCTGGTGGCTGCAGACAAGGTCACCCCCCCAGGGCCTCAGAGCACACCCCAAGTGTGAGGTCAGAGCATCCATCATCCCTCCTCATCCCAAATAAGTCAGCTACGCCCTGCCCACCACCACGCCAAGGAATTTGGCAGCTCAGAGAGGACTGGGACCTTCTCAGGAACCGGGATCATCCATCAGCAAGGGAGGCAGAATCAGAAAAAAAAAGAGCAAAATCATGGCCAGAGAGGTGACCTGCCATGGAATTTCATTTGGAAAAACCCTCTAAAATCATGAAGTCCAGCAATTTCCCAGCACTGCCGAGACCGCCACTCGCCCATGTCCCCAAGTGCCACATCCACACAGTTTTTAAATCCCCCCAGGGATGCTCCAGCACTCCCTGCTCACTGGAAGGTGATCAGGGATCTCCTCACAACCCGCCTGTCTCCCCAGTGGCAAAAATTACCAGTGGTGGTTGGTGACCTGTGAGTGTCCCCGGCCATCCTGTGCTCACTGCTCTCAGTGTGACACCATAAAATCTGATGATATCTTCTCAATCAAACCCTTTTTTTTCCTGTGAGCCCCCACTAAAAAAGAAATTCCTTTAAAACCATTGCATTGTGTTCCCAGAAGAGCTCTCAGGCTGGAGGGGTTTTGTCCCCAAGGTCACCTCGAGGGGAGAGCACCAGCCCCAGCTGGCAGGAGGGCTGAGCTCCCCAGATCCCTCTGGGAATGCAGGACATGCCTGCTCCAAACCTGTGGATATGAAAATTGCTTCTTGCAGGAACTTTTCTTGCATTCCTCTAACCCTGTGGGAAAGTCCTCTCTCTCACAGAAGTTATCTGTGCAGTTTTTGATAACTATGGACACCTGCATATTGTTTATATCACTAGTAAAGAAAATATTTTCAATATTGTTGACCAACCACCCCAAGGGGGTGGTCGAGGAATTGACCAATTGAACCATGAGAAAATTACCCTATAAAAGAGCTGTAAATAATTAAATAAATCACTTCTTCAAGCTGCATCTCCCTGCCTGCTGCATCTCTCTCCACTCCGGGACATGTGATAGCAACAACACAAACTCACACACCTCTTGTGGAAAACCCTGGGCCGGCGAGACCCCAGGGCTCCCAGGCCCCATTTAGCTGAGCAAGCAAGGCTGGGAACCCATTAATTCACTGGCTGAGTTATGGTTCCCTGCAGCACCTTTTGTTCCCTGTCAAGGTTCTGCAACAATGACGGATGCAGCTACAGCCAGCCCCAAACTCCAGAACCTGATCTCCTAAATCATTGCAGATATTAAATGTCTCAGCGATCAGCCTGGCAAATGGATTCCTCTGGAGCTCACACCTGGTGCTGAGCACGGGGCAGGAGGGACTCCCCACCCCGTTCCCCATTGTTCCGTGGAAAATGATGAGGGGTGGTAATGCCATCGCTCCCTGTTGCCCTGGTTTTTGCTAAAACTTTCTGCTTTAATCTTGGAGTCGGAATTCTTTCTCACACAGTTTCATGTAAATAATAGCCAAGGTTTACTTAATGGTATTTTCTGTTTTTCATTCCTTTTGTGATAAGAGAACTTTGATGAGCATCTTTCTTCTCCAGTGGGATTGAGGAGGAAGTGACATGTCCTCCAATCCCTTGTGGAGTTGGGAATTGTATAAAAATGTGACATATGTAAATAAAGTGCCTTTTCCCTCCTTTCTGCTAAACCTAGCAGGTGTGAGAACATCTTTATTGTGTTTTCTCAGACACAGGTCCCCGGGAAGGAACCAGCACCCCAGGAGAATCCACACAACTTCCAGGGGCTGCAAACCCACCTGGATGGGTGAGGCAGCACCGTGGGGCATTAGGAGCTCACCAGGCCCAGTTTTAATAGCAGGAGCTGGACACGCATATAAAATTCCCACTTACCCTGGTAAATAAACAGAAAAGACTGCAGCGAAATAAAGAACCAGGGGAGCACGGGCTGAATGCTTAAGCAGCAAGACACAGGCAGGGTTTCAGTCTGGCTTTTCTCAACCTCAGTATTAATCTTTTTTTGTTTAAAACCATCTCCTTCCTTCAGCCGCAGCAGTCAAGAGAAGTGAGCAAATTTCACCTCAACTCATTTATAAAGAGCGTGGAGCTGTTCAAAGGATTCCTCGCCCAAAGCAGATTAAGGCACGACGAGGGTGGAACAATTGCTACTTCATTTTTAATTTCTCCAAATCACCATCAGATAGATGACAGTGGTTAGCACGGGAAGGATTCTGCAGGCTTCATAAACAATAGAGGTATTACCCATTATCACACAAGTACAAATTAGTTTGACCTTTCCAGCTTTTTCATGTGAGGCTTCCTTTTTTCCACTTGACTAGAGAAAATATTGAGTCAAGCCACGTTCTGCACTCTCCCTCCTCAGATGTGTTTGACCAGTGTTTCTTCCCGAAATCTGCAATTAGGAGAGACTCGTTACACACCGAATTCACCCGAGGAATTCTCTGGCTCAAACCAGCACATCCCTGGTGCTCCCTCGAGAGCCCCAGCCTCACTCTTGGGGTTGCTGCACGCCTGCTTCTCCCATCCCTGCCTCCCTGGGGAACAAGGTGAGATGGGGGCAGTTCGTATTCCATGGGAAGTGCTGGAAACAATATGGAAATGTTGTGGTGGCAGCAGAGATCATGGGAGAATGGTGGGGTTGTTTGGGTTGGAAGGGGCATTAAAATTCATCCCATTCCCCCCCTGCCATGGCAGGGACACCTCCCCCTGTCCCAGGCTGCTCCCAGCCCCATCCAGCCTGGCCTTGGGCACTGCCAGGGATCCAGGGGCAGCCACAGCTGCTCTGGAAATTCCATCCCAGCCCCTCCCCACCCTCACAGGGAACAACTCCTGCCCAATATCCCATCCATCCCCGCCCTCTGGCAGTGGGAAGCCATTCCCTGTGTCCTGTCCTTGTCCCCAGTCCCTCTCCAGCTCTCCTGGAGCCCCTTCAGGCCCTGGCAGGGGCTCTGAGCTCTCTCTGGAGCCTTCTCCTCTCCAGGTGAGCCCCCCCAGCTCTCCCATCCTGGCTCCAGAGGGGCTCCAGCCCTGGGAGCAGCTCCTTGGCCTCCCCTGGATTTGCTCCGGCAGCTCCCTGGCATTGCTGTGCTGAGGACCCCAGGGCAGCGAGGGAAGGATGCTCAGCTCCACCCTCCCTGCCCACCACAGCAAACATGCCTGACCCCAGGAAAACTCAGCCACACGGATTTAGGAACTGGATTAACACCAAGCTCTCCTGAAGAGACACGTGTACATCCCTAGGAAGCCTTCTGCACTTCCCCAAGAGGGAGAGTGGCACCGAGAAGTGATCCCTTGTGCCAAGAGCTCCCAGCACAGCTTCCCTGGCCAAGCTGTGCACTCACTGCTCAGGGACACGCATCCCTGCGAGGTTTAACATCATTACTCGAGGATAATCCGGCACTGGAGTGTGCCAGGTCCAGCCCGGGAACCCTCTGGTTCTCCGGATCATTTTGTGTGGAAGCCAGAGGAGCTGGGGAGGAGCAGGCAGAGGGTGATGCTGAGCCAGCCACAGGCGCTGTACCTGCCAGCCAAAACGTGGGAGGAGCTGCTGCACCCGGGCAAGGAGAGCGGGGAAACAGCGGGTGGAAAAGCAGGGAAAACAAGGGAGGCACTGAGCACAGAGTCCTGACCACGACAGGATACTCCAGGGAGAAATTGGATGCATTTTCGTGTCAACTCCTCAGAATTAGGGATGCTGAGAAAAAATACAGTGTAGCCATTGGGGTTAGAGGTGTTAAATCCCCGACCCTGCTACAGCCGTGTCCTGCCTTGTCCCGGGTCCTGAAGCAGGGTGCTCCCGGTGCTCCGGGCTGGCTGCGGGATGCTCCGTGGGATCCGAGCATCCACACCACGGGTGTTCCCCACGGGATGTTCCATGGGATCCGAGCATCCACACCACGGGTGTTCCCCACGGGATGCGGGATCAGAGCACCCATGCCACGGGTGTACCCCGCGGGATACTCCGTGGGATCAGAGCATCCACGCCATGCGTGTTCCCCATGGCTGCGGGATGCTCCATGGGATCAGAGCATCCACACCAC
>VYXC01009970.1:0-17539 GCA_013397175.1 Platysteira castanea
GCTCGGTTCTGGCCCTGAGCTTGGTTCTGGCCCTTGGCTCTGGCCCTGGGCTCTGGTTGTGGCCCTGGGCTCTGGTTCTGGTTCTGGGCTCAGTTCCAGCACTGGACTCTGGTTCTGGCCCTGGGCTCTGGTTGTGGCCCCGGGCTCTGGTTCTGTCACTCGGTCCCGGTTCTGTTTGGTGTTGCTGCCATTGCTGTTTGTTTGCCTTGCTGCACACACCACTAAAGAGCTGTTACTCCTTTTCTCATATCTTTGCCTGAAAGCCCCGTAATTTCAAAGTTACAATAATTCGGAGGGAAGGGGGCCATATTTTCCATTCCAAGGGAGGTTCCTGCCTTCCTTGGCAGACACCTGGCTTTCAAAACAAGACACCCAGCCTCTTCCCCTCTTCCCCAGCTACTGGGCAGGCAGTGGCTCTTTTGCCTCCTGTGACTCAGAAGATTTCATTCTCTCATCAAGTAACTCAAGGCAGAGCTATTTTACGTGCTGGCATTGTCTTGGGTTAAGACAATTTAAAGAGGTGGGCACTGTAAAATGAGTAACCTCACCTTAATTCCAACCTTTCCACCACTAATGAACAAAATACGAGCGGATATAAATGAAAAAAAACCAGTTCACTAACAAATGGAACAGCAACAGGTGAAAAATAACAGCAAATAACTGCTAGATATGAAATTGCTAAACCTCACAAACCCCACAGGAACAAAGAGAGACCCAAAATGCTGGAAAATACCCATCCCAAGGCAGCGCCTGGCAGGGGCAGCCACGTGGCTTGAAGAACAGAGGGATAAGATGGCATCAGATCCTTGCCAGGAGGGCAGGAGCTTATGGAGCAATTCCAGCAGCAGCTGTCAGCTCATCTGTGTTCAGCATCTTCCTCACAGCAGGACAGAGACAGCAGGGCGGGCACAGCAAGGTGCAGTGTCTCGGTCTTGGAGGCTTTTTCTTCTTCCCCAGTTTCAGTGACAGCTTCTTATCTGGGGATTTGACTGGTAGGTACAACTCTGGAAAAGGGGTGCTTTCTTTCTGTGTGAATATTGAAGACCATGCATGCATCTCCAAGGGCCGTACTCAACAGGAAAGATCAGGGGGTGTGGAAGTAAATTTAGCAAATGAAAACACGTCCCTGCTTCGGCCTGATGAATCCTGCTGCAGCTCCATAGCCCCGGGTCCAAGCAGGAGCAAGGCTGAGCACAGGTGCCCAAGTTTTGGTGGTGCATCCTATCCTGTGCCCTCCCTCCTTGGGTGTGCTCGACCTCAGCAGCTGCTCCTGAGCCTTTGATGCCGTGCTGATTTTTGCCTTTTTCTTTCATATACTCTCTGTATTCCTTACACATGTATTTGTAGCCTATTATTGTATTAGTGGCTAGTTTTCCCAGTAGTTTTCTATGCCCTTTCCTTAGGCAGAGAGACAAAACACATTCCAAGGGCCCCTATCCTATCTCGGTTCTCCCTGGCTACCAAGGTTGAAAACAGCTCTTTGAGACTCATTTTCATAAACAAAGTACAGCTAGGGCCAAGCGGGGGCTCCAGAAGGGTTGAACCAGGAGTGGGAATTACCTTATCACCTGTGCTCCTAACTGGGAACTATTGGGAATTATTGTCAATTATGCTAATTTGCTAATTTTTCAAATTGTGTTCACCCCATAGGGGTGGGCTTTTGTGGACATTTTTCCATAACTGCCCCTGGAGGCCTCCAATTAAGACCAGCTTTTATATTACCTCCTGTACTAATATTATCTCTAAAGTGTGTGTGTTTCATTTATAGGTTCTTAAAGCATCACCTTGACTGTACCAGTTGGGCAGTGAAGCGTCCCTGACTGTACCTGGAGCACGGTAAAGGTGGGAATGATTCTGACTGTAACAGGAGTCTTCCATGACCAGCCAAGGTGGAGATCAAAGGATAAGCAGTTACCCTTGTTAGCCTTGGTAAATCATTTACCTGAGTTCCAACTCGAGTAGAATGGTACCATTGTTCCCAACCTGGGTTATGGCCAGGATGGAAACTTGGATTTGATAGGAAAGATGTGATAGGAAAGAGAATTTAGGCATTACTTTATTCTGGCCAGGATGTGCAACAGAATTTATTTCATGCACGCATGCCTGGGTGTGCAGTGAAATTCATTTCATCACATATGCCTCTTTACCAGACTTTGCACATATTTGTACATACAAAACCTCAAAGAAATTCTTGTTCGTTGGTCTTAAATTACACAATTCTTAGTATTCGATCTCCCATGCCTGAATTCTGTAACACTGAAAAGATGTTGCAAAGTTCCTGTTTTTCCTGCAGTTTCGGTGACAGTGGCAGGGGTTTGGACTAGGTGGTCTTTTAAGGCCTCTTCCAACCCAAATTATTTGCCTTCAGTGCTAATTTGGTCTTCATTCTTTGGTTCCTTTATCAGTCATTTCCCAGACCAGGTGTCTCCGACTGCACCACTCGGGGTAAGTTCATTAATGGTCATTTGTCTCCACTGCATCTTCTGGCTACTCCCAGCCTGTAGATGTTGAGCTCATCAGGCCTCGCCCAGTGAACAGAGTCTTTTGAAGAGAAACTGCAATTCCCCTCGCCCTGGGCAAAGGTGAACAAACCCCTGACTAAAGTTACATAAAAAAAATTGAAATTTGTATCATTTCCAACACCATGGGCTGGGACACCTTCTGCTAGACCAGGATCCTCCAAGCCCTGTCCAACCTTGAATATTTTAAGGGACAGGGCAGCCACAGCTTCTCAAGGCAACCTGTGCCAATGTACTTCTGTCACACCTAACTTATGGGTGACTAAAGCCAATCATTTTGTGATCCTGCCAACAGAGGTCCTGAGGGAGGCCTTTGGAGCTCTCCTGGACCACAGTGGCTGCACCAGCACCTGCCTAGGAATGGGATGTCTCTCGGAGTTCATGGACCCTTAAGTTCATGATGCTGGAAAGGCGATCCCTGGGGAGGCCTTGGCTGATCACCCCCTCAACACTCCCCAAGGTGCAAGCCCCACCTGTTGAGAGTCCCTAAGGGATGTGACATCTTTCACTGAACCAGAGGGGAATTTTTGGCAGATTGCTCTGCACAGATCAACACAGATGTACACATCTCTGAATGTGTGTGAATTGATTATGCTACGAATGCTTTTATCTTGAGTCTGTTATTAAGTCACTGTTAAAATGTAGCAAATGCTATTGAATATTTAATTGTTAAATCAGTCCATGACTGAGTGCTGCTAAACCCTTTTGCACCCTGACCCTTTTGCATCCTCGGTCTCCATGTAAATCACCCTAAATGGATTCCAGTCTGATTTTCCTGCGCATACTTCAGCCACCTAGTCAGTAACAGGGTGAACATCGTAACTGAACTGCCTTAAGTTGCAGTTTCACAAATTTGTATTAAAATCTGCTTTTTGCCAGCACCTTTGAGTGCCCAAACCTTTCACTGGTGACACCAGTGGGCACACACAACTATATACACGTGTGTGCATGTACAGACACGTGCATATACCCATATGTGTGTCTGGCCACAGAGATGAAGACGGAGCCCTCACAGGAACACCAAGAGCAGCAAAGCCTCGTCCTGCTCCCCTCCGGCTAATCAGTCCCTCAGTGCTTGAGCGGAAGAATCCACACACACACTCCCAGAGCCTGCAGGTCCATGCACACTCCCTGCCGATCGCTGTGCGCACACGCTGGGCAGAAGCCAGCTCAGCCTCTCTGCTCTCCCTGGATCTGGCCCCGTCTCTCCAGCTGCGGGCACCTGCAAGCACCAGCACTCACTCGCTCCCGGGACCGAGCCGGGGGCCGTGCGGGGACGGAACCGCCCGGCACCGCAGCAGCGCCGGGACCGAGAGCCGGGACCGAGAGCCGGGACGGCAGCGGAGCGGAGCGGGGCGAGGAGCGGAGCGGGGCGAGGAGCGGGGCTGTGGCCGCCAGCGGGGCCAGAGAGCGACCGGGATCGGGGCGGGGAGAGGGAGCCGGGCGGGGATAGGGGCGGGAGCGTGGCAGCGGCGCCGGACGAGCGGCAGAACGGGCTGGAGGGCTGCGTACTGCAGTTTTTGGCTCGGCTGGGCTGAGCTCGGCCGGGCTGTGCTGAGCTCGGCCGGGCTGGGCTGGGCTGTGCTGAGCTCGGCCGGGCTGGGCTGGACTGGGCTGGGCTGGGCTGGGCTGGGCTGGGCTGGGCTGGGCTCGGCTCGGCTCGGCTCGGCTCGGCACGGCACGGCGGCAGGAGATGCACCTGCGGGAGTCAGACCCCCATCACGGCCCAGCTCGCTTTGGGACTCTTCCCAAGGCCGCCCCAGTGCGGTGATGGAGCGGGAGAGGGACATGCGGGCCCGGGAAATGTGCGAGGAAGAGGAGGATGGCTGTGAGGAGGTGTTACGAGGAAGGAGTCCCTCCCTGCCGAGCAGGTGGGAAGCGGCTCCGTCGGGCAGAGCTCCGCAGCGTGCGCGGGAATGCCCCGTGCCAACAGCTCCCGGCCGGGTGAGGTGTGCGGGATCGGAGAGGCTTCGGGGATGCCCCCACAGCCCCTGCCCGCGCCTCGCTCGCTGCCCCNCCCAGGCCGATGGTCCTCCCGGAGATCCCCGCTAGATGGGCCCCGCGGCCCGGCGGTCCCCGGACAGGCTCTGGTGCACCGGCAGCAGCGGGAAGGTGGCTCCCGGCTTTCACTTAGCAGGAAAATGACGGCCGAGTGAGAAGAGGGATCTGCCTCACACGGAGACTGGGCTGGATCCCGCAGCAGAAATGATTTGACTCTGATTTGCACAAAATGCAACAGAGTGGTGTAGAAGGGGGCAGATCGCTAATTTGACCCCAGTGGAAAGTGCCCTTGGCCACCGCGGGGGTTTGGGACGAGATAATCTTTAAGGTCCCTTCCAACCCAAGCCATTCTGGGATTCTGTGAACCCCATTACAACCAGAGGCACCCTCCTGCAAAGTACATCAGCANCTTCCAACCCAAGCCATTCTGGGATTCTATGAACTCCTTTACAACCGGGGGCACCTCCAAAGTACATCAACACTGGCTGGAGCAGCGGCAGGAGTTGGTCTCCCTGCCGTGGGCTCCCCGATCGCTCCTTTCTGGCCCCCAGCACAGCCGGCTGCACACCTGGCGAGCATTTCCCTCCCCAGCAGAACGACCCCACAGAGCTGCGAGCAGGGCAGCACAGTGCCGTGGGGGGAGCAGCACCCTGGGATGCACGGGTGGAGTGGGGCACAGCTGTGGCATCTGTGGAGCGGGGAGACCGTTTGCTGTGGGATGTTGAGTAACTGGATCGCTGCAGTTATTTTGCTGACAGTCTAGAAAACCACAGGAAAACCCCCACGAATAACGCTTCTGGTGCCTCAGTCCCCTGCTGTGGAAGGTGCTGATGACCTCCTCTCTCCTTACCTCAGCTCGGGAGTTACCACACCATTCATCCAGTTAGGCTTTCCCAAGCCCAGCAGGGCTTGGCAGGACACAAATGCAACCCCTTGTTGGGTTGCTGCATCCCCAGACATACTCCATACCCTGCATGCAGGACTGACCTCTGTAAGGCTGAGCAAGTGGTTCTTTGAGTGACCGGTGCCAGCCAAGGGTTTCCTCTTTGCCTTCAGAAAAACAAGCCTGAGCACTTTTTGGACTCACCATAATTCCCTGGAGATGTGAGATCAGGTCTCCAGCCAGTGAAATGGACCCAGCCTCCTCAAAGACCCTGCAGCCCCAGCACCACCTGGTCCAGGGCACAGGTGAACAGTGTGCAGCAGCTGAAGGTGAAATCCTGCAGAGAAGGGGCTGATGGGATGAAGGGGGAGAAACTGTCCTTGGGAACTGGCCAGAGCTGGCTTCTCCATGTCCCTCTGAATAATGGGATTCAGCAAATGCAGGTAGCCCCAGGCTGCCCGGCTGCCTCCCAGTGCAGGGGGGGAAGCTGGGGACAGAGCTGACCTGGGACACGGGCACTTCTCTTTCGGAGACAGTGCCCAGCACGGGCAGCCTGTCCCACCCCCAGCCCAGCCAGTGGCACGACAAGCACTCGCCCGGCTCCCCATGTGCTGGCAAAGAGGGAACAGCTGCAGGGGCCCTTCTGCTGCCTCAGGAGCTGGGACAGCACCCAGAGTCGGGCCGGGATCTAAATTTAAACTCATGCTTTGTGTGTTTGTACATGCGAGTGCAGGCTCCAGCCCCCACTCCCCCACCACCTCCCCGGGTGCACGGAGGAGACAGAGACCCAGAGGAGCTCCAGCTGGCTGGGACCTGGGGAAGGGGGGCTCGGCCACAGGGCAGGAGGGGGAGAGACAGCTAGGGGAGCAACACCATGGAGCCTGCTTCTCCCCAGGGTGACGTGAAGAAGAGGCAACAGAAGGAGAAGTCCAAGAAGGCGGCACCACCGATAGCTCCTCGTCCACCCAGGGCTCTGTTCTGCTTAACCCTGGAAAACCCTCTGCGGAAGGCGTGCATCAGCATCGTGGAGTGGAAGTATCCTCTGGCTGCAGGGGCGTGGGAGCAGTGTGTGTGTGCCTGTGGGCATGGCAGGGGTGCTGGGGGGCACGAGAGCTGCCAGCCTGCTCGAGGCTCTGCTGAACGTCTCATCAGGCCTGTGAAAGGCAGTGAGGCGCTCAGGGAGCCCTGGAGCCTCAGGACACACTGGCCAAGGCAACGGCTGTGCAAACTGGGGCATGGATAGGCTGGTGGGGAAAGCTGGGGCTGAGGAACGGGTCAGGCCATGGGGCCTTTGGTGGGGTGGGACAGGGACAGGCAGGGACGGCCTGGGGGTGAGGGACTGGTGGGAGTGAATGTGCTGGGTGTGTTGTGTGCTGGGGAGAAACGGGGGACAGACCGTGGAGAGGGGAGGGGGTTTGGTGGTCAGGAGGGGGCACAGTGCCCATCCTGGGGTGGGAGTGGGGTCAGGCTGAGGCAGTGAGGGCTGGGGACAATGTGACACCCTGGGAGAGAGGTTTGGGGCTCACCAAGACCGTGGTGAGTTGCTTGGGGTGGCTCTCTGTGTGTATATCACTGTTTGCCTGATCCCACAGCCGTGTCTGCCCTGGTCGGGGGGCCCCCCCAAGTCCTTGCTGACACCATTGTCCTCTCAGCTCCCTTTCCCATCCCTCCTTGGTGCTGCTGTCACAGGTGAAGGCTTTTGTGGGTGATACTGTTCAGAGGCATAGTCTTTCTTTGTGCCTTTGGCTTACTGCTGTAGTTTGGGCGTTGCTTTTTGACCTTTTCACTGAGGCATTGCAGCTCAGAAACACCAAAATGTTATGTTTCTGCCATGCATCCAGGAGCTATCACTTTGTTCACCAGTGTTTTATGTAAAGGAAGAGAGTGGGAGATGAAATATTTCACTTTGATTTCAGCAAAACGTTTGCGCTCCAGCAAAAATGATGGGCCGGGGAACAGAAGCAAGTTCTTCCACCACAACTTTTCTCATATTCTCTTATCTGTATGTTCCTGGCCTCGGCAGGATGATCCCACCCCTGGTCAGGCTTTACTCTAGGAGGTGGCTTGGTCACATTAGGCTGGCTGTGTTGCTGTGGGGATACCACAACCATGCCCAGAGATGCTGCTTTGTCCAAAGCCCAGGGAGCCCTTGGCACGTGTGAGGTCATGCTCACAGCTCTGGTGGTGCTGGAGTTTGAGACCTCAGTCCTTTACTGCAGAGGGACTCTCTGTCCTTCAGGGAGTGGCAGCAGAGCCAAAATCGGGGAGTTTCCTGTGTCTCTGGCAAGAGAAACGCTGGTTCTGTGGGCACACAGAAGGGAGCTGTGCCTGTGTCTTAAAAGGCACTGAGTAGGGAAGAAACTTGTGTGTGCACCCGAGTGGCAGGGGAGGAGCTAGAAATAGGACTTACATCTTCCAGCAGGCTCAAACACATTCTTCCTCCCGGGCCAGCACATGCCAGAGCAAGGGCATAGCACAGGGGGGCCGCTCCTACATCAGGGCCCTGGCAGGGCAGAGGGGTGGGATGGGTGGGTGCCCCACCTGGGAGGTGGCGTGTGCAGGTGGCTCTGACCTGTGCAGCACAAGTGATCCAGGGAATCGGGTTTCTGCAGCCCCTGGCTGTATTTATACCCCGCTGCACCTGGCTGCCCTCACTCAGGGATCAGGCTATGTGACAGGGTCGGGCCGTTCCAGTTCCTGCGGGTTATTATGGTCTGCAGGGACATGCAGGCTGCCAAAGGGGGATTAGCTGTGACCCTCTTCTGTGGGGAGACCTGGGCTGTGGGTTCCGTGTGGCAGTGTGTGTTCCTGTCCCTTGTTGTGTAGTTGCTGCTGTCAGGGTACAAAGCTGAGCTGCAGGAGTGGGCTGGGGTCTTTTTCAAGCAGCTGAAGGGTGGGGACCATCACCCCACTCAGCCCAGGGTGGGTGAAAGTCAGGCTGACTGGAGGCAGAGGGCGTTTTATGCTGAAATTTGCTCACATCTCAAAAAATGTTCATCAGAACAAGAAAATCTCAGTGTTCTGCAGCTTACTGAGTGTTGTGTGCATGACAGTCCAGCAGCTTGGTGGTTGTTGGGATGTGTCTCGATTTGTGACACCACCCTGGCATTTCAGGTCATTTTGTAGCCAGGAGCGCTCCAAGGCAGGTGGGTGAGGAGTCTGGGGGCCCTGGAGGCCCACAGGGCTGCAAGAGGCAAAGGTCTAATTCCTGCTGCAAGGGAGATGTGGGGACCCTTGGTGCTGTGTTGGGGAGCATGCTGGAGAGAAAGAAATTGGGTTGCAAGACAAGGCGATGAGGAGGATGCTGAGGCTGTGGGTCAGTGGCAGGAGGCAGAGTGGTCACACTTCATGTCTGGTTTTTGGCTCAATCTGTTTGGTTCCCGCTGCATTTCCACCTCATAACTGTGCCAGACTCGCAGAACCACAGGCAGCAAGTGGACTCCAGCTCCAGTTACAGGAGCTCCAGCCGAGGTCACCCTTCAAGGAGGGCTTGTCTTACCCTGTCCAAGCAGGAGGGGAAGCCTCCAACCCCGGGGCTCTGCCTCGTTACCTGGCCACAAAGGGGAGCAGCTTTTCCAGCTGACTTCAGCTTTTAAGGTGTCATCAGGTTGATGGATAGAAGGGTTCCGAAAAGGAGAAAAAGCCTGTGATGAGCCCAGGGCACAGCTGGCAGCACTCAGCCAGCTCAGCAGGCCGGTGTGGATGGCATGCTCCCTGGTGCCCCTGCTGTGTGATTCTGGGTTGGGCACTGGTGTGGGCATCAGAGCCCAAGGCAGCCCCCAGGGGGAATGCTGGGGGGAGCAGAACGTGGGGGTCCTTGAAGGGAGAGCCTGGCTGCAGATGAGGCCCTGGAACCAGAGTTTGAGCTCTTTGGAGGCTTCAGGAAGGTGATGGGTGAAGCTTGTGCAAGAGCTTTCAGTGGCCCGAGTAGAGCAGTGACAGCAGCAGGAGCCTGGGAGTGACCAGGTGCCAGTCCCAGGGTCTTCCTGGGGAAATAGTAAGTCACCCCTTTCCTTCTGAGGTGTGTTTCTACCTGGAAGGGGGTGGGACAGTCCCCAGGCTGAGCACTCTGTTCATCCCAGCCCCTGGCACTCCTGGGGACAGTCACAGGAGCACTGCCTGCCCTGGGGCACCGAGGCTGTAAGGACACCCGGGGATGTTCTGCCCGAGGAGAGCCTGGATGAGCTCTCTTGCCCCTGGACACCTTCCAGTCAGGGCCACGCAGCCCGTGTGAGGCCTGGGCAGCAGGAGCCCCCCTCGGGGGTGCTGGGTGTGGAGCGAGCCCTGGAGAGGTGCTGAGGCTCAGTGCCTGCATGGTGCAGACGGGTCCTGACCCTCCAGGGCGATTCACCGAAGGATGAGCAGGGGAAGCCACCAGCTCTCCCGTCCCTGTGTCCTGTGCCAGAGCTGACCCTGTGCAGCGGCCGTGCCCTGAGTGTCCAGGCCCTGCAGCACCCCAGGATGTGCCGAGGCTGAGCTCTGGCTGCTGTCTGTGCTCTGCCCCTGAGGGGGCTGGTTCTCCACCCACCCCCGGGCAGGGCAGGGCAGGGCAGGGCAGGGCAGGGCAGGGGTTGTACCTGCTTTTGCTTTCCTGTCTCCACTCCTTAACACCTCCTCTTAGACCCTTTGAGATCATCATCCTCCTCACCATCTTTGCCAACTGTGTTGCTCTGGCCATCTACCTGCCCATGCCTGAAGATGACACCAACATCGCCAACTCCAGCCTGGTAAGGAGCAGTTGGAGCCCTGCCTGCAGTCCTGGTGGCCGAGGGCTCTGCGGAGCTGCTCGTTGGTGTGACACGGGCACAGGGTGGCAATGCCTGTTCTGGGGACATCTGCTGCCCCAGGGGTGCAGTCAGGCACGGTGGGTCCAGCCAAAGCTGCTGCAGCCAAAGGCAGGCAGGGGTGGGGAGAAGTGACTGCAAAATGAGTTTTCAGAGGGGCTGAAACCAGCCAATGGCTTGGGTGGCTACCTGGAAACAGAGACTAGACAGGAGTAAGGGAATAAAGGCAGGGGTTTATTTGAAAGGCCCTCAAAGACACACCCTGGGGAGCCAAAGGCTACATCCAAGATGGACAATGAGTCAGGAGCTCTTCACACTTTTATAGGTTTGGTCCATTCGCATATAAGCATAAATTCACCAATTAAAACTTTAGCTAATGATGTGATTTCTTTAATTTGTCCGCCTCTCTCACGGCCCTGGTTTACACCTTTTGGGCCTAGGACAGCCCGAGTGTCCTTGAACAGCAAGCTCAGAGCAGCTTTGTTGTGTCTGTCTGGCCTAAGAGAGCAGCTAATGAGCTACAAAAGCCTTCAGAGTGACACACTGGGCAATACGGGATTTGAAAAATATAGAAGTTAAAACCTAAGGCATCACAGCTCTGGGTTGAGATCAAAGGCAGCAGCTTGGTGTGTGAAGTACACAGGAAGGAAGAATTGATGGCAATAAAAGAAAAAATTCCCTCTGATATTTTAAAATCACACTTTCAAAAGGAAACATCCAGTTCCAGAAAGGCTCAAATGGTTTGTTTCAGCATTTTGGAATAAATTTTTCTGACCTTTCCATTCAAAACTGTATTTTAATTTTGTTACTTTTTATTGAAGAGGGGAAAAAACCTGTTTCTGTTAAGCAGAAAGGTTACTCCTTTCCAATCATTATTCCATTTTCTTCCTCAGTCACTGCAGTTTTCCTGGAATGTGATGTTTTGGCATGACCCAAATCAACAGTCTGCACTATTTTTAGTTTGCCACTCCTTTCTACTCCTCAGATCCCCGCTGTGGTTCAATCCACACTGATTTCCGTTGAGGGACTGAGTGTGACGACTGAATCAAAACATCTAAATGCCCCTTTTTAACGAGATGCTCTCTCCTGCTGGTTTTGGGACTGCTCAGGGTGAATGCCCACGGAGGGGCAGTTCCTGGGGTGTTCCCTCAGCCTCCTGGCCGGTCTGAGCAGGTTCCCCCACCCCTGGGGCTGGGTTTGGGTTTTCCCTGGGCATAGCAGGGTTTGTAGGTGCAGTTATCTCAGGGGAGAGGTCCAAGAGGCAAGGCACAGCTGGGACAGGCTGGCCACGGGAAGCAGGAGATGGGGATGGTGGGGATGGGGGCTTCCCTCTGGGAGAGGGCTCGGGGTGTGGCTGGGAGGGCAGAGCTGGGGAAGCCCAGTGGGTGTGGGGATCAGGGGACAAAGTGGCACCAACCTCAGAGGGCTCCCAGAGGGGCTGGTGCTGCCCAAGGACCTTTTCCATGAGCAAGAGGCAGGTGGGCAAGGACCGAGTGATGTAAATTCATTGCATCAATGAAATTCTGTCTGTTTTTATTTATTTTGTGTTAGATTACTTATGCCACACCCTGCTAGGGGGTTTTTCAGCCTGTTGCCACGCCAACAGCCCTTGGTATCGAGAGCCAGGGAGCCCCAGGCTGCTGTTCTTTCATCCCTGCTCGCTGTCCCTTTGTCACCGTGTTCTGGTGGCTTAGCAGGAGCAAACCCAGCCGAGAATTTAGCCAGACACCCGTCACCCGGGGCATCCTGCAGGTAGTGAGGAAAGGCTGGGTGAGGCATTTTCCTGCAGCAGAGAGGAGCTGTGATGCCTTTAATCCCTCCCTGTCCCTCCCTTGTCTCTCTTCATTGCCCAATCCTCTCTGGAGAGGGCTGGGTTTATAAAAAGACATTGAAATTAGTGAGAAGGCAAAATATACGAGGGGAAACTGAGTCAGGGCAGTGAGGACGTTGCCCCACGTTGTTGTGCAGGCAGGATTGGGGTTCCCTCTCACCAGAGCTCACTGTGCAGGCCCTGCCCAGCCCCAGGTTCCTCCAGGGAACCTCCTGCACTCCAGCCCCTCGGAGCAGTGCAGCCACTCTGGTTAAAGCTCTGCAGCAAGGAGAGGCTCGGGAAGAGAGGATTCCCGGGAGACCTCTGCTGCCACTGCCTCCCTGCAGGGCAGGAGAGCCTGGAGAGCAGCCCTGTAAGAGAGGTGGAGGGTTGGGACAGTCGGGGACGGACGGAGATGAGAGATCTCTGAGGTCAGGCCTTGGAGCATGTGGTTTATTGCAGAGGGTGTGGGTGTGTGGGGTGCTCCAAGCTCCCAGCCACAGCTCAGGGCAGGCCCGGAAGAGCAGGAGAGCAGCAGTGAGAGCAAGAGCAAGAGAGAGAGCAGGAACCAGAGAGAGAAGTTCCCGTTACAATACAATAAATCTTATTTTGTGCTGAATATTCTGATTTTCACTAACCAGTCTAGTACAAGATACAAATCCTATAGCATTTACATACAGCCTATAAAAATCATTACATTACCATACTGTGTTATATTTTAAACCCTAAAAACTACTCTTTGGACCCCTTTTACCAAGCTAGTGGGGTCTGCTCTGACCCTTGGACCTGTCTGCAAGCAGAGGCTATTGTTCAGTCAGAAGGGGATTGCCTTCAGCCAGCCATGCCATTGTTTTCCAGTTGTTCAGTAACTGAGGCTTGGTATCTCGAAGCTTGTCTTCATTTCAGTCTCGCTTATAGTTTCTATATTCTCAAAATCTTTTGCTAGGCAATTATATTTATGAGGCTTTCCTGTTCCATCTTCCCCAACACAGCCCCACTCTGTTTCCAGGACCAGCCAGGGAAGAGCTGCAGTCAGAGTTTACACCAGGTTTAGAATTAGTCTCACGAAGGCTTGGTTAACCAGAACTCATTTTTGCGGGGGGAGATGAAATGAAATACAAATGAAAATAATGAAATGCCATACAAATGAAAATAATGAAATGAAATAACCCATAAATTTTCTAAGAATCCATTATGCTTTATTCTGGAAAAAGTACAGTTGTTTGATTTCAACACATTTCATTATTATTATTTCTATATTGGATTTCTTTTGATCCAGAAGGGTTTTTTTTGGTCCTGTTTTTGCCTGATTTTGTCTTTTTTTAATGAAATCAAAATATTTTCTTCAACCCTGATGAAACAATTTTGACTTTTCAACTTGTTCAATAATTCACAGCATTCATTTGCACTTTTACTTGAGTTTCCAGGGTTTCAAATCCCACTGTTTTTCACTGGAAACCTTACTCCAGGAGCAAGCAGCTGCAGAGTGTGTTTAGCAAGGCAGGTTATTCACAGGGATTCACCCAAGAAAATACAGATGGCTCTCTGTGACCTGGCTGCCTGACCTCTGTTCATGAGCAGTGAAGAAATAAAGCCAAATTTAGAGTACAGTTCATCTCCCAGGGCAGCTGAGCTGTTCCTGCAGCTCCAGGGGGTGGTGTTTGACGTGCAGCACACACTGAAATACCTGATTTTCATAGAATCATGGAATTGTCGTATTGTTTGGGTCGGGAGGCTCAATCCACCCCCTGCCATGGGCAGGGACACCTTCCACTGTCCCGGGTTGCTCCAAGCCCCATCCAGCCTGGCCTGGAACACTTCCAGGGATGGGGCAGCCACAGCTTCTCTGGGCACCCTGGGCCAGGGCCTCCCCACCCTCACAGGGAACAATTTTTCCCAATATTTAAATCCACTCTCTGTCAATTTAAAGCCAACTCTCTCTTCAGTTTGAAGTTTTTCCCCATCAGTGGGACTCCAGGGTGGCTGCTTGGAGGGAGTTTACCCTTTCAGACACCAAAGAGCAGCTGTCCTGAGTCCTGGGGGCTTCGTGGGAGGATCAGGGAGGACATGGGGCCCGGGGGGTGGGGGGCAGAGCTGGAGCTCAGGCTGTCAAGAAGACAATTTAAATAGCACAGGCAGTGGCTTCAGGTGCTGTTCAGGCAGCACCAATGTTTGATGTCAAGGAGTGTGCTTCTGAAAATCCCACCACTTTGGGTTGTATCTCAGCCCTGGGGTCAGGGAGTTCTGTGTTTTTAAGGCCTGAACATAGCCTGGGGTGCAGTTCAGTGACAGGAATGTGGGTGTCTGATGCAGCTGCAGGAGTCCCAGCTCTTCATCTGCCCTGGAGAGCTGTAGTTCCTTGTGAGTCCTGCACGATGTCTGTCAGCCCAGGGCTGTGTCCTGGGCATCTCCAGGAACGCTGCAACAGCTGCATTTGGGCAGCTGGCTCGTGTCCCACAGCCCCTGGGCAGAGTTTGCTGGTCCATTGCTGGTTTTGAGGAGCTGTTGGGGCCTGTCCTGAGGTTGGCATGGGTTCCTTGCTGCAGGAGAGCCGTGATGGCACGTGGCTTTCCTAGAGCCTGGGGTCACCCTGCATCTCCTGGAGTCTTCCAGCAGCTGTGGCAACACCCCTGCCTGTCTGCACGCCCAGACTCGATGGCCGAGCTGCAGAAACTGCCTCTGCTCTGCTGCTGGCACCTGGAGGGGTGCACATGCAGCTGTGTGAGCCACCCCCGCCTCCATCCTCCCCCTCACTCTGGCCTGGGGCCACTGCCAAGGGCTGGCACGCTGCCCAGCTTGTGGCTTGGCCACCTCTGTGGTCACCCTGGGGTTTTGGGTAGGCAGATGAGCCAGGCCCCTCTCCTCTCCCCCTCCAGGTGGGCCAGCAGAGTTCACCACCCACCCATCCTGAGCACCACTAACAACCCCACAGCCTTTCCCTGCTCTGTCAGGGTGCTCCTCATGCCCTGTGGTCCCCAGCTCCACGGCAAGGCTTCCCTGGGAGGGACCTTGTGCCCCTCTGCTCCCAGCCCTGGAGAAGGCCAGGGTGGCTGCAGCTCCTTGAGATTTCTGTTCTTCCAGCTGGGCTCTCCATGCCCCGGGTCTGACAGGCATCACTGAGCCCTCGTTCACACTGCAGCCAAATCCTTCTGGTTGTGGTGGCTGAGCTGGAAGCACCCACCAAAGCCTTTTCCAACCGAGCAGACCTAAGACATCTAGTCCAGGGAGAACCCTCGGGAATGCCACCAAGGTGTCTCACAGACGTGGGAACAGATGTGGGACAGCTGGTGTGACGTGAAGCCGTGAGGAGCTCTGGGTAGCCAGCGAGGGGGATGCAGTGGAGAGCAACTTGTAGGGCTTGTCCACTCTGTGCTCTCAGAGCTGCTGTAGGGGGTTATGGCTTTCCTGGTTCCTGTCTCTGCAGCCCTGCTGGGTCTCTTGTTTGTGGGAAAGGAGAATGTGGCAGGAAAATCACAGCGTTGCAGAGCAGCTAGAGGTGGAGTGACCTCTGGAGATGATCTACTCCAACTACCTCCTCTAAAAAATCTGTGCACACAATTCAAAAACGCTCCCAAATTCTTTCCTGCACGTCTTCACATCCCTGTGCTGTGACAGAGGCCACTGTGGAGAGCAGAAGTGTTTCTCCTGATGTCTCCTCCTGGCTGTGGTCTGCAGCAGCCCCAAACCCTGCCTGCCTTCCACTCTGCCCTTCCCAGGCTGGGCACCAGGGATTCCCACCACTCAGGGGGGGCTTCATTAGCTCCAGCCCTCATTTTCATCTTGTTTTCCAAAGGAAGGGGATCCTGTGAGATTGCTTTGGATGTATTCCCATACATTACCTCACCTGTCCCCTTCTCTGTCTCACACCTGCAGGGTTTCCTTCACCTCCGTTCAGGGAACAGGAGAAGGACACTGAGCTGCTCTGTTTTGCAGAGGATGGTTGCTGCAAGCCTCTGGGGAACACCTTTATGGATGTTTTATGTTTACAAAGGGCTTAGAAAGACTTGAGCAGCTCAGCTCCCTGTCCTGCACGTCCTGGTGCTGGCAGTCCATGCCTGTGTCCTGGTCAACCCATTGCTGCACCTACAAAAAACCTTATTAGGGTGGGCTGGAGCTGCAGGGGAGAAGGGGAGCAGGGCCCAGCTGGGACTGGGAGGCTCAGGGTGAGGTGCAGGGCTGATGGCACAGGAGTAAAAGGCACGGGGAAGGGCAGGGGGCTGGGGACAGTTTGGAGGAGTCAGGGGGGAGAGTGAGTGTCACTATAGGACACAGAAAAGAGACGGACTTGCCAGGTTGAGCAGAAAGAGGAAAAGGAGAAAGTTTATTTACATTTCTCATACTTATAGGTTTCTCAATTCCACAAGGGATTGGAGGACGTGTCACTTCCTCTTCAATCCCACTGGAGAAAAAAGATGCTCATTAAAAATTCTTTCACAGCATAGGAATGTAAACAGAAAAAGACAGTTAAGTAAACATTGGCTATTATTTACATAAACTTCATGAGAAAATTTATCTGACTCCATATTACAACAGAAGGCTTAGCAAAAGCAGGACAACAAGTGAGGGCTGTGAGGTCTTGCTGCAGGTGGATGGAGCAGGGGTAGCTCTCCACCTGTGCCGTGGTCATGCTGTGCCCTCACCACCTATCCCCCCCTTTGCCCAGCTGGGAGACTCCATTCAACCCCTGCTTCCCCTGCTGGCTGGCAGAGGGCCCCAGGGACGTCAAGGTGGGGCTCATTCCAGAGAGTCCCCCCAGGCTGCTGGGGCTGGGGGTGCTGGGCAGGCTGGGGCTGCAGCACATCAGCGTGGTACACCCTGTCACCCTGCTGCCCCACGGCTCATCCAGCTCCATGGGTGGGCTTCCTGTGTGCCCAGACATGGGTGAGGCGTGTGAGGAGCCCAGAGTGTTACAGAGACCTCTATCCTTCCCTAGGGGCTTTTTGACTCTTCACACCCCCAGTGCCAGCTGCGCCAGACAGCCCTGTGCCCTGCCCTGAGCATCCCACGGTGGGGAGCCAGCTCTCAATTCTGGGGTGAGCAGGGGACAGTGGGTGGTGGTGGCACAGAGTGGGTCCCCAGCTGCCAGGAGCTGGCCAGGGCTGCAGTGGAGCCAGCAGAGCTGTGTCTGTCCATGGCACGTGCAGGGTGGGCAGTGTGGCCCTCGTGGCACGGGCACGGGGTGGTGACTGGGCCATGAGTGCAGTCCCCGTGCTGAGCTGCAGCCTGGGCAGCACCAGGGCTGGAGGGAGCACTGGGTGATTTCTTCCCCAGTCAGCCTGGGCACAGGAAGTGGGGTCTGCACCAGTCTGGGACTTCAGCAAGGCCTTTGACACTGTCTCCTACAGCCTACTCCTGGAAAAGCTGGCAGCCCACGGCTTGGACAGCAGCACTCTGTGCTGGGTTAGGAACTGGCTGGAGGCCGGGCCCAGAGAGTGGTGGTGAACGGAGCTGCATCCAGCTGGTGGCCAGTCAGCATTGGTGTCCCTCAGGGGTCTGTGCTGGGGCCAGTTCTGTTCAGTATTTTTATTGATGACATGGATGA
>VYXC01009970.1:21322-51070 GCA_013397175.1 Platysteira castanea
ATGGGGTGGCAGCAGGGGCTGACCCGGAGTCACAGGGGCTGACCCAGGGTCACAGGGGCTGACCCAGGGTCACAGGGGGTGACCATGCACAGTGAGGACAGCAGGGGAGGTGGCAGTCTGTTCTAATGAAACATTCTCTCCTGCTTGCCTTGGCGACCCCCAGGAGAAGATCGAATACGCCTTCCTCATCTTCTTTGCCATCGAGGCCATGCTCAAGATAATTGCCTACGGCTTCCTCTTCCACACGGATGCCTATCTCCGGAACGGCTGGAACGTGCTCGACTTCTCCATTGTGACTCTAGGGTAAGGAAACGTGGGAAGGCTGCTGCTGTTCAGCTTGTGCCAGGCCTGTTCCACAGCCGGTCAGGGACTGGTTTTTCTAGTGATTGCAATGTGTTTGGGGACAAGTCCTCGACTAAGTTCATAGCCTTCTCCCATGGGCTCCCTTTTCCTCCTCCCAGGACTCCCTTTTCCTGCTCTGACATCCACTGGGATCCTCTCTGACTCCTGTTTCTTCCTGTCTTGACTCCTCCATGCCTCTTGGGTCTCCCTGCCCTGGAGAAAGGGGGTGGCATGGGGTCCTCCAGGGTTTGCACACGGGGTGGGAGGTCCCAGGCTGTCAGCAGTGGAGCTGTGCCCAGGAGCTGGGATTGCCAAGAGCTGCCCCCTGGGTGAGGCCCAGCATGGGTGGTGGTCCTGATGCCTTCCCTCAGCCACCTAGAAACAGAGACTAGACAAGAATAAGGGGATAAAAGGTAGGTATTTATTTGAAGGCCTTCAAGGTACACCCTGGGGAGCCAGAGGCTGCTTCCATAAAAGGGACCCCAAGATGGACGACAGGTCAGGAGTCTTTTACTGTTATAGGTTTGGTCCATTTGCATATCAGCATAAATTCACCAATTAAAACTTCAGCTCTCTTCAATTTCTCCACCTCTTTCATGGTCCTGGTTTACACCTTTTGGGCCTAGGACAGCGCGAGTGTCCTTGAACAGCAAGCTCAGAGAGGCTTTGTTGTGTCTGTCTGGCCTAAGAGAGCAGCTAAGGAGCTACAAAAGCCTTCAGAGTTACACACTAGGCAATGCAGGATTTGAAAAATATAGAAGTTAAAACCTAAGGCATCAATCCTGGCCTCGCTTTTCTGCCTGCGGAGCTCTGAATCCTTAGCTCAGATTTCTTGCTCTCCATTCTCACGCCCTTCTCTTCTTCCTTGTCCTTCCTTCTGCTTCTCCTCCTTCCTTCCCCATGCCCTGGCTCTTTCAGGCTCATCACCATGACCCTGGAGCAGGTCAACCTGAAGCAGGCGGGGCCTTCAGGGGGAAAAGGCGGCTTTGACGTGAAGGCCCTGCGAGCGTTCCGGGTGCTGAGACCCCTGCGCCTGGTGTCCGGAGTGCCGAGTGCGTGCTGGGTGCCCTGCTGCCAGGAGGGGCTGGTGGCGGGGTGGGACCTCTGGGCCTGGCCAGGGTGGGGAGCCACGGGACAGGTTTCTTGTTACTGCTGGATCAAGCCCAGCCACAGAGTAGGTGCAGAGGAGGCACAGGTTCTTGCTAGTTCCTCCAGCTGGTAGCTGTCAGCCCTGGAGATTTGCAGGTTGGCACGCATCTGGCTGCCTCCGTGGCTCAGCGTCAGTCCCTTTGGGTGGCCAGGGTCTCGCTCGAGTTTCTCAGAGCAGGGGTCTTGTTCTTCTGTAACTCATGTGAGTACAGCCGGGATGAGAGCACCAGAACAAAGGGAGGGGCATGAAGCAGCCTTCAGCAGTGCCTGGCTCTGCTGTGCTCCTCCACGTGCTTTCATGGTGGTAGAAGAAAGGATTTCCTGCTTCAGAGATTTCAGTCCCACCCCACCTGGGCCCCTCTTCCCTTGGCAAGGGGCATTTCAAAGGCTACTTGTTGGTGGACTGGCAGGGATGCAAGGTGCACCCAAAGCTGTTTAGGAAGTGGTTCACCTCCTCTCCCTTCATCTTTGTGCAGGCCTTCAGGTCGTCCTGAACTCCATCATCAAGGCCATGGTGCCCCTGCTCCACATCGCCTTGCTGGTCCTCTTCATGATCATCATCTACGCCATCGTCGGGCAGGAGCTCTTCAAGGGCCGGATGCACAAGACCTGCTACTACCTCGGGACAGGTGCAGCTGTGCTGGGGGGACGCGGCAGAGTCGTCTCTGTGTGGCTGCTGTGAGGGGTTCTGTGTTCAGCAGGAAGTGTGGCCTGGCCAGCACCAGGCCGGGGAGTGTGGCGGGACTGAGAGATGCGTGCCTGTCTAAGTTTGAAAGACAGGTGTCTGCTTAAGGAGGCAGCAGCCTCCCTTGGAATGGAAAAATGCAACTCCCCTCCCTCCAAATTTTTATAATTTTGAAATTAAGGGGCTTTCAGGCAAAGATATGCGGTATAGGAATAGCGGTTCTTTTACTAAAATATATAAAAATACATATATATAACAAAACAATAATACAAAAACCACTGGTTTAAGCTGGCAGTCAGGGTACGACCTGGCACCCTGCCAGGCAGGGTGGTGGTAGCAGTCCAGTTTGATGAGAGCTGCAGTTCTCCTTGAAGTGGTCCTGTTGAAGACGGTGATCCTGGAGAAAGATCTGGTCCTTCTCTGGAGGCCTGGTGGTGGTCAGGGAGCTCTGGTCCTCTGGGAATCCAGTGGTAGTGCTATTCCTCTGGGAGTCCAGTGGGAAAAAAGCTCTCTCTTGCTGCTCCAAAACCCCAGACTTTATTCTGGTGGGAATGCTTGGGTCCTTCCCCCTGGGCGGAGCATCTCACAATGGGATGGTGAGTCATAGGGCAAGGCCTTGATGGGCCATGAACAGGAGATATCCAGGAGCCAGTTCTCTGTGAGTAATGCAGGAAGGCATTGATGGGCCCATTAACAGAAAATAGTCCAGAGGGAGGGGGCAGGGAGCACCACCCTGCCTGGTCTCAGCAGCTCATGGAAATGGTAAAGAGTATTTTTTTGGGGGCCTATCTTACACTATAAACTATGACAGTGCCACGCGTGAGGGATGCGTGCCACACGTGAGGGATGTGTGCCACATGGCTGGGCGTGAGGGGTGGCGAAAGGGCCCCGTTTGGAACGGGAGGAAGCGTGGGCTGCTGTGTTTGGCCTGACCTGCTGCTCACACCAGGGTTTGCTCCTCAGACGTGATTGCCACCGTGGCATCGGAGAAGCCAGCCCCGTGCACGAGCTCCGGCCACGGGCGGCACTGCAGCATCAACGGCACCGAGTGCCGCAGCGGCTGGCCAGGGCCCAACAACGGCATCACCCACTTCGACAACTTCGGCTTCGCCATGCTCACCGTCTACCAGTGCATCACCATGGAGGGCNGCTGGGCGTGAGGGGTGGCGAAAGGGCCCCGTTTGGAACGGGAGGAAGCGTGGGCTGCTGTGTTTGGCCTGACCTGCTGCTCACACCAGGGTTTGCTCCTCAGACGTGATTGCCACCGTGGCATCGGAGAAGCCAGCCCCGTGCACGAGCTCCGGCCACGGGCGGCACTGCAGCATCAACGGCACCGAGTGCCGCAGCGGCTGGCCAGGGCCCAACAACGGCATCACCCACTTCGACAACTTCGGCTTCGCCATGCTCACCGTCTACCAGTGCATCACCATGGAGGGCTGGACTGAAGTTCTCTACTGGGTAGGCTGCAGCACGTTGTGCCCAGCTCTGTGGAGGTGATGCTGGTCTTGCCTCAGGGCGGGGAATGCCCTCCTGGAGACAGGACCCCGTGGCATAATTCAGTCTCTGCCAGTGAAAGACTCCCTGCCCCCACCAGCCTTCTCACCATGATGCACATCCCATAACACAGCAGTCATGTCTCTGCGTCCCTGCAGCACTGCCTAAGCTGCCCCTGCTCTCCAGGTAGACAGGAGATGGCTGCAGCTCCCACCTTTGTGAAGGGGTATGGGCCAGGCACAGCAAGGACTGGTGGATGCTCCTCCAGCAGAGCCCACGTTTTGCAGTCCTTGGGAGACAGTCCTGCTGAAGCTTAGGCTTGGGGCTGGTGTTTAAATCTGCTCCCAAAATGCTTGGGTCTGGCTGTAAACCAGGCACAGGGTTCTAGGCAGCCAGGGCTTGGAGCCAGGTTTATGTGCCACCATCCCAAGCGCTCCCTTTGGACGGGACAAAGATCCCAGAGGCTGTTGAGGGGCTCTGAGGGGAAACAGACAGCAGACAGTGCCTTCAGAATATTCCACCTGCATCTCTCCTTGCCAGGTAAACGATGCCATGGGGAATGAATGGCCCTGGATCTACTTTGTCAGCCTTATCTTACTTGGCTCCTTCTTTGTGCTCAACCTGGTGCTGGGGGTGCTCAGTGGGTAAGTGCCACCCTACCCTTTCTGCCAGCAGAGGAGTTTTAACTGGTTTGAGCTATATGAGAAAAAACCCTGGAAAAGTTCTGTTCTTTTTCCTCTCTCCTTCCTCACCCTTTTTTTTGTTTTGCATGCTTAGAAACACTGAGCAGTGAGTTACGTTTTGTGTTAGTGTCTATGGCTTTCTGAGGTTTTAGCTCAGCTCTCAGCACAGAAATCTTTTCCCTGTGGCACAAGCAGCTGTCAGCAAGCCCAGCCTGGGAGCACGTGGGCTGTGGTGTGTTCTGCCAGCACGCACAGCAAATGGAGCAGAGCAGGGAGCAGTGGTCACTCCGTGGCTCTGGGTCTGGGCACTCCTCACTGGTACCTCCAGCTGCCCTCCTGCTGCGAGCACACGCAGTGTTCTCGTGGCCAGCCTAAGGAGAACATCTTTGATGAGTGCAGGGGATCCTAGAGAATGGTTGTTAGTCTAATTGCTGCTTCAGCAGCCTTGTCCAAGTACACCAGTGAGCTGTCATGAGTCTGTTGTGGCAATCTAGGCCAAATTCAATTAGTGTTAATTCCCCCAGCAGTACAGTTAAAACCTGAGATGTTACACTCAACCTGCCAAGCATTGCTGTGGGATGCTACCATCCCAATTTTGTTGCTGGGAAATACGTGTTGTCCTGGGGAGTGAAGGGAGCTTTTCTCCTCAGGTCTGTATAGAGTCAGGGTCTTTTTTATATGTTTCAATCCTTGTTTGTGCAAGTGGATCACACTCATCACCTCTGTTAGTTCCCAGGGTTAGTTATACCCTAATTACTTGGATTTGTTAGGCCTCTTTTATGACAAGAACCGTGCCACTGCAACATTAAAACTAACTTGGTATTACTATAACTAAAACAAGTTAACAAGCACAAGATAAACCACAGGAACCTGACTCTTCAGTAGAGTTGGCTGTAACTGGACCATAGTCATCTGATCCTGGAGTAAGTTGCTGCCACGGTAAAGGTTCTGAAATATTTGTGCAAATACAGCTAAATTATGTTTGAGATCAGCAAAATTATTGTTATAGTGTCTGAGACCTATTACTGACACATGGCAACACCAGCATGGTTGTGCAATGGGTCTACAGTCCTGCCAGACACCTGGAGAGAAAAGAAATTAATTAAAAGAGAGCAGGAAGAGTGGGCAAGGACACTGGCAGGCCTGTCCTTTCCATGTTACCAGGAGAAGAGGGTCCTGTTTACCTGCCGTGTGATGAGCTCACCTTCTCCATATGGAGAGCTCGGGGCAGGTTTTTGCCCCCCAGATGGGTGAGACCCCACTCTGATGCTCAGCAGGACAGGGGAACTGCCCTGGCCTCCAGCATCTGGTGTCAGTGGGCCTGTCCAGCTGCAGCACCCTGCAGGGAGGAGCTCCCAGGGAGCAGCAGTGGTGGGGAAGGAGCCCTGCCTGCCATCAGGCATGGAGCCCCGAGCCTTGCATCGAGGGCCAAGAAGGAGGGCAGTCACTGGAGCAGTGTAGTGGCAGTGCTGGGCGTTTCAGGACGTTCTGCGAGGCCTGGCCTGGCACAGAGCTGTGGTTCCTGACCCCCACACCACCCCTGTGCCTCCTGCCTTGTCCCAGCGAGTTCACCAAGGAGCGCGAGAAGGCCAAGTCGCGGGGCACCTTCCAGAAGCTGCGGGAGAAGCAGCAGCTGGAGGAGGATCTGAAGGGCTACATGGACTGGATCACCCACGCAGAGGTCATGGACAGTGATCGGGCCAGGGGAGAAGGTACCAGCTCTGCTTGGTCACAGACCCTTGGCGTGGGGGTTGGGTTCCTAGCGCTGACCACCTAGAGAGGCAAGGTGGGAATCTTTGAAGAGGTCACAAAGACTCATTTTGCCTGAAAACCCCATGAAACAAAATGCTTTGACTTCTGCAGAACAGTTTCCTCCCTCTTTTTTTTTTTTTAATTTCCTGAATAATTCTGTCAAATCTGACCCAAACTAGCAATAATTTATCCCTGGTGCTAAACCTCCACCTCAACCACAGTATTTATTATTTGCAGACCACAAGCAAGGCCCGAGTCTCCTTTGGCAAGAGGCACTTAAATGGCCACGAGGAGCCACTGTGTGCCCTTGGTGTGCAGGGGTGCAGTGCAAGGCCACAAGCTCTCACTCTCAGCAGATGCATGAATTTCTTGCTGTTGCTTGACGATTTCAAGGGGTTAGAAGTGGCTCAGGGAAGGAGGTGGATATACAGGCATCTAAAAAAAGCTCAGCAAAGCCTGGGGAGCTCTACCACAGAGCCACAGTGCCTGCTGTGCCACCCTGCCTGGTGAAAGCACTTTCGGTGCCTCAAGCTGAGTGATGCATGTGTGCAGAGAGCCTTGGGAAAGAGTGGGACAGACAAAACGCCTCTTCCAGAGCTGTGGCCCGTGTTCTGTTCAGCCTTTGCTTGGATCCCAGCTGGCCCCAGTTTTCTCCATGCTGGGGTACCTGCTGCTGTCCCTCTCTGGGCTGCTGCTGCTCTTCCTGCAGGGCAGGAGTTCCTGGTGCCTCGTGCTTGGTTTGCACCTGACCCTCAAAGCCCTCTGCCCAAACTTTGTTTGCTGACTCCCTGGGATGGCAGTTTGAGTTCACTTCTGATGGGGAAGCTCTCCCTGGTGTGCTTCTGGAAGAGGTTCCCTCCTGCATGTTCTTCCCAAGGGCTCCAAGAAAAGCCTGTAATGTCATTCCCTCTAGGTATGATGGCATCGGATGAAGGAGGGTCAGAGACAGAGAGCTTGTATGAAATTGAGGGCATGAACAAGTGGATTCTCTTCTTGTAAGTATGCTCTGGCTGAGCCGTCTGCTTGCATGTTGGCTTCCTCTGTCTCTCACTTGCTGGCCCAACTGGGCCGGGCTTTCCTGGTCAGCCACCAGTTTCTGGCAGAGACAGGGACTGGTGCTTGGGGGAAGATGCAAACATTGGGGCAGCAAGCAGGGAATTTGGCTGTGCTGCTGGCAAAAAGCTTTTCCAGATGAACAATGCCTGTGCTGTGGGGCCAGGCTCCGAGCATCCTCCCATGGCCTGTGCAGCACAGCGAGTGATTCAGGAGCTGTGCCTGCAGCCCCAGCCAGGCGTGCTGGGGGCCCATCTTCATCCAGGAGGGTGAATGAACTGCAGTGCCTGACTGAATGCACCCAGTTCCAGGGGCGGGTTATGGTCCTCATCCCTTTTCAGGGAAGGCCCCCAGAAGAGGGAGCAGGGGTGGCTTTGCCCTGCAGGCACGGCCCAAGGACCTGGGTCTGGCCTGCTGGCCAGCCCTGGTGATCCTTTGCCATCTCTCCAGCCGTCAGTGGAGGCGTTGGAACCGAATGTTTCGTAGGAAGTGCAGGGATGTGGTGAAGTCCAAGTTCTTCTACTGGCTTGTCATCCTGATGGTGGCACTGAACACCCTCTCCATCGCCTCTGAGCACCACTTCCAGCCAGACTGGCTGACACGGGTGCAAGGTAAGCAAAGAGCCTAAGAGAGAAGGAGGGCCCAGGACACCCTGCTGCCCCAGAGACTTGTGTGAACTCCTGCAGTGAGTGCACAGCCACCCCGGCACAGCACAGAGGCTCTTAGACACACACACAGAGCCTACACTCAGTGTGTGCATGATCCTTGTTGCTACGCAGCTCACACTGTACTCTTAGGGACATGATCATGCACAAGTACTCTTAGGGACATGATCTTGCCTGGTGAACACACGCGGAGCGTGTGCATGGGCACCTCTGCACACGGGCACACACATTCATGCGTGCAGCCCCGCTGACTGCCCCTCCAGCCCCCACGCACACCCCGAGGCACACGGAGCACAGGTGTGCACACACACAGAGCTCAGCCCCACGCACAGCCCGCCCTGCCAGCACTCACGGGCACTGTGCAGCCGTGTGCTCACACTCCCAAGCGTGCAGGTGCACATCACCCTCTCATCTTCCTCTGGCGTGGTCCCCAAACACAGCAGCTCAGGGCTGGGTGGGCCAGAGGAGGGTGAGCAGCACTGCTCTCCTTCCCTGCCTGCCCAGCCGTGCTGGGGTTGAGGTCCCTGCTCTGACAGGCCGGATCTCCCACCCCAGACAATGCCAACCGCTTGCTGCTCGCCCTCTTTGTGGCCGAGATGCTGCTGAAGATGTACGCGCTGGGGCTGCGCCAGTACTTCATGTCGCTCTTCAACCGCTTCGACTGCTTCGTGGTGTGCTCGGGGATCCTGGAGACCATCCTCGTGGAGCTGGGCACCCTGTCCCCTCTGGGCATCTCCGTGCTGCGCTGCATCCGGCTCCTCCGCATCTTCAAGATCACCAGGTTGGGGAGGGAGCTGCGGGTTCTGGCGGCTCACGGTGCCCGGGCGTCACCCACAGTTCCTGGACAGCCCTGGCCCTGTTCCCAGGGGAGGCTGCAGAGGGGACAGCCCTGGCCCTGTCCCCAGGGGAGGCTGCAGAGTGGGCAGCGCTGGCCCTGTCCCCAGGGGAGGCTGCAGCGTGGGCAGCGCTGGCCCTGTCCCCAGGGGAGGCTGCAGAGTGGACAGCTCTGGTGGCTTCTGGGCAGGGGAACGAGGCCAAACTGGGGATTTGTCTCCAGGATTTGGTTTACTGGGAGCGGCGAGTAGGACAGGGCTGAGGCCCCACTCTAGCTCTGGGTTCTAGGCTGCTGTGAATGGGGGTGCTGTGGGCCAGGACTCCTAGCTCTTTGTGGCCCCAACCCACTGGGTGTTCCTCCCTCTTCGCCATCCTGCTCGCTGGTGCCCTGTGCAGGCAGCAGCGTTACCTTGCTTGTCACACCATGTCTGCAGCTTCATTTCTTCCTCCTGGAGCCTGCCTGGAGCAGTCCCAGAGCCCAGCCTGGGTCCAGAGTCCCCCTTGCTGGGCTGCTGGCACATGCCCTTGGTTGGTTTGGTTAGGTTCCCCATGCCTGCCTGCTCCTGCCCACAGCCTTCCCCACTCTTTCACCTCCCACATGCCCCTGTCTCTCCTCTCCCCAGGTACTGGACATCTTTGAGCAACCTGGTAGCTTCTCTGCTCAACTCAGTCCGCTCCATTGCCTCTCTGCTCCTCCTCCTCTTCCTCTTCATCATAGTTTTTGCCCTGCTGGGCATGCAGCTCTTTGGGGGCAAGTTTGATTTCGAGGACATGAAAGTGCGGCGCAGCACATTTGACAACTTCCCCCAGGCCCTCATCAGTGTCTTCCAGGTCTGGGGCTGTGGGAAGGGCAGCGGGGGGCTGGGGGTCTCAGCTGGGCTGTGGGTCTCCAGGCAGGAGTTAGGACTCAGGGGGATGTGGGTTTGTGGGTTTGAGATGACTCAGGGGAAAGGCAACTGGAGTCATGAGCAGTGGTTCAGGTTCAGGGCTGAGCAGAAAGGAGACTGTGGGGCTGGAGGGGCTGTGAAGATTTGGGGCTGGAGCCAGCAGGGTAGGATCAGTCTGTGGGGCTCTGTCATGCTCTGCTGTGGATGCTCTTGAGTCTTTATTACTGCTCTGCTCCCAGATCCTGACCGGAGAGGACTGGAATTCGATCATGTATGATGGGATCATGGCCTTCGGGGGCCCGTCCTTTCCTGGCATGCTGGTCTGCATCTACTTCATCATCCTCTTTGTTTGTGGGAACTGTATCCTCTGCCTGCAAAGCCAGGCCCAGGCACCCTGCACCCAGCCCCAGAGCATCAGCTGCACAGGACTGGGGAGGGGGGAAGCAGGGGCTTCCCTCAGAGTTCTGGTGCTTGCCTCAAGCTTTTCAGTTCTGAACAGCAGTGGAATAAACCGTGGGCTTCAGGGCTTGAACGGGTGGTGGCTGAAGGCTGGAGTCTGGAGGAAAGCTCATCTGGAGCAGGTCGGGATGTCTGGCAGGCAGAGATTCAGCCAGAGAGGGCAGCCAGCTCAGCACTCAGTGCCCCCGAGGGATGGACGCTGGTTAGGGATCACCAGCCAGGGTTATCATGAGGGCTGAGCTCCAGGAGGGTTTCTAAGGGCACCCTGGAGGCCATGGGTGGCTCTGGCCACATCCTCCAGACAGAAGCCGAGTCCATGTCCTTAGCCCTGCTCTCCCAGACATCCTCCTCAATGTGTTCCTGGCCATTGCGGTCGATAACCTGGCGGAGGCCGAGAGCCTGACCCTAGCCCAGAAGGCCAAAGCAGAGGAACGCAAGCGGCGGAAGATGTCCAGGTGAGCGCTGCCATCCCTGGCCTCGGGAGCTCCCAGACGAGGTGCCTGGGGGTGAGGGGACAGGGTGACCTTTCCCATGGCCCCTGCCCAGACTTCAGTTCCTGCTCTCCCCCTCTCTGCTTAGAGGTTACCCAGAGAAGTCTGAAGAAGAGAAGCAGATGCTGACAAAGAAACTGGAGCAGAAAGCAAAGGGAGAAGGGATTCCCACAACAGCCAAGGTCAGTTCTGGTGGAGGTGAGCCTTGGAGAGCTCCTGGGGAGGGCCCTGGCTCCTCCTCCCACCAGCCAGGATAGACAAAGGCTTGGAGCCAGCCTGGGTCTGGGCTCTTGACCAGAATTGCTCCTTGCCATAGCATCCCCTGGTGATGGGTGCTGTCAGTGATGGGGGCTCTCTGCACACGTTGCCCCGTGACACAGCTCCATTGCTGGGGATCCTTTTTCTCAGATCCATTTCCTTGCCCACAGCCAGTGGTCAGTGGCTGAGATGGCCTGGTGCACACCAGTGAGGAGTGGAGCAAAGCAAGGCAGCAGCATCCCAGATCTCCCTCATGCCCAGACCAGCACCCCCCATAGGCAAACCCCTCTGTTCAGCTGTGCCAGCTGCGTGCTGAGCTGCCCCTGAGAAGCACCTGGCCAGCAGCTACTTCCCTGTCCACTTTCCAGGGACGCCCTTAGAAACTCACACAGGAGTGGCTCCATCTCTTACTCCACCCCCAGCACATTTCCATGGCTCCAGGCTCTTGCCCAGCACACATTCCCCTTTCCCACCCTTGTTGCTTTGATGGCAGCATCCCCTCACCTCGTTCCAGCCCAGGCCAGCACTCCGTGTGCTTGGTGCTGCATGGGCCAAACGCAGAGCCATGCTTGTCCCACGTGGCTTCCAGGATGAGAGGGTCTGGCCAGCTGGCACGTGCAGCTGCACTTCCTCCTCCCTGTCTCTCCCTTGTTGCAGTTGAAAGTGGACGAATTTGAATCCAACGTCAATGAGATCAAAGATCCCTACCCTTCTGCAGACTTCCCAGGTAAGGCTTGTCCCTGGCAGGGCAGCAGGAAGGCTGAGGAGGCACTGCAGAGGGATGGTGTGAGAGGGGCAAATGTTGCTATAGGACACAAAATAACTGGCACTCACCCACTGAGCTGAGAAGAGCAAAAAGAGAGACGAAGTTTATTTTGTCTCGATATTTATACATTTCTCAATTCGACAAGGGATTGGAAGGATGGTGTTACTTCCTCTCCAACCTCACTGGACAAAAAGACTGTTCATCAAATGTTCTCTCATAATACAGGAATGATAACAAAAAAGAACAGTTAAGTAAATATTGGCTATTATTTACATAAAACTGTGAGAACTGTGACTCCAAACATACAAACATCAGAAGACTAAAAAAAAGAACAGGGCAACAAGCAAAGGATGTGGTGACCTTTCACCAGCCTAGGGGTGCTGAGGTCCCCCTGGCTCGCATCCCAGATCAGGGTCATGGGGTTGGAAGACTGTCCATAAGGTCATATTCCCTCTCCCACTTCGGATGATTCTTGTCTTTTCCCCTCTCATGGTCACCCTGCAGGTGATGATGAGGAAGATGAGCCTGAAATCCCCCTGAGTCCTCGGCCACGTCCCCTTGCAGAGCTACAGCTGAAGGAGAAGGCCGTGCCCATGCCTGAAGCCAGCTCCTTCTTCATCTTCAGCCCAACCAACAAGTAGGCACTGCCCCTTCTCCCTGCCCTGCAGGGCCTGGCATGGCCCGGGTGCCTCTGGCACCGACTGTCCTGTTAGTGCATGCCAGCCTGTTCTGAAGGGAACCAGCTCACAGACACCCTTCCATGCCCAGGGCCTTCCTGTCCTCGGGGTTTAGCCATACCCCTCTGCCAGGCTGCCGGAGTGGGAGCTGATGTCTCTCTGGCCCCTTGCAGCACCTCAAGGCACTTCTGTCCCTGGCAGGTTTCGGGTCCTGTGCCACAGGACTGTTAATGCCACCTGGTTCACCAACTTCATCCTGCTCTTCATCCTGCTCAGCAGCATTTCCCTGGCAGCTGAGGATCCCATCCGGGCCGAGTCCTTCCGCAACAAGGTGCCCGCGGAGATGTGGAGGGTTGGGATGGGTGGGAGAAACCTCATGGAGGCTCCCAGCTCCCCAGCAAGCAGGGACTTACTTGCCAGATGCTAAGCCTAGGCTGGGATTCCAGCCCTGCCCCTGGGAGGGCAGTGCCCTCTGGCAGGAGAGGCTGGATGTGCTTTCCATTCAGGGTGCAGCTGGGACAAGGTTTTACTGCTCCATGTCTCAGTTTACCTCTGGGTGAAGAGATCCACCCCACAGGCTGGGCAAGGTTATTTTGGTTTGAAACTGTGGTGACTTATTGGGGAAAGAGGCATCCTGTGAGGTGGCAAAATGGATCTTTGGTGTGTGCAGTGCCCTCGAGTGGTGCTGGCTGCAGCAGTGGGAGCCACAGCTCCTGTCCTGCAAGGTACCAATGGGTCTGGCTGGGACTGGGGGATCTCACGAGACAGCCTCCCAGGGCACTTGGGGGTTTTGGGCATTGGATGCTTTCAGGTGAATCAGGTCAAGCCTAACTCACCTGGAAAGGGAGAGCTTTGGCCCAGCTGCAGGTTGGATCATGCACTGGAGAAAATCAGCAAAGTTCAGGGGGAAAGGTTCAGGAGTCTTCTTGGTACTGGGTTTAGAGACTCTGTTGAGCTAGATGGCTTCCCCAGTCTACAGAGTGGACAATTCCAGGATGTTCGAACACACTGAAGCATTTCCCATATCACCCAAATCTCATCCAGTCCTGGTGTCTCTGTCCCCAGATTCTCGGGTACTTTGACATCGGTTTCACCTCTGTCTTCACAGTCGAAATCGTCTTGAAGGTGAGTCCTTCGCCCCACGGTCCTGCCACGAGCATGGCCTGGCACGTAGGTCTAGACTGCTGTGGCCATGGACACTCACACTCTTTAGGCATTCATGCTCCTGAAGGTCTCAGTAAGGAGGAACTTCCAGCTGATCCTCCCCGAGAGTTCCTTCCTGCAGTCTGGGTGGTGTGTGACCTGTCCCAGAGGCCGTGCGTCCTCTCCAGTCTGGGTGGTGTGTGACCTGTCCCAGAGGCCGTGTGTCCTCTCCAGTCTGGGTGGTCTGTGACGTGTCCCAGAGGCCGTGTGTCCTCTCCAGTCTGGGTGGTGTGTGACCTGTCCCAGAGGCCATGTGTCCTCTCCAGTCTGGGTGGTCTGTGACGTGTCCCAGAGGCCGTGTGTCCTCTCCAGTCTGGGTGGTCTGTGACGTGTCCCAGAGGCCGTGTGTCCTCTCCAGTGGGGTCAGGCAGCCAAGCCAGCTGTGCTGTGACACGGGGACACATCAGCCACGGCGCCAGCATTTCCATTCTGATGTGCCATTAAAAAAAAGAGAGAACGAGAAAGCAGTGAAAACCTGTGGACAGAAGTGGCAATCCAGGCTGCTGCCACGTGTTCCACTCCGAGTGTCTTTACTGTTCTCTTCTTTAATTTGCTGACTGACTGGGAGGGTTTTGTCTCCAGCCAGTGCTGCACAGAGGATTTCCTCCTAAATTCATCTTCCTGCCTGGCTGCAGAGGTCTGAGCAGGACAGGGAGCTATGAGAACTCCCTTGTGCCTTGTCCACCCTTTCCCCTATGGAGGGACCATGCCCCTGAGCCCTGCCCGGCCTCTTTCCTGACTCCTTCTGCTCCCCAGATGACAACCTACGGTGCTTTCCTGCACAAAGGCTCCTTCTGCAGGAACTCCTTCAATATCCTCGACTTACTGGTGGTCGCTGTCTCCCTCATCTCCATGGGAATCGAGTAAGCACCTCCATGTGCCACAGCGTGGGCACTGGTCCCTTCAGGCTGGTGGGGCAGCTGGGGATGGTGGGCGGAGGAGGAGCAGCCAGCCCAGTGTGTCCGTAATGTCATGTTTAGGGGACATGGACAACTGCCCATGAACTCCTTGAGTGCCAAAGGTCAAGGAGGTGAAAGGACACTCCTTGAGTGTCAAAGGTCTATGGGCAGAAATTCAGTTTGGATCTGCTTTCTCCAGCTGCCAGCGTCACTTGGCCTTACGTGGGGTGATGGCCGGTGACGTCCGCGTGTCTCTGCCATCCCTTGTCCCTCACTGCTGGCCCCAGCCTGCCCTCCGTGGCTGCTTGGTGGGGCTGTGCCAACCTGGCCTGGGCAGGGAAGTCGCCCCATCTCAGCTGTGCCTTCCTCCCCAGGTCCAGTACCATCTCTGTGGTGAAGATCCTCCGGGTGCTGAGGGTGCTGAGGCCTCTGCGGGCCATTAACAGGGCCAAGGGGCTGAAGGTAAGCGAGAGGCTGGGACGGGGGGACCTCCTCCCGTGGCAGTCCTACCATGGGGGTATGTGGCAGGCGTCCTGCCCTGTTCCCAATTCCCACCGCCCATGTGTGGAAGGGGTCTGCCCAATCCCTCTGCTCTTGGCAGGTTCCCACTCTTCCTGGAGTGGGAGGGTGTGGGACACAGAGCGGGGGCTTGCCCCAAATGTGGCCACACCTGCCCTGTCCTTCACCTCCGCAGCACGTGGTCCAGTGTGTGTTCGTGGCCATCAAGACCATCGGTAACATTGTGGTTGTCACGACGCTGCTGCAGTTCATGTTTGCCTGCATCGGAGTTCAGCTCTTCAAGGTGAGCCCCAGGTGGGCAGGACGGGCCTTCTGCTCGAGCACATCCTGGACATCACCTTGGGGCTGGTGCCTGCGGGTGCTGGGGTCAGCACGGGCCGTGCTCCCCATGCTCTGGGAGGGGACCCGCCTGCTCCAGGCCTGGCAGGGAGAGGAGGGCAGGGAGCACCCAGGGTGCTGTCAGGTCCTGCAGCTGTAAAGGGGCCGACTACCTTGCCTCACTTGTGCCTCAGCTTCCTCTTTCTAAGGCAGCAGGTGCTTCTGACTGATGTCCCCTGCATTTTGGTTGTGAAGGGTTTCCTTTCTCACGGCACCACTCCTGCTCTCTGGGCCTCGGCTGCTCTAAGGCAGAGCTGGCCCTGGCTGAGCTCAGTTTTGTTCTAATAACTGAGCTTAAACTCCGAGCCAACGTGGGGAGAGCTTCCAGGATGCCCAGCAGACTGAGCAGACCTGTCAGCATACCTTAGCTTTTAGTCAATTCTCTGGTTACAGCTTTCTTCCCTATTTTCCAGACCCCCAGACAGGGTGAGCTAGGTAGGCCTCAGCTCAGGGCTGTAGAAGGTTTGTTCCCATCACCAGGCAGCATTTCTTGATCTCAGCCTGGGATTCCCCCAGGCCTGCCATGACTGGAAAGCCCTTGTGAGCTGGGCTGTGTTGGCAGGCACAGTGGGGAGGCCAGCGACGGCGGTGGGTGAGGGCTGGAGGCTGCATGGAGGTGCTGAGGGCTGGGAAAAAGTCACAGCTCCCCAGGGCTTCTGAAGTCAAAGCAACGCCACGGCCACTTCTGGTCTCTGTTGAATGCAGGGCAAGTTCTACAGTTGCTCAGACCCGTCCAAGCTGACGGAGAAGGAGTGCAGGTAAGAGCTCTCTGCAGCTCCCAGGTGGGCAGTGGGCAGGGATGGGAGCTGGGGGGGATGTGGTGGGGAATCCTCGTGTTCCTGCGTGGGAATGTTGCACCCAAAAAGTGGACCTGAGGTGTTGTCGTGTTCTCCCTCACCCTGGGGTGAACTGGAACCAGCACAGGGCTGTCCTCCCCTCCCAGGGACCGAGGAGGCCCAGGCCAGTGCTGCAGCCCGTGGGCTGAGGGGGGCCCTGGCAGTGAGCACTGTGTCCCTTCTGCTGCAGGGGTCAGTTCATCAACTACGTGGACGCAGACCCCACGCAGATTGAGGTCCAGGATCGGGTCTGGATGCACAGCAACTTCCACTTCAACAACGTCTTCTCAGCTATGATGTCACTTTTCACGGTCTCCACCTTCGAGGGCTGGCCAGAGTGAGTCTGTGCTGAGGGAGCAGGGCACTGCCCTGGGCCTTGGCCAGGGTGCAGAAAGGAGAGCACAGGTTGAGAAGCAGGACCAGCCACCCTGGCAGTGGCTGTGGAGTTGGCAAGGTTACCCAAGCAGCCCTGTCCCACCGCTGCTGGATGTCCCTAAAGCTCTCCGTAACCTTCAAGAGGAGACGTGGTCTTTCCCTACCAATCAGGATTTCTGTTGCCTCGATTTCCCTCCTGTAGGCTGCTGTACATGGCCATTGACACCAACGCTGAAGATTCAGGCCCTATCTACAACTACCGGGTGGAGATTGCAATATTCTTCATCATCTACATCATCCTCATTGCCTTCTTCATGATGAACATCTTTGTGGGCTTTGTCATCGTCACCTTCCAGGAGCAAGGGGAGAACGAGTACAAGAACTGTGAGCTGGACAAGAACCAGGTAATGGGGCTGCTGGAACAGGGTGAGGAGGACCGGCCCTGGGTCTGGTGCTGCTGGGGCTGGTTTGGGTCAGCCCTTCTTTGTGGTGACACTGCTGACACAGATGAGTTGCACCTGCCCCAGGTCTGTTTGCTGCTGGGGCAGGGCCAGCTGGACCCATGTCTAGCATGAAACAAGCCTTCTGAGGGAAGGGCAGAGGGGCCCAGAAACAGGGAAGGGACCTCCCTGGGCAGGCAGGGTGCCCAGAGGGAGCTGGAGCAGAGGGTTGTGCCCCGTTCTGGGCTCCCCAGCACAAAAGCAACGTGGATGTACTGGAGCGAGTGCAGCAAAGGGCCACCGAGGTGGTGGAGGGTCTGGAGCATCTCAGGAGTCAAGTCTGGTGTTGAGAAGGCTCACAGGAATCTTACCTGTGGGTATAAACACCCGGGGGAGGGTACAGAGGAGACTGAGCCAGGCTCTTGTCAGTCGTGCCCAGTGACAGGAAAAAATGCAATGGACACAAACTGAAGAAAACAGGAAATTCCATTTAAACATTAGAAAAGCCCTTTTTTTGTGGTGGTGGTGGTCAAGCACTGGAACAGGTTGCCCAGAGAGGCTGTGAAGCCTCCATCTTTGGAGCTGTTCAAAAGCCAACTGTCCTGGGCAGCATGCTGCAGTTGGCCCTGCTTTGGGCAGGAACCTGTGCCTAGACCAGCTCCAGAGGTACCTTCTGCTGCCAGCCCTTCTGTGATGCTGTCATGCCGTCCTTCTGGCTGGGGACAGCAAGGCTGAAAGCAGCAGAGAGCAGAGGCATTGGCAGAGGATGTGGGACAGGCTGGGGAGGACACTGGGCAGGGCTGGCTGCTGGCCCAGGAGTGCTGTCACACTCCTGCACTGAGGCAGCACGGGCAGCTTGGGCTGGGGGTGCCAGGGGGGTGTGAACCACCCAGAAACCCAGCAGAGATGGGCTGCTGGGGAGGGACAGGCCCGTGCAGCCATCTCAGAGCCCCCTTCACCCCTGGTTCGTGCCATGTCTGCAGGGTGCTCTAAGCTGGTCCTGAGAGACCCTGGGGAAGGGCTGGGACAAGCAGGCAGGCTCTGGGCTGGAGGGGTCGGGCCAAGGGCAGCATGGCCATCTTTGGAGACAAAAGAGGACTTTGGAAACTTGCCCTGTGTGGGTGCTGGGGGGTGTTTTTGCAGGAAGCACAGCACTTACGTGCCCCACTGCTGTACCTGGCCCGTGTGGTGGGGCTGGGGGAGAAGGGCAGCCCAGCTTGGCCCCGGGGGGATGTGCAGCATTGCTGGTGGTGCCGAGCGAGTGCCCTGCAGTGGGATCACCCCTGCCCTGCCTGCCTGCCTCCCTCCCCAGCGCCAGTGCGTGCAGTATGCGCTCAAGGCTCGCCCGCTGCGCCGCTACATCCCCAAGAACCCCTCCCAGTACAAGATCTGGTACGTGGTCACCTCCTCCTACTTCGAGTACCTCATGTTCTTCCTGATCCTGCTGAACACCATCTGCCTGGGCATGCAGGTAAGGGCACAGGGTGCTGGAGGGGTGTCTGGCAGTGCACAGGCTGGCTCAGCCCTGGATCCCTGAGAGAGCCTGCGGACAGGGGGTGTTTGCTTATGGTATGATAGAGGCAAAATGGGGCTGGCGGGATGGCCAGAGAAGGGAGGCTTTTCTCTTCTCTGGGAGGGAGCCCAGAGAAGGGGCTGCAGGGGGGAAATCTCCTTTTTGCTGAGCCGTAGGCCTGACTGTGGGAGGGGGCTCTGCATCCAGCACACACCTCTGAGCTCACAGTGGAGGCTGGATTTGCCGTCAGCTGATGGCTCCTTCTGCTTTATCCTCAGCATTACAACCAGTCTGCAGAAATGAACTACGTCTCAGACATCCTCAACGTGGCTTTCACCATCCTCTTCACCCTGGAGATGGTCCTCAAGCTCATGGCCTTTAAAGCCAAGGTGAGAGAAGAGCATGATCAGCATGGAAAGCAGGCCAGGCCAGGGCATCTGTTTATCCTGCATTTGGCATCTCTTGAGGACAAGCACCCCTAGCCCTGCAGCTCCAGAGAACTTCTCCTTGCGAGACCCTTAGGGACCCCCATGCGCAGGACCCTGGAGTTTCTAGAAGGACTGCTGCTGGCCATTATTCCCATCTTCAGGGTCATAGCTCTGGCCATCCTGATCCACCCTCCTCATTTCACTCTATTGCAAGACAGGACCATATAACCGAGCAGAGGGTGCCAGGTCTGGCCACCATCCCTTCTTCTGAGGGTCGGAGTCACTGAAGAATCTTCTGTACCCCTTCCTCTGGGCTCCAGCATCTGTGTCCTCCCTGACTTACACCCTTGCACGTTCACTCTTCTTTGGCTCCTCCCTGACAGGGCTACTTTGGAGACCCCTGGAACGTCTTTGACTTCCTCATAGTGATTGGCAGCATCATCGACGTCATCCTCAGCGAGATCGACGTAAGTGCTGGGGGCTCGGGCACAGGGGTGTCCCCAGCCAGGGCTGCCCTGTAGTGCCTGCCCTGGATGGTCCCAGCTCTGCAGGGGGATGGGGACCTCTCCTCTCTCCCTGCTCTGCCTGGTCCTGAGGAGGGACAAGCCAGGATCAGCACATGGCATGAGTGCATGGAGAGCACAGCTGTGGCCTGTGGAGCACTGAGGCACTATTCAAACATCCCCAGCTGCCCAGCATGTCACAATTCCCCCTCCCCTCTGGTCTCCTGAATCTGTAGGCTCTGGAGTCCCATGGAAAACAGTCTCTCAGGACTAGCCCATGAGCAGCAGGCTGCGTGCCAGCCCCTGCCCCACTCCCCTGTGCATGCCTGGGCTGGCATCCACACAGCCAGCCTCAGATCAGTGCAGGTGGGAGGAGAGGGGCTCCCACAGCTCGCTGTCCCCACAGGACTCTGCTGGCCCGTGGGAACGATCAGACACATCAGATTTCAGGACATTTGCTTTGTGCATGTCCCTTAGCCCAGTGGCCAGCACACATACACACCCAGGTGGTGCATGTGTGCCTGTGTGACCCCCAGACATCTCTGCGGGAGCTCTGCACCCTGTAACCCGTGGGGCTGGTGCCCCGGGCAGTGCCTGGATGGTGAGTGCTCTGCTGGGAGCATTTTCAAAGCAGTGCTAGGAAGCCAGCATGGCCCTGCCTTCCAGAGCACGGGGACACCCACACCTGTGTCTGGCCCTGAAAATGCCCCCCTGCCATGGGCGGTGTGTGCTTCGTTCAGCACCCTGATGGCAGCTCCAGGAGCAGCTGTGGAACGGGTAGATGATGGATTGACCCTCTCCAGTGACTCGGCAGTGCCTCCTCAAAGGGGCAGGGCTTGCCAGCCCCACTGCCCTGCAGGGCTGGCTCTGGCCCTGCTGCTGCCACTGCCACCCCTGCACAGGGTCACCTTCAGATGTTCTCTATGCAGGAAGGTGAGGTTTCCAGAGACCCTTGGGAGCAGTCAGCGTCTTCTCTGTAGGGTGGTCCAGGCCTCACAGGGCTGGGATGAGAACAAAGCATCCTCCTTCCTCCCGTGAGAGCCCCGTGCCCCTTTCTGCACAGTCCTGCCCATCAGGACAGCCATCCTCTGGCCTCTGGGCTTCTCAGCCCTCATGAGCTCCTGGATTTCATGCCAGTGCCAACAGCTTTCATCTGTCATCAGCTCCTCCTCGTCCTTGCCCACCAGCTCCCTGCACCTGTGGCTTGGTTTCCTGCCGGGTCTCCTTCCCCAGCCTGCTGTCACTCACAGCTGAAGTTCCAGGGGTGCTCAAGGCCCTGGACTGGACAGTGGCTTTCAGTCCCTGTGGAGCAAGAGACCACTTGGCACAGATACCGAGATCCTACTGTCCTTGGCTGAGGGTCCATGGGGACAGACCACAGGCTCTGGGAGGAGCCTGGTGCCCTGGCTGGGCTGGCAGGGACTGGGCCAGGTGCTGTGCTCTGTGTGCAGCGGAACTGTTGGCAGCAGCAGGGCTGTGCAGAAGGCCAGGCAGAGTTTTGGGAATGTTCTATGTGTCCTGAGCTTCCTAGGTCCTTTCCCCCGGGTCTGTGTGCAGGAGCACTAAGAGCACTGGTCTCCTTCCCCAGCCCCCCGAGATCCTCAGGGACCTCTGTCACAGCCAGCCCTGCTCTGGCACTGTTCTTCCATGTCCCCTCGGGGCTGTCTTACCTTTCCCAGTGTGCTGTCTTTTCATTTCCCACACCTCTCCCAGCACTGCCAAGTGTTTCTCAGACATCTGGTGACATGCAGGGGGTTGGGATTAGGGTTAGGAGGCATGGAGAGAGGGGTGGGGGCAACCTCACCTTCCCTTCTGGTAAGTCTTCCTGCTAAGAGGTCAGCACAAGGTGGGTCTGTCCCCTCTCGTCCCCTGCAGCTGTTTGCAGCCATGGCACCCACCACAGCTCCCCTGGGGGGCTGCACTCTCATCTCCCTCTCCCTCTCCCTCTCCCTCTCCCTCTCCCTCTCCCTCTCCCTCTCCCTCTCCCTCTCCCTCTCCCTCTCCCTCTCCCTCTCCCTCTCCCTCTCCCTCTCCCTCTCCCTCTCCCTCTCCCTCTCCCTCTCCCTCTCCCTCTCCCTCTCCCTCTCCCTCTCCCTCTTCCTCTCCCTGTCCTGTCCTGTCCTCTCCTCTCCTCTCCTCTCCCTCCCTTTCCCTCTCCCTCTCCCCTCCCAGATCCCCATGGCCCTTCACTCCCTGTCTGGGGTCCCCCAGATCCTGGGGGTTTTGGGAGGTCTGAGGGAAGCAGGGATGGCTGACAGTGCTACCCCAGGCTCTGGAATGTGGGAGACGGGCGTGCTCCTGCTGCTGCCTTGCTCCTGTCCCTGCCCTGGGAGCTCAGCCCCTGGCAAGGGCCAGCCCCCAGAGCCTACCCAGCCCCCCAGCTGCTGGCTGGGACCCCGAGAATGAACCTGGGCTGAGCAGGGGGCACAGGGGCTGGGCCACCCCAGCAAGAGTCAGGGGTTGGTGTTGGGTGCCCCTGCCCCAGTGTCCCAGGCTCCCTGCAGAGAGGAGCGTGTCTCGGGCTGCCTTTGAGGAGCCTCGGGGGCTGCCTGCTGCCCACCCCTGGGACTGCCAGTCTGGGTGCTCACTCCAAGCAATCCTGCACCAGTGTGGCCTTGGTGGCCGTGCTGGGAGCAGCCTGGCTTGCTGCAGAGGAGCCGTGTGTTGGCTGAGGAGGTCAGCTGCCTCCAGGTCCCGAGGCAGCAGAATTCCTGAGGTTTGGCCCACTCGTCCTGCCCCTTTGAGGGAGTGTCACAGCAGGTGAAGGGCACAGGGGTGGGTGAGCCCCTCATGGTCTCTGTGTTTCCTTGCTCACCCAGGTGCTGCCTCTGCCTGCCAAGGTCACACCACCTTGTCCCTGGGCCCGAGGGATGGAGGGGCTCTGCCTGCCCTTTGCTGTTCCCCTCCTCTTCTCCCCAGTTTCCCTCTTACTCTTTCTTCTGTGTCCGTGTCATCTTCTTGTGTAACCACCCCTCCCTCCCTCCCTCCCTGTCCTTCCTGCCTCCCTTGTGCTGACTCTCTTGTTCTCTTGACAGACTATTCTTGCACCCAGTGGCGGATTGTACTGCCTCGGCGGAGGCTGTGATGGCATTGTAAATATCAGCTGCATGTGCCTGCCGTGCCCCCCGCTCCTCTCTGCCCGTGGCCAGCGTTTGCATGAGCCCTGCACATCCCTGAGGCACACCAGACCCGGCTGTTGTCTCTGGGGTGTAGCTCTGCCCTCTCTGAGAGGGATTTGGGATAACAGCCCACCCACACAGACACCCCTTCCCACCCGGAGAGCTGCAGGGCTGTTCCCCAGCCCTCCTGGGCCCATCTGAAAGCCCGGCCCTGCCCTTCACCATCCCATCCCCTGGAACTGCCGTATGGGAGCACCTTTCCAGCTGTAGGGCAGGAAAGCCAGCCCTGGTCCTCCTGCCCATCGCCCTGGTCCTCCTGCCCATCGCCCTGGTCCTCCTGCCCATCACCCTGGTCCTCCTGCCCATCGCCCTGGTCCCCCTGCCCATCGCCCTGGTCCTCCTGCCCATCGCCCTGGTCCCCCTGCCCATCGCCCTGGCTGCCAAGGCCTGGAGGGATGCAGCCTCTGACACAGTTAGCCACAGAAATGGCTGAAGGGGCCATCCCTGCACTGTGTCTTCCCCCAGAGCTGGCTGTGTCCCCGGGGTGCAGCCCAGTGTCCCGGGGGCTGAGTGAGCCAAGCCCTGCGCTGGTGGCCAAGGACCACCGAGGGGGTGCAGGGGCAGTGGGGTGTCCTGGGTGGGTCTGCAAACGGGGAGGGGGCTGAGTGTGGGGTGCCACGGGCCAGAGCCTCTTCCCAGGGCCCTGGTGCTGGGAACTGCAGGGTGTGAGCTGGTCTGGCAGGACTCTGCCCAGGTCCCAGTGGTGGGGATGTGGTGCCCTGGGGCTGGCAGGATGCTCCTGACCACTGCACTCACTGGATGGGCACGAGGCACTGGGAGAGTGAGAGGCCAAAGAAAGTGGTGGGAGAGGAGATGGGAGTTTTTTCAGTGCAGCCCTGGGAGCTCAGAAGTGTGATCCTGAGGAAAGTGGAGCTGCTGGGAGGGGTATTTACAGCTGGATTTTGTTGCCCTGAGATAGCTGGGAGTGGGTGGCCTGAGTGATGGGAGTGAGAGGGATCCAGTGGCAGCAGTAAAGCTCTGGGAGGCTCAGGGGGCAGTGGGAAAAGCATCCCAAGCAGTGACAGAGTGCAGACAGACAGTGCCAGGAGGGTCTGTGCCAGGAGGGCTCCTGGTGGCAGAGACTGTGGCTATGGCTGAGGCTGTGCCATGCTGGAGCTATCAAGGGCACAGGTGACCAAGCCCCCAGCACCTCCAACCCCCACTGTTAGGTGCTCCCAGACAAACCCTGCTCCTTTCAGGCCAGGAGCCATGCCTCTTGGCTCACCCCTGCCTGCCCACTCTGCCCTGAACCCCTGGGAACCTGTTCACCCCTTCAAGGGGGATACCCACAGGGAGGAGGCATCACTGCGCAGCCGGGTGACACTGGGCTGCACCCCCCAGAGACCTCTCTTCAGTCCCTCCTTTGGTTAAAGTCCTGCTGGAACATTCTCAAAACAGCCCCTCTCTGCTTAAACAGCTGTCATTAGCCTTTCCTGTGCCTGGTGCCCACCTTACACCTCACCCTACAAATACAGGAGGTGCTGGGCAAGAGCCTGGTGGGACTAAGCCTGTGTGTGGTGGCCCTGTGACCCTCACAGCTCTCCCAGTCCCTGTGGCAGCATGTCTTCCTTCCTGCAGTATCCCAGTGTCAAGGGTGTGAGCATGGGGGCCTGGGGAGATGAGATCCCTGGGGAGATGAGATCCCTGGGGAGATGAGATCCCTGGGATGATGAGATCCCTGGGGAGATGAGATCCCTGGGATGATGAGATCCCTGGGAAGATGAGATCCCTGGGGAGATGAGATCCCTGGGGAGATGAGATCCCTGGGAAGGCTGGAGGGAGAAGTGCCAGGGGAAAAGCACCAGCGCATCTTTGCAGTCTGATCCTGGTGTGCAGGCAAGGGCTGTGGGGACCATGACTGGTGCCTGGGGGTGGGATCTCCTCACCCTTCCTCACCCCAGGACCTGGACCCCCCTGCCTCGAGAGCCCAGAGGCTTCAGCACTCCCTGTGCTGCAGCTGCTGTGCTCTGCCTGCAGGACGATGACAACTCCCGCGTCTCCATCACTTTCTTCCGGCTGTTCCGGGTGATGCGTCTGGTGAAGCTGCTGAGCCGGGGTGAAGGTGTCAGGACCCTCCTGTGGACCTTCATCAAGTCCTTTCAGGTCTGTCAGGAGCAGTGCTCCCCTCCCAAACACACGCAGGCCCGGGGCTGGCAGCAGTGGCCGATCCTCAGGCTGGCAGCACGAGCAGCCTGTCCTCACCGGGCAGAGGAAAAAGCTCCAGTGCTGGCAGGCTGCTGACCTCAGGCTGGGCCGGGGGCTTGTGGTGTGTAGAACACTGCCCATGTGGGGGGAAGGTGTGTGGGACAGCACTGAGTGTGTCAGAGCTGGGCCAGGGGCGGGCAGGACCTGCCTGGGCCCGTTTGTCCTGGTCCCAGGGCTCTGCAGGTGGGTACCCAGGGCACGCTGCAGCATCAGCTCACAGCCCTGGCCTGGGCACTGCCCTCAGCCCTGGGCAGCCCTGGGGTGTGCTGAGCCTCTGTCCAGCCACAGAGACCCCGCAGGGGCTGCCATCAGCCTCCCGTGGGTGAGAGCCACAGACAAGGGGCCAGCAGGAGGGTGGTGAGAGGAGCAGCTCAGCTGTCCCTCCCCACACAGGGACCCTGATGCTGGCCTCCTGCAGCACCTCCAGGGCCGAGCCCAGTCCCTGGGTCGTGTCTCACACAAGCCATGGTCCTCTTGCCTTAGGCTCTGCCATATGTGGCCCTGCTGATCGTGATGCTTTTCTTCATCTACGCCGTGATTGGGATGCAGGTGAGGGGCAGGGGGGTGGGAATTGGTCTTTGTCAGATGCCCTGAGCCTGGTGGCACCTGGGGAGGTGGGACAGGGAGGGACTGGTTCCTCTGCCAGGCCCTCTCTGGGACTTTGCCCACGATGGGACCTGATGTTTACCCTGGTCTGCAAGGATGTTTGCCACCCCAGCAGCCACCCACCCCTGGGCTTTAGCCAGGGCAGCTGAGGCACAGGGCAAAGAGCACGGGGGGAGTCAATGGCACCACCCAGACACACAGGCACCAGTGCAGACACACAGACACACCAGGCACCTTGTCTCCTTGGCCCAGGTGAAGTGCAGCTCTAGTCAGGGGTGTTTCTGCACTGGCTGGAATGTCCAAATAGCTTCTAAGCCCCACAGCACCCACACCCCAATCTCAATCTCTTTTGGGGAGGCCCAAAGCTGAATAAACAAGAGGAAGGGGAGCTCAGGCACCAGAGGTGCTCTGGAGGGTGGTCGGTGCCCGAGAAAGGATGGCACCCTGGAGACCTCACTCTGTGACTTACAGATGTTTGGGAAGATCGCCATGGTGGACGGGACCCAGATCAACCGAAACAACAACTTCCAGACCTTTCCACAAGCTGTGCTGCTGCTCTTCAGGTCAGTCTTGTCCTGTCGTGTAAGCAGCTCCAGAAGGGAGCTGGGCTCTGAGCCTGTGGGAATGCCCAGCTTGGAGGGAGGGAGGACCAGCACTGCAGTAGCTGGTTTCTTTTTGTGTCCCACAGAAAAGTCTCCTGCAGCAATGGGAGCATTTCAGGAGAGGGTGTGGGTTAGCCTGGTGTGGCTGGGCTGCTGAAGAGAGGGGCATTTTGGGGTTGCTATTCTGAATATTTCCTTCCCAGCCTGGATTTTAATTTGTGAATTGTGAGGAAACTCATGGGAAGCAGGAGCTCAGCCCAAGGCTTTCCTTGACTCCAGACACTTTTTGAATCTCTTCGGTGGCCCTACAGCAGCAAGCCCAGAATCCTGACTGCTCCTTTCCCAGCAGCTTCCCATTCCCGGGCGCTGCCCTGGCCTCAGCCCTCCCTGCACGCCCAGCTCCTGCCCAGCACAGGCAGGGCCCAGCAGCTGTCCCCTCTTGGCAGGTGTGCCACCGGCGAGGCCTGGCAGGAGATCCTGCTGGACTGCAGCTACGGCCGGCGCTGCGACCCCGAGTCGGACTACGCCGAGGGCGAGGAGTACACCTGTGGCACCGGCTTCGCCTACTTCTATTTCATCAGCTTCTACATGCTCTGTGCCTTCCTGGTACGCTGGCTCCCATAGGGCCCCTCTGGCACCCCTGTCCTGCCTGTGGTGTTGGTAGCCGTGTGTCCCATGGCGTGAGCCCACAGCTCCTGGGGACAGCATCCCCCAGCCCACCCACCCAGCCATGCTGGACACTGGCACTGCACGCCTGGGGGAGCCAGGATCCCCTTTTAGTTTCTTCCCACGGCCTCGGTGTGCTTCCAGATGTGTTTGTGTTGGCCTTTGCCGGGGTGGAGAGGGCCAGGATGCCGATGTGCCTGTCCTTTCACGGGCCCTGCTCGAGCAGAGGGTCCCCTTTGCATGGGGAGACCCTCCCTGGGCATCCTCTGATTCCAGGAGATCCCAAGCCCCCTCTGCTCCAGAGCACATCCTCCTGTGTTTTCATGCTGCTGCCTGGGTCTCTCTCCCCTCACTGGGTCCTTCCCGTCCGTCCCTCTGCCCTCAGATCATTAACCTCTTCGTGGCTGTCATCATGGACAACTTTGACTACCTGACGCGGGACTGGTCCATCCTCGGGCCCCATCACCTGGACGAGTTCAAACGGATCTGGGCTGAGTACGACCCCGAGGCCAAGTGAGTGCCGGTGGGCGAGCGTGGAGAGGGTGTTCCTGCAGTGGGAGCCCTGCGGGGCAGGGTGGGCTGTGGCACTGCCTAGGAGTTAGGTTCCAGCATCTCAGAGGTGGATGTGGGCTTGACAGAGTCTGATAAAAGCCATCAGGATATTTGGGAACGTAAGTTTCCTCTTCATCCATCTGTGGGGAGGCTGCCAACTCTTCCCACACCTCTCCCTGCTCCCCGCTGCCACAGGGAGCATCTGCCTACCCCAGGGGGAGCACAGGGAAGGGCAGGGATTTCCCAAGTGCAGAAACCTGGGGCAGATCCCAGGGATGAGCCCCCAGAGCACCCCCCAAGCCACCATCAGGCAGGTGTGCTGCCTCACTGCCTCACTGCTGTGTTCCCTCCGCAGGGGCAGGATCAAACACTTGGATGTGGTGACTCTGCTGAGGCGTATCCAGCCTCCCCTGGGCTTTGGGAAGTTCTGCCCACACCGTGTAGCTTGCAAGGTAAGAGGTGAGGGGGTGACAAGGTGTGTGAGCGCAGGGATGTGTCTGGGAAAACACAATAAAGACGCTCTCACACCTGCCAGGTTCAGCAGAAAGGAGGGGAAAGACTACTTTATTGACATATGTCACATTCTTATACAATTCCCAACTCCACAAGGGATTGGAGAGCCTGTCACTTCCTTCTCAATCCCACTGGAGAAAAAGGATGCTCATCAAAGTTCTCTTATCACAAAAGGAATGAAAAACAGAAAATACCGTTAAGTAAACATTGGCTATTATTTACATGAAACTGTGTGAAGAAGAATTTCTGACTCCAAGGTTAAAACAGAAGGCTTAGCAAAACCCAGGGCAACACAGGGACACCTTCCCCGAGCTGTCACTGTGTTCTCCCGGGAGGCTGGGAGTGACAGCCCAGCCAGCTTCCCAGCACCATGGCTCACTCTGCTCCGACCTCTCCTTTCAGTGGAGGGGTGTGTTCGGGGGGCAAGGAGAGGTGCTACTGATGTGGTTCAGGCTCCCGAAGAGCAGGACGTACCTGTGCTCACCTGCTGCCTCGCAGGTGTGGCACTGCAGTGCTCCGTACAGGGACTGCCAGGCCTCACCTCTGCAGTGGGGAGCCGGGCCTGAGTGTGTGGCCGTGCCAGCTGGGCTGCACAGCTTGTTTCCAAGAGCTGGTAGTGCTTAGGGAGCAGGAAACCCCGACTTTCTTGGCAGGAATGAGCTTTTCCTGGCTTAGCTCCTTCTGAACAAACCCAGGGCCTGTGTGGGGCTCGTGTGTAACATGCACGGGCAGGAGCTCAGGCACTGGTGTCACCCCTCCTGGGCTTTGGGCAAATGCATCAGATTTGATCCCCAGACTGCTCACAGCAGCCTGGAACGTGTTTTGGAGCGGGGAGCACAATGCAAAATGACTCCTGTCTCTCTGAAAGCAGCTGGGGGATTCAGCCTGGGGAAGAGGGAGCTCAGAGGGACCTCCTGGCTCTCTACGGCTCCCTGCCAGGAGGCTGAAGCCAGCTGGGAGTCGGTCTCTTCTCTCAAGTAACAAGTGGCAGTCCAAGAGGAAGCAGTCTCAAGCTGCACGATGAGAGGTGTTGGGTGGATATTAGGGAAAATTTNAATGCAAAATGACTCCTGTCTCTCTGAAAGCAGCTGGGGGATTCAGCCTGGGGAAGAGGGAGCTCAGAGGGACCTCCTGGCTCTCTACGGCTCCCTGCCAGGAGGCTGAAGCCAGCTGGGAGTCGGTCTCTTCTCTCAAGTAACAAGTGGCAGTCCAAGAGGAAGCAGTCTCAAGCTGCACGATGAGAGGTGTTGGGTGGATATTAGGGAAAATTTTTTCACCAAAAGATTGGTTAGGCCCTGGGACAGGCAGTCCAGGGCAGTCGTGGGTCACCTCCCTGGAGGGATTTAAAAGCCACGTGGATGTGGCACTTGGGTACATGGTTTTTCTGGTGGCCTTGGCAGTGCTGGGGGAATGGTTAGACCTGATGACCTTACAGATCTTTTCCGACCTAATCAATTCTGTGATTCCATTGTTTTCCCCCGTGGCACCCATGCCCCTGTAGGTTATTTCCCCTGGCTCTACCCACACTTTGCCCTGGTTCAGTGGCCTGAGATGAGAGATCCCCCTGCCTCTGGCAGCTGTGGCAGCAGGGGTGGTGCAGAGCCCCTGGGCCAGGGCAGGGAGGGCTGGGAGGGCTCTGTGCCCTGAGCAGAGCCCCTGGTCCAGGGCTGGCAGGGCTAGGAGGGCTGGGAGGGCTCTGTGCCCTGAGCAGAGCCCCTGGGCCAGGGCAGGGAGGGCTGGGAGGGCTCTGTGCCCTGGGCAGAGCCTCTGGCCAGGCCAGGCCCTGGGTCTGGGGGCTGCCAGCCCTCCCTGGCTCACCAGTGCTGGTTTGCTGTGCAGCGCCTGGTGTGCATGAACATGCCCCTGAACAGCGACGGCACCGTCACCTTCAACGCCACCCTCTTTGCGCTGGTGAGGACGGCTCTCAAGATCAAGACAGAGGGTAAGCAGTGGTCTTGGCAGGGCACCTTCCTCGTGGTGCCGGGTGCGGGTTCCGCACCACCGGCCGGGGATCTCAGGGCATTCGTCTGTGGGATTGATCCTCTGGACAAACCCCTGGCTCTGTGCTTATTGACCATCCCTTGGGACAGAGCCCTGGGTGCCTGCATGGCCCTGCTCAGGCCCAGCCTGCAGGGC